>CP139507.1:32734062-32930970 GCA_021014915.2 Artemisia tridentata subsp. tridentata | reverse complement strand
CAGACTTGAGATACCAGATAATTGCCGAAGATGTAGCTCATTTTCTGTAAGGTAGTCTAACGCTATCCGTAAAAGGTGATTATAAGGGCTATTTTCGGAAATGATGCAAAGTTCGAGGGTTATGCTCGTAGTCAATAAAGGATTTGTTCCTTCAACTTTGTGTTGAAGTTTAATACTGCTTGGCCACTCGTAGGATTGACAAGATGTTTGCGTGCGCACGCCCAAAGTCTATCTGGAAGACGTTCAGATGTTTTGGTAATCTTGATCTGTTAGCCTTAAAGTTTTGTCATATTTGGGAATTGCACTTCATTCTTTGTACAAGGACTAGTTTAGAAATTTAGGCTAAGTTAGTCATTGTATTCTTTGTATAAATACCCTCCTTATCCACATTTGGAGGGTTGAGGATTCACAGTTATTGTTTGAGGGGTGTGTGTGTTTCACTTCCTCTCTCTAGAAATAACACACACACCTCCCAATCAATAAACCGAAATTTATAATGTTTAATCTTTAGTTCGTGTTTAATGTGTTTCCTCCACCTCCCGTACGTGAATCTTGGTCTCTACAATTGGTATCAAGAGCTAACCGGGTGGCTGCTCGTGGTGTTTTTAAGGTGATATAGGTGATTTTTGTTGTGTTTTATCTCGGTTTTTCTTCATTTTCTTCATCAGCCGAGTTTAGTGCTATATTTATGTTCGTTGTGTGTTTAATGAACCCAACTGCTGCGTTTTTATCATCAAAAATGTGAGCTTTTGTGGTCTTTCTGGATTCATACGCATGAACAAAGGCAGAAAGTTGTGTGTTCTAAGCTTCTTTGATCGAAAATCACATTATCTTTGTATAAGATTTGTGTTTTGGAATATATTGAATATCTTATTCATTGGTTTATGAATTATTGGTCAAGTTGCTCAAGTTGGTGAAAGATTGTCAGTAGAAAATCTTAAGTGATAAGGTTGCAAATGGAAGAAAGTCAACAAAAGTGGGCAAAAGCTGCGTTTTATCGCAATTGAAGAAAAGCAGCGAAATGTCGCAATTCATCAATTCTATCGCAGTTGACTAGCTCAATTGACTATCACAATTGACTATCGCTGTTGACTATCGCAGTTGACTATCGCTATTGACTTATCGCAATTGAGCTGAACAAGCTTATCGCATTTGACACTTTTCATCGCAATTGAGGGTCACAAGGTTTATCGCATTTGGAAGCTGGAAGTTTATCGCATTTCAGCTTTGTCCGACATCTTTGTACCAATTGCGATATCGGACAGACTCTCAATTCAGATATCGGACAACACTACATTATCGCAATTCGCCAAAAGTAAAAAAAAAAAAAAAAAAAAAAAAAAAAAAAAAAAAAAAAGTTTTTTGGCGGGAAAAGTTGAGTAAAATTTAATTTTCACAGGAGACTTAACGGTCCATTTTTACGCGAGATTCAAATTCTGGTACAAGAGTGAAAATTTTGGCCCAAAATTCAAATTTTTTGGCCAAAATTCGAATTTTTCGGGGAATTTTCGGCGTAAAAATTTCTTAAACTCAAATTTTTCTGGCATCATTAGAATTGCATTTTATGGCATTTTTCACAACAAAATCACAAATGAACTTATCGGACTGTACCTTCAAAATCACCACGTATAGCCAAAAAGATCCTGATCAAGATTCACAATCAAATGACAATGGTTAAATTATTAGCTGTGACTACGGGGATGATTCCTTATTATTTATTTGGGTTTGAAGTAAGGTTTTACGGACGCGTGTACTTATTTCATCTTCTTTCTTTCTACCCTACCGCGAAGATGACTTATTTGGGCATATATTAATGGTGACGAAGACTTGGATATCTAGTTACTTTTGTGATTCTCTCTCTATTCTCACAAAGTAGCTATCACTTTAAGGAGTTACGTTGTAGTGCTCAGTGTCTCACGTAGTTGAGGATATGTCAAGAGGTTTTGTGCTAATACTTCTGTTAAGGGTATAGGGTACACCGTTCTTAGTCACAAGGATAGTACAAGCTTAAGTCACAAATCTGGGCGATGTTACTTCATTCTCAAGTTCATCATATTGGGTTATCATCACATGTGGTTACTACATGAAGCCGTTGTTTTTTATTCAAGAGGTTAGATTGGGTTCATCGACATCTTCTCACAAGCTGACTGGGTTTAATGATAAATTGCTTCCAGTTAACACTTCACGTACACAACATTATGCTGATTCCGATTAATCGTAACCAGCAGGGGAGAGAAATGTGTACATCGAGGTCTCACAACAAGTTCACGTGATCGGGCTTAATGATTTATGTAATGATTTGATTTGTGTCGGAAATTGGTTGATTCTATGTCTTATCCTCTACTCATCTTATTCTACGTACTTCTACCTTTTCCACCTTCAACAATTTCGGGCAACAAAATCAAGATGATCAGTGGTTCAACTTGTTACTTTGGTGTTATCATTTCATGTGTATGTTATGGGCTGATTTTTCATATGAAAGATAACTGGAATGCATTTGGTGAGATGAAGATGTTGATACCCTGTTCCCCCAAATGGATAATCTTGAAGAAGGTCGAGTATACAGTATGTTCTACATTTTCCGCTGCATGTTAGAAGACTAAAGACGAAATGCATTTAATTATCAAAAGGCTTCTTCAGATTCAGGGCAATCATCAGAAAGGTTGTCAGTTTGGGGGAGAGCACTAATTAGGGGAGAGCACTCAGGGCACGCTGTATTAAACCCTAATTAGATTTGCTCACATGGTTCGTCTGCAAGTAAAGAAATGAAAGCTGAGAAGATTCTGCAAACTGAACGAAGTAATGACGTTTGAAGACTATTCTCTGTGCTTATGGTTTATATTTTACTTGTAGAGAACATTGTAAGCAATTCCCATATGACTTCACTTTGGGGAGAGATTGTTAGCCTTAAAGTTTTGTCATATTTGGGAATTGCACTTCTTTCTTTGTACAAGGACTAGTTTAGACATATTGGCTAAGTTAGGTCTTGTATTATTTGTATAAATACCCTCCTTATCCACATTTGGAGGGTTGAGGATTCACAGGTTCATGAGGTGTGTATGTTTTCTCTCTCTAGAAAACATACACACCTCCCCAATCAATAAACCGAATATTATCATGTTTAATCTTTAGTTCGTGTTTATGGTGTTTCCTCCACCTCCATACATGAATCTTGGCTTTTACATGATCAATTATGTATAAACGAGAAACTAATAGTTAATTATGGAATGACCAAGATCCATATCCATATTAACACGGTATTAGCAACAAAATGATAAGTATGATGATTATATCATCACGTGGTTTTTTCCAGGAAAACCATACTCGGATCAAGCTGGGGGCATTGGGATCTGTTAAGCTAGACTAGCCCATGTCATTACTATATTAATAGTTATCCAAGTGGGAGCTGTTAGAGTTTGTGTATAATTATTAATATAAGTATTTCCGGTTTCGAACCCGAGACTCGGGATTGCACACAATACGTGAGAGTTCCAATGGTTTGAATAAATTAAATATATTTTATATTTATATTTATTCATTTCACAAAACAAATACTTAATGACAGTTAGTACTTAACGGAGTTAGAGATAACGGTCGTTAAAGGACTAAATGTGAAACAAGGAAGAGAAGGATCTAGAATTCCTTTCTTGGGGAGAAAGTCGGCCGATCCTTCCCATTTAAGGTTAGGGTTCGGTTTGTGGTGGAGTAGGGAGCAAGCCAAGGAAAACTATAAATACATCCCATTGTGCTTCATTGTTTCCCTAATCTTGAATCCCTAAACAAGCCATTCTTCTCCTTCTCTTCCCCTCTAAGCTAGAACCGATCGGCCTCTTTTAATTCCACTAGGAATTGCCGATCGAAGTATTGCTTTCAAAGTGTTTGGTTTGTTTTGTGATTTGAACCTAGCTTTTCCCATTGGAACGCTAGCATTACGTGTGTACAAGAACGAGTGACAAGCTTCTTTTAGCTTTTGGTGATTTGCCCTATTCGATCCATCTTAGATCGATCCATACCCTAAACCCTAATTAGGGTTTATCTTGTTCTTGTAGATCCGATTCTTTGTTCTTGCTAGGAATCAAAAAGGTACGATTTCTATTTAATTTTAGTTAATTATTTTACATGTTATTGTAGATCTATTCCGCTGCGTGAGCTTTGATGATTATGTGTTTATAGTTTTTTTATGATTCACATATTCCAACAAAGAGTTCACCATTGTGGTACCTAATATTTTCGACTCGCAAACTTACCAAAGATCGATTTCACCACTTGGTGATATATAACTAGTCATTTTTTTACAGCAATGGCAAAAATTCAATAATGACTAAATGGTAACATATACGTATTTCTACCAGATTATGGAAAATCAATAAAAGTATAAAACTAGTTCTCAGATCTAACATTCATTTCAACAAGTCATATATCACCTTCTTTTGTTGCAAAATGTCTAGTAAGTTAGAAACATAACATGTAGAAAACATATGGGTGCAGGGTGGCCAATAGCCTTTTCCCTTTCCTCTATTAAGAGCAAGGTATTTTATCAGTCCAGTTCTAATGACTGTCTTTCTGATCATTTGACAAACAGTACGTTTATAATTAAGTACATATGCCATACCACATCAAGAGTATGGTATCTTAGCATCATGAAGTGCTTGGTTCTAATTTAAGTTTTAAGTATGAGGTTGGGCCAATTATGTGGGCTTTTATAGCTCTTGTTCTTCATTTTTCTGGTTTATAAGCCCATTTCTTATAAAAAGTTACATTTCTCAGTACATTATTTAAGAAAAATATGATATGATACTTTTGATTAACTACTTAAGCTAATTTTTTCGAAAGAGAAAAACAGATGAAGAGCCATGATACAACCAAAAAGATGCGTCACCTAACTCGGACCTAACTGCTATTGTATTATTCAACCGAGAGTTGGGGGCATGCATGATACACGTTGCGTAACACGAACTACTTACTATCTAAGCAATTAAACTAGGGCAGTTACAAGAAGGATATATTGTGTTCTTCAATCAGCTAATATCAACCAATTCTCCAGAACAAAATAAATATATAAAAAAAAAAACGCAAAAGACAACATTGCAATATCTAGTATTCATAGAAACACATCGATTTTATATGGTTGCTAGTTTCTAGTAACAAGTTAAACCCTATTGATAAGAAGTCACACTGTCCTGGCTCTTGACCAAGAATCCTCAAATAATCGCTCACATAATTCAAAACGATTATGATATATAAAACTCAAGTATTAAAAATTTTACATTATTCTGATATGAATTTTGAACCCTGATAATTAACAGGCCTTTATGATACTCAACACTTAACATGATTGTATACTAGCTAGCTATAGACGATTTTAATTAACACTTTGTTATGTAAGAGTTCTTCCTCATTTCTTGCTTGCTCCAGTCGATAGATGAATTAGTGACAACGGATCATGTTGTAGAGCAAAACCTGGAATAACGTGAGACGAGATTTCCTTATTCACCTGCCTTCTATCAATGTCATACGATACAAATGGACAATCAACGCTATAATTTTGAGTATATCCCAGGTTCCTAGTTTTAGGGTTCCTCTCGTTTTTCTCAGCAAGTGAAGATGATTCTTTAAGTCCTGATGAGGCGCAATTTCTTGGTTGTGTTTGGTAGAACACTTTTGAGAGAACTATATCTCCATCTTTTTCTTCCTCATTATTACCAAGATGGTATTGATGCATCACCCAGTTTGTTTTCTCGGGTTTCTTTTGCCTACCATAGTTCGTGTAAAGCACAAGTATCTTCTTGTACCCTTGGACTGAACCAGACATCAAGACTGGCCTAGTCTTACCTGTCTTGTGCCATCTAGTTTCACCCCTTTCAGCATCCATGTGCACCTTTCTTCGCTTTCGTGTGCCTGTGGTATAAGCCTTGGATGGACGGTGAAAGAAATGGCTAATCTGGCCATCGTTGCTAACTCCTGAATCATGATCAATGTTTTCACACAATGACTATAAATTTTGGTTGTAAATAGAAACATAAATAATCTTTGTTGAATAATGTCAGCATTACTTTGAAATTTGCTCTCACTAGAATATATTATCTACACCTTGATTAACTTATTATGTTTTCAGTTCATAAACACATACAGTATTAACCACCATCAAAGTGGCCTAATTAATGGTTACACTTTATATTCTCAGAAGAGGTATGATCCATCATTTAAACCTCACTAGAGATCTAGAAAGGGTCAATAACGGTCACGGGTATGCATCAATCGGCTGCGAGTAACCAGAACTGGGAAAACCTCATCCATTTCCGTTAAGAAATGCATATTATTAAATCAACTTTGTGTGTGTATATGTGTGTAAGGCGTACGTGATATCTAAGATGTTGATTAGTTGGAATATCAGCTTCTAAAAAACTAGATACTAATTATATCAGCATTGCCTTGTCACTTAAATCGGCTAGAATATATAAACTTGTATCACTTTGGAAAATTATTGTTAATTTATGTGATAAGATCACAAGTTCTTTTCACAGTAGACATTATATCTTTATAAAACTTTGAACAAGTAATAAAATATTCAAAATACAGATAAGACATCAATATCATCCCTATGTTGAAAATGTATTGATATACGTCTTAAAGTGATTTTATAAGACATTAAGTAACTAATACTCTATTGCTTATATATATATACTTGTAGCAAAAAAACATGCCAGCTGATATTAAAGCCAAAACTTATTGTTACGATTTGAACTCACAGCTAGCTTTTAAGTTAGTAGTTTTTGGGTAGACATAAAGGTTTTATCGATCACACTCGTGGAGTAATTAGTGATAAGCTCAAAAAATCGATTCCAATAATGAATCCGAAATCCGCTATTAGCTTGTAATTAACATATTGTAATAGTACTGTATGTTTTTGTGCCTCTAGCACCTTCCTAGAGCTAGCACATGCATGTGCTTTAATAATAATATACCAAAAATACTTTTTCGTGGGGAGCACACAAACATATTTTGATAATATTTCCACAAATATAATGAAAGGTTTTTTGGATGACAGTTAAATTTGTGATCGGTTTTTATGCATCTTTGAATAATTTATAACATAGTGTTTAGATATCTTTGACTGTTAGGCTAGACACACTCACACGGAAAGAATCGGTCGATCCTCACCTCAAACACAAAGCGACCGATCCAGCATTGGGTCGCTTGGGATGTGAGGGTCGGTCGCTTGGCATGAAAATTCAATATCGATCGATGCATTGACCATTGTTTATCTTGCATATTCATCCAAACACAACAATAAAAAAAAATAATAATAAAAAAAAAAAAAAAAAAAAAAAAAAAACATTTTTTTCAACTATAAATACCAACCTTATTTTCATTTGTAGTTTCATTTTAATTTCAGTATCGTAGTTTAATTTGTAGTTTCGTTTTAATTTATGTGAAGTTTATATTTTTTAATGAATTTTATCTTGTTATTAGTTTTAATAAAAGTTAATGAGTAAAATGTTTGATTAAAAAAAAAAAAAAAAAAAGGTCGGTCACCGAGTGTAGCAGGTCGGTCGCTTCTGGTCGCCGGAGAGAGAAAGCTGACGTGGCAGCCGGTGACCCAGGTCGCTTTGGTCACAGAGTGTGTCCAGCCTTAAAATAACACATACGTATGTTTCTTATGTTTTATTTATAAAATTTAAGGACAAATATTGAAACTTACCAGGTAATTTTTCAGGATGAGTATAACAAATTCCAGTTTCACCTTCGATGGTTGGAATAAATTCGTCGATAAGGGGATGAAGCTCTTCTGCATCACATCCAACCTTAGCTTTCAAATGCTCAAGAATTTCTTGATCAGTCGGGTCGAACTTCACTCCAGCTGGTAATCCCGGTAAATTGTGAATCAAACCCTAATTTCATATTAAAACTGTAATCAGTTCAAGAAAACACAAGAAAATTGATTAACTCTAAAAGTATTGAACATGGTACCTTAGCTTGAAGTTGTATGTCATGTCCACATGAAGGACATGAACTTGTGATACTATTCTTGAGATTTCTTGAAGAAGTTGAGAGATTTTGGAGGGTATCGTTTTCATCATTACACCATGTCATTTCTGTTGTTTTTGTTTGGTTTCATGCTCATCCCAAAATGGATAATTTGTGTATCCTCAAAGCAAAGAAAATAGACAAGAAAGATTAATATATTCCTAATAAAGCAAGACAACTAAATGGTTGGAGTACATAAGAATTAAAGAGCCACAAAAAAGTAAATTCTCTCTTTTAAAGAACAAGATTTGTGAACCAACTCAAGCTAGCTTCTTGTGAGTTTGTTCTTCTTCTACTTCTTTTATGTATTGAATCAGTGAAAAAGGCGAAACTCGAACATGCTATATGTTTCTTGATGTTGGTTATAAAGAATAGAATCCCTCTTTAGTTACTTTTTTCCTTGTATGAAACACTTAATGTTTCATCAAGAAACACCTCAATGACTCCTGATATATATAGAGAAAAAGATAAAGACTTTATGGGTCATTTTTCTTGATTATATATTTGGTAAAGAGGAATGAAGTATTTTGTAGACATAAAGAATTAGATTGCTTGGACGCCAAGTTGAGTTATGTTGTACCAATCTTGATGCAGTAAAGGGTTTATATCCTTTTTCATATTGTCTTGGAGGGGGTCTTTGCAACTACTAAAGGATGATTTTACCAAAATGTCCCTCAACTATATTGCATGCTTAACAAGATTGTAACATTCTAACACTAGTGATTGCTGAGCCAAGAATCGTTTTCCAGATTAGGTTATCCGTCCGTTAACATCAATCACTAAGACCCATGGAGTTTAATTAAGGAATTAAAAAAACCGAAAAGAAAGCTACGGATCGAGTGATAGTGAAATGAAATTTTGTAATACACTCAAGAAACTTATAAAAACCCTAATGTGAAAAATTATTGGACAATAGATAGAGTGGAGATGAAGCATACTGTAGATAGAGGAGAGAGCTGCAGTGTCAACCTAGAGTATGACCAAAGCTATCCATCCATGTCTTATTTACCTTAACTATAGTGTTAATATATGCTCTATATGTATATGTAGGTGTAGAATATTCATGAATAGCAAAACTACACCAACTCTGTAACTTCCATATGCGTGTTCATATCTTCAAGTATACTTTTTCATTTTAAGCAACGTATTAGATGGGACATGTGACAATGGATGAATCGACCAATAAGTCGTCGAAAAATGACAATTCATTTTTTAAATTGTTGCCTTTATATGTAAATGATGTGCATTTACATCAGAAATTACATATGAGTTGCTTTCTTAGTTCGACAAAGCGCCTTCATATGAACGTCGAAAGATATTGAATATATGTATCATCGTTAACTTATGTATCAACTTGATAGGAAAAAATCAAATTAGTTGCAAAGGAATTGATAAAGAGAAACCAAGAATAATTAAGGAGTTAAGTACCTAAAGCTTTTTTTTTTTTTTTTTTGGCTCGTTTTTTTTTTTTTTTTTTTTTTTTTATGGCTCGTTTTTATCACTTAAGATAGAATTGATTAGTTTATAATACGTTTTCAAAAGTGTGTAGTGATACATCATTCTCTCTTGAGCTAATTTTAACGAGTGATTTAACACTAATAATTATCAATAATATATATTTTCAATATTAGTATATTTAATTTGATTAAATAAAAGTTTTGAACGGCAAATTTTCACAAAATACACCACATATCTCGCAAATACTATTTTATTCAATAAATAAGAGTTGAACTCACCACCTTTAGTTTGATGCCCAAAGTTTTTCTTGATTAAAACTAATTACGTACACTCTTTATCATTACATATGAACAGTTTATTGTTAGGGGAAATCATGATATCCCCTTATTGTTATTAGTACATTTTGCTTGAGTCAAGTCATTTCTTTTTATATTCATACTCTTCGACCTTTGCATTTAATAGGAGACGGCTAGAGTACAGGTTTTCTTGCAATAAAAATATGACCTTGTTGAATCTCAAAAGGTTTAAATTAAGACATGTAAATTAGAATTTTGTGTCTTATAACTGAGTTTTGAATCTCACAAGTATTCTTAAATGTCGTTTTGATTGGTTGAACTGGTTAATGTTGTCTCAAACCATGTACCGTGGACTTCTTATATGGGTCAATTGCATAAGACTTTTTACTAAAGAGATTACTTTTTCATCATGAAAGGATGATTATGTATACAAAATTGTTATATTATAGAATGGGTTATATTATTGGTACCCCTTGCCCACTCTATTGTGTATTTTTTACATCTTTCACCCTATGGCTTACTCTGTTTACAGTACAACACAGTCTTTTATAAGTTTCTATTCCGTATTTTCTACCAGTTTAATATTTTTGACTTATTAAATTTATATTTTATGTTCCGAACTTTCATTTTTATAGATTTTAAATCTTAAAATAAATAAAAAAATAAAAAAAAAAAAAAAAACGAACGGGAGAGTATCACTTGTAAAAAAAGAGGGTACATATAAGTATATAACATATCCCTTATAGAATTCCTCGTATGTTATGCTTTATGCATATAAAATGTTATATTAAGGAATTCCTCATATGTTATTCTTTATTATTTACAATATTATATAAATTACAAAAGTGATATTAATAACCTAGATAAATTTTATGGACCCAAACCTACAAACAAGGTTGGACCGACACCCAGAACATTAAGTCATTAGGTGCAAAAAAAAAATAATAATAAAATAAAAAAGTATAAAAGAAATGAAATTAATTTTTTATTTGATATATTAGTGGATTAAGTTATATTTATGTCACACAAAAGTTTGGGACCGGGTTTATTTAAAAAAAATCAAGAATTTTTACCAAAATTTACAGTACGCGACAAATATCTATCAGATTCTCGTAAACTTCAGGAAACCCCCTAGGTCCACCCCTGAACCTATAATCTGGCATCTAGTAAAAATAAAGATACTTCGAAAAACTGATCATACAATTAGAAATACGTTATTAAAAAAATAAAAATAAAAATATAGGGAGCTACTTTAAGTCGAAGTGTAGACAAGTGGGAACAAACACGATGACAAACATCCCCTTAATTAGCAAACTGGTATTTTGTCGTTTGAATAATCATGTGATCCAAGTTGCATAAGGTGACAAGTGGAATAAATAATTAGGTGTCAAGAGAGCTTCTCAAGCAAGCCACGCAACACAATTCTCAAGGGAGAAGCTTTCTAACTAGGGTTTTACCTAAATGACCCGGGTGCCAACCGGCCGGTCTAATCCGGTTTAATCAAATCACTAAACAATATGTATTACAACACAAATATATATTCTTTAAGCAGTTTGCATCAAGGGTACCATTCTTCAAGCTACCGATCAAAGAAGGCTTTTGAGAAAACAAACATTAATATTTAAGCAGTGGTATATATAACAAGTTTTTTCAGTTTCATTGTTTTACTTTTAAGAGAAATGATTGGCATGCGTACTAAACTTATGCCTAAACATGCATGTCTTTTGTTGATTGGTTTGTGAGACAGTGAGCTCGTTGCTTAGCACCAATAAATGATTTACATGTAGTTTTAGACATAAGTTTATGTACAAATTTAGTCATGCTAATCATTCTTTACTATCAATATTGATGCTGGATGGTATAAACGTGATAGTATGATAAGTTTTGTACTCTTGTACGTCCATATTCTAGAGACCAGTGAGTATGTTTTCATAAGATTAGAGGTACGACGTTTTGGGGGCACATGTTATGACTGACGGGGTTAGAGGCTTACTGAGATCATTTATGTAATCACTCTATAATTTATCATGTACAATAATAGCATTCTTTCTCCTAAGGGTGGTGGCAACCATATCTCCCAAAAAAAAACTCATACCTCCCAACCCACCAATAATATCATTCCACCTCACTCACACTTTTTTCATACCTCCCAACCCTTTTTTAGTGGCAATGGTCACTTTTTTCATACCTCCCAAACCACCAATTTTTTTTTTTTTTTTTTTCATAAATAAATAATTTAATAAAAACATAATATTTCATTAATAATTAAAATAAAAATACATAATACTTTAAAAATAACCAATATTTTTTACTTTGTATTTGAATTTAAAAAAAATAAAAATAAATAATAAAACCAAACATGCAAAAAAATAACCAACTGCCTTGTCTTCTTCCACTCCAAAGTTCCAAACCTTCCTTCACTCATTTTTTCCCTCCATTGTTGCAAAACCCAGAAAGAAAAAAACCTTCCCTCCATTGTTGCAAACCTTCCACTCCAAATTAAATCCACTATTAAAAACTTTGAATAAACAAAACCCAGAAAAAAAACCCAACGTTCAAAAAATAACCCAAACCGCGGCTGTGTATTTTGCCGTTGAACCAAACCGCCCACCCAAACCGCTGGGGTGGCGGCGGTGTTCCCCGGCGGTTTGGGGCAAACCGCTGGCCTTAGCGGCATGGCTGCCAGTACCCTAAAGGTTTAGGTCGGTAGAGAAATCACAACTCCGTACATCTTTTAGTGTCACTAGACCATTCACTAGAGATCAGTCACAAACAATATTCAATTGTTTAATGCTAAACCGAAAGGAGATGGAGTTGAATTGTTGAAACCATTACATGATTTAATATTGATTTGATTGATTTTTAGATAAAAACGAGTCGAGTTATTTTAGAAACCAAACATTCCTCACATACCAAGGGACTCATCCCCACCATCCATCTAAAAAGAAATCAATGGTTGAGATTAAAAGCATTTAATATTTCACCCATTTTTTATAATTTAAATATCTCTTAAACCGTTAATCGTTAAGCGAAAATAATTACACCATCGCGACAAACATTTAATTATCTTTCTATAGACGGGCATTTTGATATACTTTCGACAAAAAAAAAAATCATTTTTTTCACGTTTTTTTTCGTAGCCGAAAAAATCATATATGATATTACATATCATATATGATATATATGATATATCATATATGATATTACATATAATATCATATATGATATGTAATATCATATATGATATATCATATATGATTTTTTCGGCCACGAAAAAAAACGTAAAAAAATGAAAAAAAAAAAAATTTGTCGAAAATATATCAAATTGCCTATCTATAGAAAGATAATTAAATGCTCGTCGTAACGGCATATTTTTTTTCGCTTAACGATTAACGGTTTGAAAGATATTAATATTTGAAAAAAAAGGATGAAAGTGGGTTTTTTAAATTGTTGGGATTAATCTCATCCATTAGATCAAATAAAGATGGAGGGTGGAGATTAGTCCCTTGGTATGTAAAAAAAGTTTGGTCCTCAAATGATCTTAAATCGTATAAGTATTTCTACATTAATTTTCTTTTTCTATAACTCACAAGTGTTAAATATTAAATTGTCGGTCATTAAAAAAATTCGGATGGTAAATAACGAAAATATAACATGTATGTCTGAAATCTAAATAATATTAGGGTTTTGCTAACAAGTGTCCACTTGACACAAGTTAGTGTTTAGTTAATAGACACAAACTTTCTTAATTTATTAAAAAATCATTAAATGCATATTAAATAAAGTGATAAATTAGTATATTTGAACACAATTTTCTCTTAAATTAACGACAACATAACTTTTATAAACATGTTAACACATGCACAGTGGGCACATGTTAGCAAAACCCATAACATTACCCAAAATGATTATTTCTTTCTTGCACCCAGCAGGCCAGCAAAAGACATGGGTTAGGGCCCGGTCCAGTATATGGGCTATGAGCCATTAGTCTAAACTTTAAAGCTAGCAATTTATAGACCCAATAAAAAGAAAAGTTGTGTACTTGTGTAGTGCAAGACTGCAAGTGTTTAGAATGAAAGTTCGTTTTACAACGAGTGCCTAGCTTATTATTTCTCTTCGAAAGCTAATTGAAAAGTGTTTAAAATTGGTGTTTACATTCTACGTCATTTTACACGTTACGTTATAAAGCGATTTATTTCAAGATTCGAACAGAAATTGAGATTTATTGACAGAAGAGTTCCTAAAAGTATGAGGGATAATTTTGTAAGTTTGGTTAAAAAGTATTTTTCCTTAGAAAAAGAAAATCATTGGTTCCTTTTTAAAAAAGCCTATAAATCTTTCTGTCAAAAACTTTGAAGAGAAAGTTAGCATACGTTGATTTGAAGGTAAATATATAAATATAAACTTTGAGGGGAGTTATTTTGCAAACCAAACAATGCTCACAAACCAAGGGACACATCCCCACCCTCCATCTAAATCTCATCAATGGCTGAGATTAAAAGACATTTACTAATTAAAAAAAAAAAAAAAAAAACTACTAAACGTAGAGGGGTAGTTTGGTACATTTACAACAAACACAAAATACACCGGATCTTCATTATTTCTCTCATTATTCACTCTCACCAAACACACACTACTGACATAAAAAAACCGATCAAAAACCACCATAACTTCCGGCATCACAGCCAAGATCCCAATCCCCATTCCAACCGATGAGTATTTCCGTTCATCATCAATCAACAAACTCGCCACGTCATCATCTCCATCTTCAAACGAGACTTCAAACGAAGTTCCGACTAAAAAATCGTTTAAAAACCCGGTTTCAGGTATACTATTAGACTTTTGTTGACATTAAGAAGATTAAACACCTATTTTACTGTCTATTACTCATATTTATGCTTAAATAATGATCTGTTTATATAATTTATGTTAAAGATTTTGTGATTTTACACTGTTTAATGAATATTTATTAAAGTTATTGCGATTTTTGTGAAGAACACTGTGATATAGAAGTTAGGATTTCACTGTATATAGAGATTTTGTTAATGTTATTATGATGAAAAGTAAGATTTTGAGATATAGGTAGATCCAGTTGAAGTTATTGTGATGAAAAGTGTGATTAGAAGGTTTAGAAGAAGGCAAATTAAAGACATAGCATGAGGTTTAGAATAAGGAAAACCCTTCGGCCATGACTTTGGATTAGCCGCAGGCAACACCTTCGGCTTTGCCGAATGCGTAGACTGCGGCTAAGCCTTCATCAAAATGAAGGCATAGCCTGCGGCTAAGCTTTCATCCAAATGAAGGCATGGCCTGCGACTAAGCCTTCATCAAACTGATGGCGTAGGTGCAAGCTTTCTAATTGTTTGGCTAAAAATTCAGTTTGGCTTCTAATCTGTTTTGCCAAAGGCATAGCCTTACAACAAGCTTTCTAATTTGTCTTTATTGTATACTCCCTCCGTCTCAAAATAAGTGTCCAGTTAGAATTTTCAAAGTCAAACTGGTTCAACTTTGACCTTAAATATATTTTTTTGTGTTATATAATACTATAAAAAATTATATCATTGAAAATACACTTAAAACCCAATCCATTTATCTATTTTGCATCAAATATTATATAACACCCACAAAAATAGTTAAGATCAAAGTTGAACCAGTTTGACTCTGAAAAGTCAAACTGGACACTTATTTTGGGACGGATGTAGTATCACATATGATATAGTAAAATACTCAGTTATAGATAGATTCATTTGATATTGTTGTGATGAAAAAGTATGATTAAAGGTTTAGCATAAGGCAAAATACTTTGTTAATGCACAAGCAGATTAACCATCATATTTATCCGTGCCTTCAGTTTTACCGAAGGCATAGCATGCGGCTAAGACTTCTACTAAGCTGTTTTTATTGTAGCCTGTGACATAGCCTTTGTAAAAGTGAAGGCGTATTCTATGGATAGGACAAAAGCATCACCAAAGGCTTTGCCTTATGCTAAAACTTCTGAACTGCTTTTATTGTATATCACATATGATGGATAATCTGCTTGTGCATGATTACTGAAAATAAATATTTCTAAAAATTTAGATCATGAAGACAATCCGGAAAGAAACTGATGACGTAGAACAAGCTTTAAAGACTTTTCTTTACTTGTTAGAAATTGTTTTCCTTTTTGGTTTAACCCTTATTTGTAGGAAAATGGTTTTTTATTTCCTAATAAACTTTGGGAATCAATAGTCAGCAAAATGGTAAGGACTAACCAAAACTTCATTTTTGCACTACGTAGATTAGTGTTGCAATGTATAATGGAACGTACGTGACTTGCTCTCCTTGATTTGTCATTGATCAGAATTACACTCTGGGGTCCTTCAAGCCGTCTTGCATCATTTCAATCACGCTCAACGATGGGAAAACTCGCAAGCAGGTATGCATTTCTTATCGTTATATGTTACAAACTAAATGATGATTAGTATACCAATCTTAAGTACATATATTGTAGATTCTTTGTCTGATCGGCATGGTCTAAGGAAAATATTATTTTATATGTAGGTGTTAGATTTATGTATCGTAGCTGCTATTGTATTGGATTGTGATTTATGAAAGTTTGGGTGTTTATTTCAGCATACGAGTATTTCATAGTGTAGCCTACCCATGTTTTTTTTTTTAATTTATTTAATAACACTTAATTTCACTTTTTTTTGGGTTGGAAAGGTTAGATATATCAATCACCTAAATAATCACAGCTGACAACAAAGATTTTCTGATTACTAAGACAACCCAAAGTAATCAGTAAGCTTTTAGTTTTTTTTTTTTTTTTTTTTTTTGAAAAGCATATTTTAGTAATTTTTAAACTGAAACATACAGAAACAACCTAAAAACATGCCATCTTATGCCCTGGAATTCCGCTAAAATCATTTCACAGAAACAACATTTCGACCATAGACATAGTCAAACTGGCAGTGTGATCAGATGTGATAGAACATATAAAAAAACTGTTATGTACCGATAATATTTGAAGTATTAAATCACATATGATACAATGAAACTTACTGGTTCATTTGTCATAATAGGCCACTTGAGGTCCCGAGCTCCCATATTGTGATACTTGAGGGTATCTACGCCTTAAGTGAAAAGTTGCGTCAGTTACTAGATCTTCGAGTATTTGTTAAATGTTTGTATTTGTTTCAGGATGATGCTCCAAAGCCTGGTCAGTTTCCTCGCCCAGGTGGTGCTGCAGATCCAACTCGTGTACGTACTTGAAGATGGTGTACTATACTTCGTAGATTTCAAGAGTTATTTTCGAGGATTTTTGGTTATGTTTTTTCTATTTAGCTTAATGTGGATTCATGTATGTTGCACTCATGACTTGAAATCTTCAGTTTTATAAGATAATTTTGGTGGTTTAGTTTATTTCTTCAAAGGAACAAGTATGGTTTGAACTTTGGCTAGATTGTATCCTCACACCTGTTGAGTAAAATTTTCAAGGCGCCAATAGATATATGCTCTTATTATAAATTGTCAATGCTCCACCTTTATGGTTGATTGTTTGATTTTTATATGAACAAGTTTTATAATTTCTTTTACTTGATTTTTGTTGTATTTAATCTTACATGAATATTAATCTATTATATATCACATATGATATCCTAAGAAATCACATGTGATTTAACATCATCTTTTTTTGCTTTTGAATAATCACATGTGATATTTATATTTTAGAAGGTAGTAAGAAACTATCACATGTGATTTAACATCATATTTTTTTTGCATTTGAATAATCACATGTGATATTTATATTTTAAAAGGTAGTAAGAAACTATCACATGTGATTTCTTTCAGAAATAACATGTGATTTAACATCATAATTTTTTGCAATTGAATAATCACATGTGATATTTATATTTTTGAAGGTAGTAAGAAACTATCACATGTGATTTAAAAATTATTACCAGACGCCTGTTATATCATATGTGACTTTCAGAAAAATCACATGTGATTTTTTACTAGTTTTTGTTACAAGAAATAATGAATGCATGATCACATGTGATATAAAAATTATTACGAGACACATGTTATATCACATGTGATTTTCAAAAAATCACATGTGATTTTTTACTAGTTTTTGTAATAAGAAAAAGTTCATAGATATGTAATATCTTTAATATTAAAGCACATGTGGTTTGAAAGAACTGAAAAATAAAATGCCATTAAAGGAAGAAATCACGTGTGATTTTTAACATATCAATCAAATTTCACATATCGACAAAGCAATGATGCCAGTTCTGCAGCTACAGTTTGTGGCTTATTTGTAGACACCAAAACCATGAAAACAGAAGTACAAAATTACATATTTGAAAGGAGTCATCTATTTAAGATGATAGAACTAAAAGCTCCTTCTTAGTTCTTGCACTGTTTATGACTCGAGGTTTATTAGACCTCATATTATCTAGGAACAATAATAACGAAAGCGGAATATTCAAAACAAGAATTAACATTATTATGAACAAGGTTTTTCCACAATCAAGCCTTCAATTTTATTAAGAATAATAAAACGTGTTATCTACCTATAACAAGAAATCAAACGATTCTTGAAGCTAAACTAAACATACCTTAGAGGTTTTTCTATGACAAAACGTCTAGACACACACTTTAATAATTCGAGTACATCTTGTAGTTATGAACTGTAATGACAAGATTCACGTTCAGGAGGTCGGGGGAACTCGAAATAAAGGTTAAACATGATATGTTTAGAGAGAGAAAGTAGAGAGAAGGTGGAGAGAAACTTGGATATTCTTTAAACTGGAAATAAAGTTACACTCTCACACCCCTCAAGTGGAGACTTGAGGGGTATTTATAGGCTTTTCTTATGACAACTATTACAATATTACATTAGCAGTCCCTGCACTATATGCAAACTAGTTGTCTACTCCAATTCACGTAAATATCGCTCAGCTTCATTTCTAACAATCTCCCTCCAGCTGGAGATATACGTGAATTGGTTACAATGATTCCTAACAAGTACATAACAATGATGAATACATGCTGAAGTAGAGCAGTTTCCTCTGAGGATGTCTTCACAGCTCTTGATATTCTCGTATCTTTCTCAGCTTGCTTGAATTACTTGTAGAATCACTGTAATGACCTAATTGGGTTATTACTCCCTCCCAATTAGTAAGCCCTTTTCTTTTACATGCTCCCCCCTAAATTGACAACCCGTTTGATATAGCCCTGATGCTTGTAGAAGAAGTTTCTCTGAAATCTTGCCCAAATTTTCTTCAGTCTCTTGCACAGCGGAAAATGGATCATAGACTGATAATCTGTAACTTCTTCGCAGGTTTGTTTGGGGAGCATCATATCGACATCTTCAACTCACTTAGAATGCTTCCAGTTCTTCAATAAAGACCCCGATGTACACATTTCTCCCTCCAGGATGATGACGATCTTTCGGAGTCATCCTACATATGTGTACATAAGCATATCAACTGGAAGCAATTGTAATGACAAGATTCACGTTCAGGAGGTCGGGGGAACTCCTCCAACCCCTCATTACATATGCTTCCAGTTGATATGCTTATGTACACATATGTAGGATGACTCCGAAAGATCGTCATCATCCTGGAGGGAGAAATGTGTACATCGGGGTTTTTATTGAAGAACTGGAAGCATTCTAAGTGAGTTGAAGATGTCGATATGATGCTCCCCAAACAAACCTGTGAAGAAGTTACAGATTATCAGTCTATGATCCATTTTCCGCTGTGCAAGAAACTGAAGAAAATTTGGGAAAGATTTCAGAGAAACTTCTTCTACAAGCATCAGGGCTACATCAAACGGGTTGTCAATTTGGGAGGGAGCATGTAAAAGAAAAGGGCTTACTAATTGGGAGGGAGTAATAACCCAATTAGGTCATTACAATGATTCTACAAGTAATTCAAGCAAGCTGAGAAAGATACGAGAATATCAAGAGCTGTGAAGACATCCTCAGAGGAAACAGCTCTACTTAAGCATGTATTCATCATTGTTATGTACTTGTTAGGAATCATTGTAACCAATTCACGTATATCTCCAGCTGGAGGGAGATTGTTAGAAATTAAGCTGAGCGATATTTACGTGAATTGGAGTAGACAACTAGTTTGCATAAAGTGCAGGGACTGCTAATGTAATATTGTAATAGTTGTCAAAAGAAAAGCCTATAAATACCCCTCAAGTCTCCACTTGAGGGGTGTGAGAGTCTGACTTTATTTTCATATCAATAATATTCTCCACCTTCTCTCTACTTTCTCTCTCTAAACATATCATGGATTTCTTGTATTTTGATCAACCAAGACCTCCAGAAACGTGAATCTTGTCATTACAATTGGTATCAGAGCTAACCAGGGGCGAATCGTGGTGATTTGTGGTGAAAAAATGTGATTTTTGGTGATTTCTCTCGGAAAAAGTACGTGTTTCTCCGAGTAAGGAAGAAAATCCTCCGAGTTAGGACGTTTTTTTTTTTCGAGTAAGCACACAAAAGTTTCCGAGTAAGTCCACAAATTTCCGAGTTAGGAAACAAAAATTTCCGAGTAAGTGCCAAAAATTCCGAGTAAATGCAAAATTTTCCAAGCAAAACTTCCGAGTAAGTCCAAAACTTCCGAGTAAGTTGCAAACTTCCGAGCAAGTGGATTTTCGAGTAAGTGCAAAATTTCCGAGTTAGGAACTTTCGAGCAAGGATTTCCGAGCAAGGATTTTTCCGAGTTAAGAGAGATAAACATTCCGAGCAAGTTTTTCTCCGAGCAAATAGAAATCTTTCGAGTTAGAGAAAAATTTCCGAGCAAGGAAAACATCGAGTATGCCAAAAAAAAAAGTTTTTTGGCGGGAAAATCTGAGTAAAATTTAATTTTTACAGGGGACTAAACGTTCTATTTTTACGCGAAATTCAAATTTTGGTATAATAGTGAAAATTTTGGCCCAAAATTCGAATTTTTTTTGGTAAAATTTGGCGTAAAAAATTTCTAAAACTCAAATTTTCCTAGCATCTTTAGAATTGCATCTTGTGGCATATCTCACACCAAAATCACAAATGATATTATTGGCCTACACCTTCAACATCACCACGTATAGCTTAAAAGATCCTGATCCAGATTCACCATCAAATGACAATGGCTAAATTTTGAATGTTATCAAAATGTGACTACGGGGATTATTTGTTTATTATTTTTTTGAGCTTGAAGTGGAATTTCACGGGTGCGTGTACTTAGTATCTTGAAGATATCGGGGTTGGTTGGATGCATGATTCTTCGAGATCCTTGTTTGAGCATTTATAGAATAGTGATTAAGTCTTGGGTTATCTAGTTTTCATAGGTCAAGGGGTGGATGGACGAAGACCTAGTTAACTATCACTTAAAGGAGATACGTTGTAGTACTCAGTGTCACACAAAGATGTGGATAATTCAAGAGAGGTTCATATACAGTTAAGGAAGGATGGATGGGTATATGAAACGACCTATGCTTTAAGGAGTTACGTTGTAGTGCTCAGTATAGGTTCTTAGTCACACTATCGTGCAAGTTTAAGTCACAAATTTGGGTTATTCTACTTCATTCTCAAATTTGTCATATCGGATTGTCTCCATACGTGGTCATTTACTATTAGCCAGTGGAAGTGATAAGAGGTTGATCTGAAGAGAACTGTAGAGAGAATAGTTATCGACATCCACTCATGGGGTATTAATTTGTATGTTGCTTCCAGTTGATATGTTTATGTACACATATGTAGGATGAGTCCGAAAGATCGTCATCATCCTGGAGGGAGAAATGTGTACATCGGGGTTTTTATTGAAGAACTGGAAGCATTCTAAGTGAGTTGAAGATGTCGATATGATGCTCCCCAAACAAACCTGTGAAGAAGTTACAGATTATCAGTCTATGATCCATTTTTCGCTGTGCAAGAGACTAAAGAAAATTTGGGCAAGATTTCAGAGAAACTTCTTCTACAAGCATCAGGGCTATATCAAACGGGTTGTCAATTTGGGAGGGAGCATGTAAAAGAAAAGGGCTTACTAATTGGGAGGGAGTAATAACCCAATTAGGTCATTACAGTGATTCTACAAGTAATTCAAGCAAGCTGAGAAAGATACGAGAATATTGATCCGCCCCGAACCAACACTTATATTTAAACAAATGCAGACTCGGAACTGGATGCTCGTGTGTAGTGTGAAACCAGGCAAGTAATCACCTGGGTCGTTTCCCAACGAGGTGCGAAATTGAAAACTGTGCAAAGCTAGGATTAAAGTGATTGATGATTCAGATATTTTTGGATTTTGCTTTATTTAACAATTCTAAATAACAATTTAAAAACAGATATGCACAATTAAATTAAACGCGAATAAATTAAACTTAAAACGCGCAACGAAAAAGCTAAAATGGGACAAAAACTAAAATTTATAAAATTTAAATCCTAAAAATGTAAAATAACTTAAAACTTATTTAAAAACTTAAATTATATTTTTTTACACTTTTTATTTAATTATTATTAATTATTTATTATTTAATAACTTATTAAACTAATTTAAATTATAAAAAATACTAAATGAACTAAGAAAAATATGAAACTTTTTCTAAAAATATTACTAAGTAAATAAAAGCTAAGAAAATTATAAAAATAAAAATTACTTAATTTAAAATTTAAAAAGATAAATTCTATTAAATAGAAGCTATCACTTTATTTCTATTTTTGATTTTCTTGAGGTCTAAAAATATTTTTATATTTTTCCTAAATTAAAAATGACAAAATAAAATTATGAAAATTGGATTTGTATTTTTCTGATTCTTTTTCTATTTATTATGATTTAAATACTATTAAAAACTAATTAAAATGATTAAAAATATTAAATGACTTAGGAAAATTATGAAAAATTACAGATAATTCTAAAATATTATTAGAAAGCTAGGAAAATTAAAAGTGGAAGTTGGCTAAGCCTAAAAAGCAGTTTTGGGCTAATAAGCAGTTTGCTTATAAGCCCAAAATAAGCTAATAAGCTAGGAAAATTTACCAACTGATCAGGACAAGGTTAAACAACTATAATAAACTTAAAATGACTGAAAAGTGCAAATAAGCTATAGAAAATAAGCTGATAAGCAAGATTGGTCAGCTGTTGAACTAAGCAAAAATTGCAAAAATGGGACAGACTTGCAGACAGCTTAAAGCTGTCTAATAAGCTATAGAAACACAATAATATGGGGGCAAAATCATCTCAGCACTACTGAGTGTCCAAAAATCCAAAAAGCCCTATGACCACATCCCCAATTGAAGTCTAATTGAGTGCTAGATCAGCACTCAAAAACACTCAAGTCTGCTGTATGCAGAATCATGTTGTGCATGTTAGTGCACAGACAAAATGGGACAAGACCAGGTCTTTTTGACTTAACCTATTATGACCAAGAGTGACTCAGATAAGCTACTAAACAGGCCAAAAGAAGCTTTGGCTGTTGATGACTGATTGAGCTTTTTGACAGCTTGAAAATTCCACAGCATATGCAAATATGGACTATCTATCTAAATGGCCAATCCAATCTTGAAAACAGCTTAAATTCACCAAAATAAGCTCAACCAAAGTTGGCCTAATGGTAATTGTACAGTAACTAGGCTGTTTGGCCTAGTTAATGGCTTAAACCAAACACCCTATATATGTGACTGTTTTGGATTTAACAAAGGAAAAACAACATTTTAAACTAAAAGATCTTATTTAACTGACTAACTAACTTATATAAGCTATGATTAACAACTTTCAACAGGAAAATAAGCACTTCAATAAGTTATTACTAATTTGGCTAATTTGGACCTTTTGACTGTTTTTAAGAAAATGAAAACAAAGCTAGTGAACTACTAATTTTATTGATCACATACACTTAAGAACTAACAATAAGCATGAAACAACAACAAAAAGCTAATAATAAGCTAAGGTACAGTGAACAAGAAAATTATGCAAAAAATTGAGAAAATAAGCTCACAACTGATATGGGTATTAAACAGCTGAAACTGAAAAGAACCAGGCTTGGTATGTCACTACCAAGCTTAAACACCTTTCAGCTTATCCTTTCCAGAACAGCTAATCACCTGAACAGCTTATTTGGAGCTTATTGACTTTTGTTGACTTTTTCTTGTTTTCTTGGAATAGAACAGATAAACACTATATAAGCTTACCACAAGCTATGTTAAGCTTGAATAAGCTCATAGAAAGGATTTTTATGGATTTTGGTTGCTTCTTAATAACTAAACAACAAAATACGAATTACAGAGAACAAGAAAACTTGAACTTCCATTATAACAGAAATTTAATACAATACAGGAGTATTTTAAGATCAAGTGACTTTAAACTAACATAAATTTACAATGAAAGATTACATGGAGACTGAAATTAAACGGTTTTGAGCAAACCACAAGCTGTCAACGGTTTTGATTTGTCTTTACCAGAAGCCGTTTGCTTCTGGACTAGCCAACTCTTAGATAAATTATCAATATTATCTTTGGTGAGCTGATTACCAATCATGGATTTTCACTGCCTTAACCACAAGCCATAATCTTGCGGGCTAGCCAACTCTTTACTTATAAAGATATGGTGAGTCGAATACCATACAATTTTCGGCAAATTGCAAGCCATCAACGGATTTGATATATCTTTACCAAGAGCCGTTTGCTCTCGGATTAGCCAATCCTTATGTGGGTTAGACATGGCGGACTGATAACCATTTATTGCGTTCTAAGTGAGAAAAAAAATTTTAAAATTTTGGCTAAAATGGGGGTACTAGATGGTACATTTGATAAAATTCGCTAGAATTTCCCCCCCACACTTAGAACTGAATATTGCCCTCAATATTCAAAGAACCGGCTGTTAAACCAATACTTAGAACGTAAAAGGGAAATACTGAATAGCCATTATTTTTATATACATATTTATTTTATTTTTATTTAATTTGCATTTAAGCCGCTAAGGCATGCAAATTCCCCTTTTTTCTTTCCTCTTTTTTTTTTTTTTTTTTTTTTTTTTTTTTTTTTTGAAACTGTACATAATTACAACATGTGGGGCATCTCCCCCACACTAAGGTGAGACATGGGTGAAAACCCATATTTTGCTACTGTTTTTATTAACCGAGTCGCTAGCTTGACTCGACCCCGAATTAATTGGTTCTTGGGGAAGCAAGTGGAAGAAATCATCTCCATCGGACTTTCATTAAAAATGTTTGGATAAACACTGAAGTACTTGAAAGTTCCATACCGATGAGATATACACAGACAGACAGACCCGGCTCACAAATGATAAATGAAAATGCCGGGATCAAAGATAGTGTCTTCATTCCCTAAGGAGTGAAGAACAGGAGAAGTCACCCTGTAGGTGAAGAAAAGAAAGAAAGTCATGATAAAAATCATGACTAACTCATCATCATTAGAAGGAGAATTCATGATTTCAATATCATGAATCTCAGCATTTAAGCTCAGCTGATCAAGACAATTCAAGGGTGGGAGGGATGGGATTGTGATATCAATCAAATTCTCAGTGTTGAGAATATTTCCCTCCGGGACATAAAGATTTTCATTGTCAAGATCAAGGTAAAAGTTATCATACTCCGGCGGAGATATGATATGAGTGAGTTCACAGGAGAACTCCTCAAAGGTGAATGAATCAATATCGGGGAGAGAATTATGAGAATGAGAAGTGGTATTGCCACTAATTTTCTCTCCCATCTGATCAAAACAGAAGGCTTCCATTTCCGGAATAGAATCATCGGAAAACAGGTCACTATCCTTTATGGGGATAGGAGATGAAATGGGTTTTTTATTGAAAGCCTCGATTTTAGAAATGAGAAGATTGACAGTCAATAATGTTGCTCGAAGAGCTTCATCTTTGATTTCAGTGTCAATTTCTTCATCATTCTCTTCTTCTAAGCTGACAGGCTCAGAAGGAAATTCTTCAACATAATCGATGTCCTCACAAAATAAAGAATCATCATTACTTGAAGTATAATCATCGTCAGAATTGGAAAACATCTCAACATGATCATGTGAAATGTCAAGAGAAGGCAAATCACACATATTATCAGAGATACCCTCGGACTTACTTGGGATTGGGACAAGGTTCTCAGCACTAGACTTTATGAATTCGTCCGATTCCTTTTCAGGAATAGTGCTAAGAGGCTCATCCCCCATAATACGAGAGTCCTCGGAGTCCATAGACTGTAAGATGGGTGTGTTTGCAATAGACTGAGGGAGTTGAGAATTGATATTATTCAAAGGAATAGCACTCTCCTCGTCGTTCTCCTTATCAATATAAAGGGTTTTTATACGTTCCATTTGCTCATCATCTAGCAATTCTGCAATAGTCTTGTCTTCCTACCTTTTTTGGACAAGTGTAATTGCAGCTGACGATTTCTCGCAATCTTCGCACATAGAATCATCATCATCGTCATCGTAGATGAAAGTTTGACGATATTTGGAACTCATTCTAGCTGTTTGTTCTTCTTCAGCTAGAAGCTCTCCAATGGTTTTCTGATGATGATCTTCTTGGCTATTTTTAACAGCCAAATCATTAAGTGTATCCATCATATTTTGAAGTTTTTGGATAACATTATCAATAGATTTTTCACGAGGAGATGGCTGAGGTTGAATCATTTGATTCTGTGAAGGTTGGTCATGAGAAGAATAGTCATAATTGTCATAAGGGCCATGCTCATAGACAAGCGGGGTCCTCGTTTGACAATCGGATTCATAATGTGGACCACCACAGAATTCACAACAGTAAAACTGTTGTGACTGATTCGGTGAATCATATGGATATTGGTCATACCCGAAATTTTGATTATTACAGGAAACCTGCTCATAGACAAGCGGGTCATTTGTTTGACAATCAAAACTTGGGTGTGGACCTCCACAATGTTCACAAGGATCATTTGGCATATTTTGAAATGATGTATCATCGAAGTTTTGATTAGACGGCTCTTGCCAAAATGAATCCTGAGAAGGGGTACTGAAATCGTTGTGAAAATCTGGATAATCAAGTGTGAATGGCTGATAAGTGCAAAAACATTGCTTACACTTTGAATCATCCCCCAACGGATTTTCACACATACAACAATTAAGCTGAGTGAGTGAAGATGGCTGGGGTTGTGGAGAGTGTTCGGAAAAAGAATCCGGAGGTGGGACAAGAGGTGTGCTCTGAGAGCTAGGAATTTCCACCTCTTCCGTTATGGTCTCTGATTCTTGTTCTTGATAATCGTGAAGAGTATTATCGATGGAATCAAGCTCTCTTTCGAGGGCTAAATCACACCAATAACAAGATCCGTGTGGTGCATCATTTCCACACTTCTTACACGAACACTTGGGACAACGAAGATAATCACCCACCGGACTTCTACAACGAGAGCAGAGATAGCCTGGTGACGACATGAGAATCAAATATTAAGGAGGGTTAAGAAGATAGAATCAAACGGATAGAGGGTAAAGGGATAAAGAATCAAAAAGGGTAAGAGGGTAAAGATGAATATTTTTGGGTTTTTGGTTTTTTCAATTAAAACAAGATCAAAGCACAACACAAGGAACTTAAACCTTAAATCAACCAGCGTACGGTAGCTCTCTGACTGACAAACGCACAGAGTGGCGGAGAAGCAAAGGTGGGCAATTACGCTCCTTAAAAACCCGCTTCTTTCAGTCCGACAATTTAATGTCAGACTATCCTAGAACCTCCGTTAGAGTTTGTTTATCAATCAAAGGTGAGCCGAATTCGCAAGCGACACAAAGGCAAGTTTTAATCTTTGGTTTGGGAACTTATTATGGTCGTACCCCCAGTTAGGTAGTACTCTGTCTTGATTTTCGATGGTAATTTTTTATTGTTATTTATTTATTAAAGAAAACGGAAAATATTTTTGGGTTTTTAATTTTTTATATGATAATAATAATAATAATATATATAGAAAAGAAAAGAAAAATATTTTTGGTATTTTATATTGTTTTTGGAAAATAGGAACTTCTTGGGAGAAGGATCTCGAATCACTAATCGCTAAAACTTACACAACTGTCGCAGCACACCTCCCCGGCAGCGGCGCCAAAATTTGATCCGCCCCAAAACAACACTTATATTTAAACAAATGCAGACTCGGAACTGGATGCTCGTGTGTAGTGTGAAACCAGGCAAGTAATCACCTGGGTCGTTTCCCAACGAGGTGCGAAATTGAAAACTGTGCAAAGCTATGGATTAAAGTGATTGATGATTCTGATATTTTTGGATTTTGCTTTATTTAACAATTCTAAATAACAATTTAAAAACAGATATGCACAATTAAATTAAACGCGAATAAATTAAACTTAAAACGCGCAACGAAAAAAGCTAAAATGGGACAAAAACTAAAATTTATAAAATTTAAAACCTAAAAATGTAAAATAACTTAAAACTTATTTAAAAACTTAAATTATATTTTTTTACACTTTTTATTTAATTATTATTAATTATTTATTATTTAATAACTTATTAAACTAATTTAAATTATAAAAAATACTAAATGAACTAAGAAAAATATGAAACTTTTTCTAAAAATATTACTAAGTAAATAAAAGCTAAGAAAATTATAAAAATAAAAATTACTTAATTTAAAATTTAAAAAGATAAATTCTATTAAATAGAAGCTATCACTTTATTTCTATTTTTGATTTTCTTGAGGTCTAAAAATATTTTTATATTTTTCCTAAATTACAAATGACAAAATAAAATTATGAAAATTGGATTTGTATTTTTCTGATTCTTTTTCTATTTATTATGATTTAAATACTATTAAAAACTAATTAAAATGATTAAAAATATTAAATGACTTAGCAAAATTATGAAAAATTACAGATAATTCTAAAATATTATTAGAAAGCTAGGAAAATTAAAAGTGGAAGTTGGCTAAGCCTAAAAAGCAGTTTTGGGCTAATAAGCAGTTTGCTTATAAGCCCAAAATAAGCTAATAAGCTAGGAAAATTTACCAACTGATCAGGACAAGGTTAAACAACTATAATAAACTTAAAATGACTGAAAAGTGCAAATAAGCTATAGAAAATAAGCTGATAAGCAAGATTGGTCAGCTGTTGAACTAAGCAAAAATTGCAAAAATGGGACAGACTTGCAGACAGCTTAAAGCTGTCTAATAAGCTATAGAAACACAATAATATGGGGGCAAAATCATCTCAGCACTACTGAGTGTCCAAAAATCCAAAAAGCCCTATGACCACATCCCCAATTGAAGTCTAATTGAGTGCTAGATCAGCACTCAAAAACACTCAAGTCTGCTGTATGCAGAATCAGTGTTGTGCATGTTAGTGCACAGACAAAATGGGACAAGACCAGGTCTATTTGACTTAACCTATTATGACCAAGAGTGACTCAGATAAGCTACTAAACAGGCCAAAAGAAGCTTTTGGCTGTTGATGACTGATTGAGCTTTTTGACAGCTTGAAAATTCCACAGCATATGCAAATATGGACTATCTATCTAAATGGCCAATCCAATCTTGAAAACAGCTTAAATTTACCAAAATAAGCTCAACCAAAGTTGGCCTAATGGTAATTGTACAGTAACTAGGCTGTTTGGCCTAGTTAATGGCTTAAACCAAACACCCTATATATGTGACTGTTTTGGATTTAACAAAGGAAAAACAACATTTTAAACTAAAAGATCTTATTTAACTGACTAACTAACTTATATAAGCTATGATTAACAACTTTCAACAGGAAAATAAGCACTTCAATAAGTTATTACTAATTTGGCTAATTTGGACCTTTTGACTGTTTTTAAGAAAATAAAAACAAAGCTAGTGAACTACTAATTTTATTGATCACATACACTTAAGAACTAACAATAAGCATGAAACAACAACAAAAAGCTAATAATAAGCTAAGGTACAGTGAACAAAAAAATTATGCAAAAAATTGAGAAAATAAGCTCACAACTGATATGGGTATTAAACAGCTGAAACTGAAAAGAACCAGGCTTGGTATGTCACTACCAAGCTTAAACACCTTTCAGCTTATCCTTTCCAGAACAGCTAATCACCTGAACAGCTTATTTGGAGCTTATTGACTTTTGTTGACTTTTTCTTGTTTTCTTGGAATAGAACAGATAAACACTATATAAGCTTACCACAAGCTATGTTAAGCTTGAATAAGCTCATAGAAAGGATTTTTATGGATTTTGGTTGCTTCTTAATAACTAAACAACAAAATACGAATTACAGAGAACAAGAAAACTTGAACTTCCATTATAACAGAAATTTAATACAATACAGGAGTATTTTAAGATCAAGTGACTTTAAACTAACATAAATTTACAATGAAAGATTACATGGAGACTGAAATTAAACATTAACTAATTCTACACTACTTTTGGTCTTAAAACTACTGACAACTTATTCTTGTGGCCTTCTCATCCTTTAATAGCAATCCCAAATGGTTCCTCTCTCCAATCCGAGCTAATCCCACCCATCCAATTGTTTAGAGGTGATCCCATTCGTTCAATCCCATTTTGGCGGGAAAAGTGGACAAGTGGCAATCTTTCTGATTTAGCTAGTGGGAGAGAAGCATTTATTGCTTTTGGATGTGTTAGGTAACTTGTAGGAGGAGGGGGGATGAGGTGGTGAGTGGTATTGGTGAGGTGGGTGGTGAGTGTCTGGTATTGGTGTTTTTGGCGGTTTAATGAAGAAGAAGAGACGGGTCAAACATTGGTTTGACCCCGTCTAGTTTAAAAATGAAATGGGCTTTTTGGTGTTGGGCTAGGACATGGACTGGGTTTAGTTAAGGGATTTGGATTTTGGGTTTAGTATAATAACAAGGGTCCGGTTGGATTTGTAGTTTAAACATAAGGACCATTTTTGTCATTTGCTGAAAAGTTGAGGACTAAACCTGTAATTTATCCAAAGTTATCACAAGGGTAAATATTGCCAAGTTCCAATAGTACAAGGGTTTAAAATATAATTTTCCATTTTAATACACCCGGGGACTAATATTGACAACTTTTGAAATTTGAGGGACTAAAGTTGTTAATTTGTGAAATTGATTTCTAAAAACTAATTTTGACAACTTTTGAATCCCTAAGTACCTTTGATGATAATTTTCCATATTTTTACGATCAGGGACTAGCTTTGACATTTTATGAAAGTTGAGGGACTGAAACTGCCAATTATGCAAACTTTGTTCGTTTTTCAACTGTTTTTAAACATTTTGCATCTGAAACATATAAAACACAATTTTGTGATAATTTCAGTATTTTAATACATTTCTGAGTGTTTTTGAGAGTTTTGGCAGCTCAGATTAGGTAAAAATGATGAGTATTTAGACACTCATCAAATATCAAGAGCTGTAAAGACATCCTCAGAGGAAACTGCTCTACTTCAGCATGTATTCATCATTGTTATGTACATGTTAGGAATCATTGTAACCAATTCACGTATATCTCCAGCTGGAGGGAGATTGTTAGAAATGAAGGTGAGCGATATTTACGTGAATTGGAGTTGTTGTTTGTTTTTTTTTTTTTTTTTTTTTTTTTTTTTTTTTTTTTTTTTTTTTTTTTCTTTTTTTTTTTAAGTAAAAGAAGAATGAAAAAGAAAAGTTTAATGAAAGGGTGAAAAGAAATAGCCATCCATGAAAACTTAGGTCAGAAACCGGATCAATACATCTACTATCGGTACTCACTAAGGTGATACTGATATTGAAGACAAGACATCATGGACCCAGTGACGCGTTGCACAAACCCCTCCTTGCTACTCAGATATCTGTTAAAAGATATTTGTTTCATTTCTGATGAAGCGAAAAGTGTACCGCTTTTAGGGGGTCATTTAAGCCCTAAATCGTATTTATTTGATCAAATATTGCCCTAAATCGTTCCTTTTGTCATTTTAGGTACTTTGGAGAAGAAATCTGGAAAAGGAAGCATTTTGGACGTTTTTGGAGCATAAAAGTGAAGAAAACGACAAAGTCTCAAAATTGGCTGGAAAAGTACCTTTGACGGCGTCAAGGATTGCTCCTGACGGCGTCAAGGCTTGGCAAAAAAGGTGGATATGAAAAATACACGAGACGCGCCAGAGAGTTTTGCAATGGAAAGTCTGACGGCGTCACACTTTAAGGTGATCAAGGCCATCACGGTTTAAGTTAAAGAGAGACGGCGTCAAGCCCATTTCTGACGGCGTCAACCTTTGATAAGCCAGAGCGGATTTTGGAGCACTAAAGAGGGACGGCGTCAGGAAGGCCATCCGGGAACCCTAGACACGGCGAGGTGACGGCGTCAAGTCCTATAACGTGACGCCGTCAGATACTAAACTCTATATATAGTTTTGCAATTTTTTGTCATTAGTGTGCAACTTTGTGAGGAGAAACCCTAAGACGAATTTCTGCCATTTTTAAGGGTTTTCATACCCTTGGATCTCCCATGTTTAATTGAAGATAAGTATTCATTTAATCAATCAATATGTCTATGTGTTGTTTGATTATATCTTCTTCTTGTCTTTTGATTAACATGCTAGGCTAGATTTATCTTGTGTTTGCTTAGATCTAATGAAACCTAACTATTGATTATTAGTTGTTAGTGTGTTGTTGATTGTATTGGATGATTGTTTATCGATGTTAGGCTTAAGAAAACTGGCTAACTTCCTATGCGGTAACTTGCTTGAACGTCTTAAGAAACATGAACCAATGCGTACTAAGGTTTTTATGGTTGTATTTAATGCATGAGCGAATTCTAGTGATCCCATGTTAGGAGCTTCCTAGCCGGCTCGACATAGGAGTGAAGTAGGAGCTTGTAGAGTTGGGGAAGTACGTACGCCACCCCACGATTGGTATTAAGGAATACACCCGTCATCCACGCAATTAATACACACTAATCAACCGGTAAAAGATAGTTAGGGAGTAAGGAAATCTAAGTAAACACATTTCTCTCCACATAAGTTTCACAACCTTTTCATTTTCAGTTATTTTATTTTATTTGCATTTGTAGTTATTTGGGTTAGTTGACTAGCAACTAATTCCGCCCACTCTTTCAAAACCCGAGATTTTACTTGCTTTCATAAAAATAAAAAAATACAAAAAGAATCTTCCCTCACCCTTAGACCTATTAGAGTAGTTTTTTTCAATCCTAACGACACTATTCCCTGTGGAGAACGATCAATCCCCCGTACTTACCACTACACTATACTACATCGGTCAGGTACACTGCCTGGTGGGGTTGTAAGCCTCTTGAGACCCCTCGAGAGGTAAAACCTGTTGTAAGGTCGCAAAACCACGCATCAAGTTTTTGGCGCCGCTGCAGGGGAATAGTTATTGTTTGGGTTGAATTTTTATTTTATTAGGTCTACTCACTAGATTCCTTTCTAGTGAGATTTTTATTTTTTTCTAGGTTTTCTTTAGTCTATCTTTTTTCTTCGTTTCTTTGTTCTTAACCATTACCATCCGACATCATGGAAGGTGGTAATATCCTCGATCCCAACAACCCACCACCACAACAACACCCACCTCCTAGAGTCCGTACCTTAGGAGACTACTCCCGTCCTAGCCACCATGGCTATCAAAACACCATTGAGCTCACTCAAGGAGCCAATGTCACTCCCTTGCGATCCGACACCATTCGGTTGGTGCAAAGCGGATGCGCATTCCATGGACTTCGTTCCGAAGATCCTAATCAACATCTCAAGGACTTTCTCAAAATTGTTGATTCTATAGACCTTGATGTTGCCACTCGAGAGACGACCCGACTGCGTCTCTTTCAATTCTCTCTGCGGGACCAAGCTAGTCAATGGCTAGAGCGTCTACCCGCAGGATCCATTACCTCTTGGGATGATCTCACCACTCGTTTTCTTGCTCAGTTTTTCCCACCAGGAAGAACTACCAAGCTAAGGAATGATATCTTGATGTTCCAACAACGTCAAGGCGAAACCCTCTACGAGGCATGGACTCGATTCAAGGACTTACTCCAAAAAGTCCCTCACCATGGCATAGAACTTTGGCTCCAAGTCCAAATCTTCTATGACCATATCAATCTCTCCACGAAGCAAACCATTGACCAATCAGCCGGTAGTAAGCTACGTGATCTAAGTGCGGAACAATCATGGGCTCTCCTAGAAGATCTTGCTCTTTATGACAACGAAAGTTGGAGTGATCCCCGTGATTTGAATAAAACGGTCAAGGCAATATCTTTGCCTTCGAACAATTCAAGCACTTCCGACCGTAGGATCATAGAACCTGAAGACCAAGTCAAGTTTCTTATGAAATCCTACGAGGCTCCTAAACCTTCAAGCCAAGTGAACAAAATCACTTCTTCATGTGAATTATTTAGTGGTCCCCACGACACTCATGATTGCATGGAACTCCCCGAACAAGCTTTTGCGGACTACGCATCCTCGCGTACCGACGGAGCGGGAGACAAGTGGTACACTTTCAAACCCGAGCCAAACCCCTACGGTGATTCATACAACCCCTCATGGAAAAATCACCCAAACCTTAGGTGGAAACAAAACCAAAACGCACAACAAACCAATTCTTCCAACCCACCCAATCGTTTCCAATCAAGCGGTTCCAACTCGAACCGTACTTTCAACAACAATCCTTCCAGCAATGGTAGTACCAATAACTTTGAAGGATTGATGTCTCAATTTATGGCATCTCAAGAAGCTCGTTTGGCCAAGTTTGAAGCCGATTTCAAACAAAAACAAAGCGAGATGACCAATAAGATTGACACTTTGTTGAAAGCCCTCAATGACGCGAGAAATGGGAGCACTCCCTAGCAACACAATCAAGAACCCGAAACTAAACGTCAACTCCATCTCGTCAGTTTCGTCTCCTAGTTTTTGTCCACAATATTATTTGGTCAATTCCATGAGCACGTGTTTCAAACAAACCCAAGTCGTTCAAAATGACCAAGAAGTTATGATATCCAAATTGGTCAACAACATAGTTGAAACACCTCCCACTCAAAACCTTGACAATGAATTCAAGGAGCTCCACCTTGAAAGTCCGGTTATTGATGTGTTGGATGAGAAGAAGCTCAAGTTAGGCGAAAAAGGGACCGCCTTCGTTCAAAACAAGCTACCTAAGAAGTTAGATGATCCGGGCTTATTTGTTCTACCTTGCAAGATCGGTAATTCGGAGGCTTATGACACATTAGCCGATCTTGGATCAAGCCTTAACCTACTTCCGTTACCTCTCTACACCTCTCTAAAACTAGGAAAACTTGAAGAAACCGAGGTGATAATAGGCTTAGCGGATGGGAGTGTTGCTTACCCGGTTGGAGTAGTCAAGGACGTGTTAGTACACATAGGAAAACTAACCATTTTAGCCGATTTCCACATCCTTGATATGGTTAGCGACCCTACATGCCCCTTGTTGATAGGTAGAGGATTTTTGGCGACCGCTAGTTCTATGATTGATTGTATGGAATCTAAGATAGCGGTAGGGGAAGGTGATACTTGGTCAGTCTATGATGTGAAGAAACATGCCAATGATACTAGTGAGGAACCAACACCCCATTGGTTAGAGTTAAATAGGAGACCATCTAGATATGGACCTTGGATCGATAGAGACTTCATAGGACCCCAACGCCCATTTTACCTAGAAGAGGACTTTGTGAACCGAACACATGCGGTAGAACAACTCTTGGCTAGGGACACCGAATTGGATCCGTTTGAAGACCCTCTAGTTTTTAGGAAGATGATTGAGTTCCTAGGAGTTTTGCCAATTAACCTAGGGATGAATAAGTGGACTTGTGAGGACGATGATCATAAGTGGGATTGGGACAAACCACCCAAAGATGGAGATGGGTCATGGCATATTAGGATGACATTGTATGACCCGGATGGAGAGAAGTTTGAAAAGATATATTGTACTAAGCGGACCAATAGGAAACTTCAATCCAAGCTTAACCCTAAAGACGTCCTCGATGACGAGCTCACTTACATAGGGTAGAGTGACTTTGAGTCTAGCTACAAGACTCGTTAATAAAGAAAAGCGCTTCTTGGGAGGCAACCCAAGCTTTATTTGCTTTGTGTATTTATTTATTTGTTTGTTTGTTTGATTTTATTTGCTTCCGTATGTGTGTTTAATTTTTATTATTATTGATTCATGTTCAAAACTAACTTGTGAAAATGCTTTATCTTGTTTTTAACTTCGTCTTAACTACATATAAAGGTATTTTGCAAAAGATAAGTGTAAGGGAAATCCAAATCGGTTTATTAGAACACAAATGAACATGAATCGTAATAATATTAAATTAACATACATATTAGTATTTGTTTGAGTCAAATGCTTGTATCGAGTCATAATGATGTTTTGCAGGATTTCCAGGAAGTAAGGTATAGGTTTTTCCAGAAATTTTCCGGAAACTTAACATGAGAATTCTGTCAGATCATTTCTGACGGCGTCAGGTTTTAATTTTCTGAAATTTTTGAAAGTTTTGTTTTCATAAAAAGTTTTTATTAAATCTCTAACTTATAATCTCCAGGAATCTGCAAAATTATCATTCCACAAGCATTATATCCATATATAGAATTTATCCCGCCGATGTTATGCAGGTTTTCGTGTTTGTTTTCTCAGGTTTAACAGGTTATTTTGGACAAGGAGATGTATGTGGAATCAAGCTTTTGGCGATGCATTAGTCTTGGAGCTTCTACATTCTCTTGGAAGAAGATCTAACCATGTTACCACATTATCCACCGAGCGAATCAGGGGAGTATTTGATTTCATTCGTTTACCTTATTTACTTTTACATCTTGTTATTTGAACATTGGGGACAATGTTCATCTTAAGTGTAAGGGGGGGGGGTAAAGTACGATACTTTAGAGAATACAATTGCACTTGATTTTTGTTTGTTTGATGGTAGATGTGTAATAAAACTGAGATAAATACCTGTTAGGGCAATTTTAGTGCCAAATTTAAATTTTTTTACAACATATAGGAGTGAAACTTTGATCTTAATGAGCGTCTCATGGATAGGAGTTATATGACTAGCACAAAAACCGTACCACTAAAAAAATTTTCCACCCCCAAATATGTGAGGTTCGCCCCTAGAATTGGTAGGAAAAGCATTTATGCTATGATGTGTGTACCGGTAGCACTTAGATTCTAGAACTTGCGTTAGGACCATTCCGAGGCCACAAGTGAGACTACATTCGTGTAGTTAGATTTACTACATGATAAGAGGCATTAGGATTAACCCATTGTTTTACACCTGTGTTTTTGTTATAATTACTTTGGCTACATTGGTCAAGTAATTCTCCCACACCCTTTGCGTTGTACTCATTTTTTAGTACACGATACCCCTAGTACACCCCTCAGAGCCTATCTTTTCGTTTCGACCTTTAAGCATTTTACTTAAAAGAAGAATTTGTTTACACCCCACTTAAATGTACACCCAAATCGCCTTAGCCTACCTTGTATGCACTCATTTTTAGTGCATTATTGTGACAACATTTGTTTAAACCCCAAGTTAATTATCTAATTGATTACATGGTTGCTAAGTCGAGTCATATCCTTGTACATATTGTTTTGGGACGATTGGGACTCATGTGTAAAGTACTAGTGTAATGGAGTAATGGGGAAGAACAACATTATTACCCCCATATGTGCTAAATATTTTAAAAAGTACTCCAAGTGTTTCGATTATCTTAATTCGAGTCATTAGAATAGTTATTTGTAAAGTTATGTAAAAGTTCAAGTGTAAGGGGAATGCAACGCCCCTATGATGTATTATTTTGGATGGTAGGGCAAGAGTGTATGAAAAAAAAAAAAAATCGAAAAAATCAAGAAAAATACAAAAAAAAAAGAGAAAAAGAAGAATAGAAAAAACATACGGACTACCATCCCGTTTCATTTTATGTTTATTTCATGTTTTTGTTATTTTGTTTTTAGCTTAAGTCGAGTCTAGTCTTGGCTTAGCAACGCCATATTGTACATGTAATTAATCAAGATCTTTAACTCACCACCAGTAAAATATCCTTTATCCAACAAAACCGTGTTTATCATATCCCTACACCTCACGTTATAACCCATGTAAAAGCCCTCTTTGATAGTTTATCTTAGGTGCTTACACCTAGTGGAGGAGGTTTTTTATCCTTTCCCAAGCCTATGGTAATCTATTTGCTATGACAGGTAGTGAGAGATATTATCCGTTTTCATTTACGAGATTTATTTTGATGACACCTGAGAGATGTGAGTATCTAAACACTACTTGTGAGGTGCTAGTTTGTAATCTCCGTGCTTAACTAACTATCTTATAATGCACAAAATTCTACTATTAATAGAAATACTTAAAATTAAGCAATACAAGTTATAAAGCTAAAAGTACAAGTAATTAAAACACATTTTCAAACATTTACAAGTTCTTAAGCTCAAAGTACAACTAATTAAAATAGAAATACTAACATTAAATACAATAAATAAATCATTATGTACATTAAATACAATTAATTAACGGGTCAATAAATACAATTAGTGCAGTTATTAAATAATTAAAACACCCCTTACATAAGAAATACAAATTATCAAGCATATTGTACAACCAACTTAAACACAATTCTTGCATTAAATGTCACTAATACAAATAATAAAACACATGATACAAATATTCAAGCCCGAACGGGCAACGGGCCAAATGGGCTCGAGCCCGAATGGGCACGGGCCAAACGAGCTCGAGCCCGAACGGGCATGGGCCAAACGGGCTCGAGCCCGAACGGACACGAGCCAACGGGCACGAGCTAAACGAAATTCTTGATATCCGTAAATGTATTGTAAAAAAAAACATAATAAACTAAAATACATGATTCACCGGAAAATTTTATTTCAGGGTACCCGCCGCCGCAACGCGCGGGTACCCTGCTAGTTATGATTAAAGTGGAACGACTATTTATTGTAATTACTTTTATATTAGAATTAAATGACCCCTAACTTGTATTTTGATTAGAATAAAAGCGCATTTGCTTGAGGACAAGCAAATCTCAAGTGTAAGGGTATTTGATGAAGCGAAAAGTGTACCGCTTTTAGGGGGTCATTTAAGCCCTAAATCGTATTTATTTGATCAAATATTGCCCTAAATCGTTCCTTTTGTCATTTTAGGTACTTTGGAGAAGAAATCTGGAAAAGGAAGCATTTTGGACGTTTTTGGAGCATAAAAGTGAAGAAAACGACAAAGTCTCAAAATTGGCTGGAAAAGTACCTTTGACGGCGTCAAGGATTGCTCCTGACGGCGTCAAGGCTTGGCAAAAAAGGTGGATATGAAAAATACACGAGACGCGCCAGAGAGTTTTGCAATGGAAAGTCTGACGGCGTCACACTTTAAGGTGATCAAGGCCATCACGGTTTAAGTTAAAGAGAGACGGCGTCAAGCCCATTTCTGACGGCGTCAACCTTTGATAAGCCAGAGCGGATTTTGGAGCACTAAAGAGGGACGGCGTCAGGAAGGCCATCCGGGAACCCTAGACACGGCGAGGTGAAGGCGTCAAGTCCTATAACGTGACGCCGTCAGATACTAAACTCTATATATAGTTTTGCAATTTTTTGTCATTAGTGTGCAACTTTGTGAGGAGAAACCCTAAGACGAATTTCTGCCATTTTTAAGGGTTTTCATACCCTTGGATCTCCCATGTTTAATTGAAGATAAGTATTCATTTAATCAATCAATATGTCTATGTGTTGTTTGATTATATCTTGTTCTTGTCTTTTGATTAACATGCTAGGCTAGATTTATCTTGTGTTTGCTTAGATCTAATGAAACCTAACTATTGATTATTAGTTGTTAGTGTGTTGTTGATTGTATTGGATGATTGTTTATCGATGTTAGGCTTAAGAAAACTGGCTAACTTCCTATGCGGTAACTTGCTTGAACGTCTTAAGAAACATGAACCAATGCGTACTAAGGTTTTTATGGTTGTATTTAATGCATAAGCGAATTCTAGTGATCCCATGTTAGGAGCTTCCTAGCCGGCTCGACATAGGAGTGAAGTAGGAGCTTGTAGAGTTGGGGAAGTACGTACGCCACCCCACGATTGGTATTAAGGAATACACCCGTCATCCACGCAATTAATACACACTAATCAACCGGTAAAAGATAGTTAGGGAGTAAGGAAATCTAAGTAAACACATTTCTCTCCACATAAGTTTCACAACCTTTTCATTTTCAGTTATTTTATTTTATTTGCATTTGTAGTTATTTGGGTTAGTTGACTGGCAACTAATTCCGCCCACTCTTTCAAAACCCGAGATTTTACTTGCTTTCATAAAAATAAAAAAATACAAAAAGAATCTTCCCTCACCCTTAGACCTATTAGAGTAGTTTTTTTCAATCCTAACGACACTATTCCCTGTGGAGAACGATCAATCCCCCGTACTTACCACTACACTATACTACATCGGTCAGGTACACTGCCTGGTGGGGTTGTAAGCCTCTTGAGACCCCTCGAGAGGTAAAACCTGTTGTAAGGTCACAAAACCACGCATCAATTTCCCACGGAGAACACTACATAATCTATCGGCCTCTCACTCCGAGATGTGTTGATATTGAAAAGGTGGCACTCTGCTCCATGCCTCCGATGACTAAAACCAAAACACACATTATTGAGTCTAGAGCCATGAGATTCATCAAAAGATCTCTTAGGAACACTTCCAATACAATACACTTGTGTTCACCAAAAAGGACACAAGTTGTATGAGTCTGAATGAGATCTAAGGATCTTGCCTTATGTCATGATGGTTACTCGCTTCAAACGGTCTACAGTCTTGAAGTGATACCTCGGTATACTTCAGAGGCTCTTAACGGCCTTGGTAAAGATTAGAGAAAGTTTTCACACTATGCTGATAACGATCTCGAAATCTGAACCTATAAGCGCTGGACGATTTATTGCTAACTGTTTTATGCAGGTACTGACGAAAGTCCATTCACCATCATCATACATTTCAACATCTACAACGACGATGCAATGGTACAGAAGATGTTGATCAAGGCAAGAACGACCAAAAGACGATACTTTGAAGATCACAAAGCATGAAGGAACAAAGAAGCAAGACTATTCAAAAACAACACACTAAGCTCAAGACAATGAAGACGAAAGACCTAATCACACGGAGCGTCATTTGAATGACCATCCCTTAGGGGGAGATTGTTAGCTTTTATAAAAAGTGATGGTCATTTGTGTTTTATTATTTTTGTAAAAGTGTAGTTGTTTTAGTTAAAAGAATAGTCAATGGGCTTGAGTTAATCTAATAGGCAAAAAGAAAGCCCAAAGAAAAGCCCAAGCCCATCACCTTGTAAAAGTATAAAAAGCCTCCAACCCCTCATTTCTCAGGTTGGAGGTGTGTGTAATAAATGTGTGTTTCTCTCAAAAAAAAAAATAAAAAAAAAAAAAAAAAAAAAAAAAAAAAAAAAAAGGTTAAACATTTTTTATTGAAAGATCGTCATCATCATCATCCTGAACGTGAATCTTGTCATTACAATTGCTTCCAAGGAAAACATCTAGGCTTATGTAATGATCAACAGTAGTAAAAATCAAAAACTAATGACCTAATGTCTCTTTATATAATAGAGATCATCTAGGCTTACAAGGAAAACATTCCTAATACAATAACTAATATTTAAGCTTACTAGAAAAATCCTAAATTTCCTTCTTAGCATATCTTCTAGAATCTTCCAAATCCTCAATCTTTTTGTAGTTTTCCTTCTTGTCATTTTAAATCCTTCATGTTTCATTCTTCTTGTTTTGTATCATCAAATCAATAAAACCCAACAATATTCCCCTATTTGATGATGACAAAATAAACACGTTCTTGTACGAACTTCCCTAGACAAAGTAGAGAAATTGAGATAATTAAATCTCACCATGAATGAAACAATCTTGTCTTCCCCTTAATCCATGTCATATCACCATGATGTAATATATTTATTTATTTTTATTTTTGATGTCCAAAGAAATTGTAACGAATACAATTCCCCCGGGTCGTTCTCCCAACGAAGGTTTGACGGCGAATAAGTCGAATCGGAGTCGTGAATATGTGAAGTGAATAAGTGACGTGAAAGATTATTTTTTTTAGAATTGATTACACTAGAATAAGTAAAATTAAAAGCAATCTACGCTATTAAAATAAATGCACACAAAAAGAAATCAAATAAACGCAAATCCCGGGCTAATCCCGAGATTTATAAAACTAATAGCGAAGAAATAAACCTAAAATGCGAAGCTAAAAACTCAAGGGACTGAAAATGTAATTTATAAAAACTAATTTTATAAAAGAAAATTAAGAAAATATTTATAAAAACTAAGGGACTGAAATTGTAAATTCGGAAAATTGTTTAAAACTAAAAACTTTTTGAAACAAAGACGGGGACTAAATTGTACTTTTCTGAAACTAGTTTAATACACAAAACGCTTTTAAACAAAGACAAGGGCTGAACTAGTTAAAACCAAAACCTATGGACTGATTTGAAAAATCTGAAAACTAAAAACGTTTTTACTCTAAAAAACCACCCAGGTTCGAATCCTGGTAACTACAAATCATCCAAACTATTTTTTTTAATTTTTCTTCTTTTGAAATTCAAATTACAACTAACTAATACTATTTTTAATGAAAATAAGAAGCTCAAACAAGATTAAATAAGCTGGAAAACAGCTTATTCACAAGACAGTCAACCTTTGCACACTTCTTTATAAAACAGTCCAAACAGGCACAAAATGGACTCAAATAAGCTATCCAAATAAGCTAATAAGAACAAACCAAAAGCAGATTCTTAGAGACAGCTGGCTAGTCTAACTTTTGCCCCAATAATCTCACCCTAAGATTAACTAGATTGCTAGCTGAGAGCTTGTGAAGATGAGCTTATGACTGAGTAGCAGGGGAGTTTTTCAGCAGATAAGTAACTTTGAGCTTAAATCTAAGTGCTTAAATGAGTTCCAAAATCAGATTTCCTTGTTTGTCTAGATTCCCAAGCTGGCAAGCTTCTAAAATCACCAATCCAAACTTATTTCCAAACACTAATTAATCCTACAACTGATCAGAACAGATGTCTATTGAACAGGTATGCTGAACCAATTGACTTTTTTATAACAACCTTAATTTGACCAAATTGAATTTCAGTTGCTTAAATCTAATCCTAGATGTACTAATAAGCTACTGAAACATTATTTTAAACTAACTAACATTATTATGCTACTATCACTAAAATTATGCTAACTGATTTTACTATATCAAGCAGTTGAGAAGATTTAAACCTAGATTTGACTTTTTATGTATAAAACTACTAATATTATGCTACTATAAAACTATTCTTACCTAATGTGAGCTAAGTGTGCAGAGTTAACAACAAAATAACAGCAATAACACTAAGAATCTATCAGATCCAAACACCCCTAAACATGCAGGTTCATAAGCATCATCAGATTAAAATCAATCCACCTATTAGCAATCATCAATCATTACTCATACACATCAAATAACCTTAGAATGACAACAAACAACAACAATTACTTCAGATTCTTAGTTCACATAAACCACAGATGTTAAGTTGCAACTATGAGGCAGTATTGAAGCAATATGAAGCAACAGACAACTAAACTGATTCAAATCATCTTTATATAAAGCAAACAACAATTATTAAGCAACAATTATTCTAAATAACAACAATAAACAGTAACAAACTAGCAGACACAGATCTACACTACTTTGAAGCTACTGATGCAATAATTGAATACAAAGTGGAATTAGAACTCACAATGTAATAACCCCTCAGCTCAACAGAGGGGATCTCACTATGCTTGCCTATCTTTAGATAGGCCAATGGCTTCCTTTTCTCCACTTGGACTATCAAATTAACTCAGATCACAATAGAACCAATGCAGTTGACTTTTGTTGACCAGCAATGAATTATGAGAGTTTGATGTGTTTAAGCTAAAACATAAGCTCACAGAAGCTAAAAAGCTAAAATGAACTTCATCTAAATGTAATCAAACTAATTGAAACCTGTTTTTGAAATTTGAAAAACAATTTTATTATTTTTATGTATTTTCTGATTTTTTAAAGTTTTAGATGAATAACAATGACTATTGACTAAAATACTTGACTGAAATTGATTGCTTGATTATGATAAAACAGTAACAAGCTATTCAAACTCAAATTACACTAAGAAGAGATTAAAAGTAAAATTCGAAGAAGCTTGGAATTTAAAGAAATAAACTACACTTTCATTAATTGAGAACTTGATTACATTTAAAAAGAAAATACAATTTGAGAAATAAAATTGACAGAGTTTCCCTATACTAAAATCTACATACCCAATGAAGAATCAAAGCCTCCTTTTATAGCCGAGGGTGAGAAGGTTGGGGTCTCAAATGCCAGGCTGGCAATCCGAGGGATTGTGTTACTTGAGAGCCAATCCAAGCCCTTAAATCCGTACCCAATGATTGAAAGCAATCAGAACCCTTAGATCATTGATTTGTGACGTGTAGGAGCCAATAACAAGCTGCCACATCACCTGTCCATGTGCTTCTTCGTTCTGACAAGTCCTGACAATCTTCTAGAAGCCCTTGAATTGACCAATTAGTCCTTAATTGTGGTAAAATCGGGGTAGGTAAAATTAGGGTTCATAGCTTCCTGGGTTTAGTTGATTTGGGGGGCGGGAAAGGAAAAAGGGGTAATATTTTATTTACTTTGACTGTTTTGACCCTTTGACCCGTTTTTTTTATTTGTTAGACCGAATTGTGGGCTTGGGCGGGTAATATAGATTTTAAGAGTTGGGCTTTTAGTGGATAAGTGGTGGATTGGGTTTAGAGTTTTAGGATGTATTGGGTTTATTAGTTTTAGGATCCGGTTGTAGACTAGTGTGAAAATTAGGGACCAAATGTGAGAATTCTGAAAATATAAGGACCCAAGCTGCCAACTTCCAATAATATTATTCCAAGGGCTCTTTTTGACATTCTTTAATTGATGAGGGACCTCCTTTTCATATTTCCAAAAGTTCTTCATAAGGACCAAAAGTGACAACTTTGCAAACTTGGAGGACCAAATGTATAACTTCATCAATTTTTCAATCTTGTCATTTCTGAAACTTTGAGGACCTCTTATGACTTTTTGAGCTTTGACTTTGACCACTAGCTTCCCCGGCTTAGGCTTTGACTCTTTTCCAAATCTCGTGCTCGTTATCTCGGGTTTTCCGTGTCTTTTGTCAATTTTCACGATATCCATCCCTGCACATAAAAAACACAAAAACACAATATCTTTTGGCATTTTGGTCGGGTTTTGGTTATTTTGGTCTGGTTTTGGTCAAGAAAAGGTATGTGTTTAAGCACATACCAAATTCCCCCAGACTAAGCTATTGCAATGTCCTCATGCAATGTTATAAAACACGTTTTTGAAACCGAAAATTTCCAATCTCTTTTTACTAACTTTGATAAGTAGCAAAATTTTCAAAAGAGATCAAGAAATCTTAAGTTCTAAAAACTCCCCGATTTTCCTTTTATTCTATTTTTGTATTTTTCTCATTATTCATGTGACGGTTTTTTATGACAATCATTATCTATCGATAATTTTTAGGGTCATAGAGTAGAAACACAACTCATAGAGGAGTGACCATAAGGATAAAATTCATCGTCCTTGATTTTTCACATGCTCCCAAACTAAGCTTATAAACGAGATCACAACCTACTTAGAAATTAGATGCCAACACTACTCATGGAAGTTACTTGTGTAAGAACCTCTCGCTCCCATCTTCTTATTTTTGTTTCTACTTATTTTATTTTTGTGAGAGGAATGAATTTCTCCATTAGCTTCTCATTTTCATAATTATTAGTCCGATAAAGATACCAAGTTTAAAACGCTAAGTAGTTTTCCATCTTCTTGCAAGAAAGTTTGCCTTAAAAATGAGGTCCAAATCAAGGTTATTACATACATCAAAGACTAAAGAACTCATACAAACATGTAGACATAAGTTGTGGAGAAACATCACGTGTACCTCATGTGCCCGATCTAGGGTCATTCACATGCACCTCACGTGCCAACAACTTGTCTAACACATTAAGCACAAAATTCATACATCTCAACATACATTTTTTTTTTTTTTTTTTTTTTTAACTCAAACTTTTCTTCACTCAATAACTTAATACCACGGGATTACCGGGTGTTTCCAAAACATCAAACATTCAATAGTAACCCTTAGAAAACGAACCTTCACGGTTTAAATCCAAGACCTTACCGCCTTTAGAAGTAAGGATCCAAGGTCCGATCTCAATCCGAAATCTAAGAGCACTTTACAACTTATTCACTCAATACGAGACCTTGATGTGTACCCAATCTTTAGAGCAAAAATTCTTTTAAGAAGATGGAGAACTAAATTTCGTTCTAAACCTAAATATCTTTAATTATTTATACAATATATGGGGTGAAACAATTTTACGGGAGCAAAAGGCCACAAGTACCTACGACGAGCTCTAAAGAGAACCACTACTCCACGTTTGGCATTTAACTTCTAAATAAATTCTATCATTTCTCGCTCTTCGCACATTTAAAAATCTCAAATAATGAAATTCGCGAATACTTAGCCGATAATCAGCCACGCATATATAAAGTCAGTTACAGAAACTTGCAAATTCTTGAAAAGAATTCGCGTTTTCTAGTTCCTTATGTAAAAGACTAGCGAAAGCTTTAAAGCCATGCATGTATAAAGTCAAGTACGGGAACTTGCAAAAGAGCAGCTCCTTGTGTACAAGACTAGCACAAGCTTATATGATTATCATTGGTTAAGGGAACAAGCTAGGGCTCAACACGCCCGGTCAAGTCAAAATTTTATTCCTACTCTACCCAGCGGAAAGTCAACAAAAATGTCAAAACTTATTATATTTTTGCACAAAATTTTTTAAAATTTTTCTCTTTTTTTTTTTTTTTTTTTTTTTTTTTTTTTTTTTTTTGAATTTTTTTTGGATTTTTTTCAATTTTGGAGGAAAAACGGAGTTGCATGAGAAAATGGCAAAAATGTGCAAGGCAAAAATCAAATCGACAGATTACCCCCCAGACTAAAACGAGACATTGTCCTCAATGTCTTAAAGGTAAGGGTTCTCCTACATAAATCTAAGGCCGTTTATTAATTATGCCAAAAGATAAATGTAAAACGATAAGATTTTGGATATTGGATAAGCAGCGGATGATGAAACTCGAGTAGCGTGAAGGAAACTACGAGCACGAGAGTCTTCATCATCGGGCATTCCTGGACACAGCATAGAAAAACAACGAGACACAAGATATGGAAGAGGATCCCCTCCTCTTTATTAGAAATAAGAAAAGAAGATAGAAGGATAAGCATGGGGTGCCTCCCACGAAGCGCTTGTTTTTGTTAACCGAGTCACATGAGCTTGACTCGACCCCGAATTTAGTTGTCCATGGGGAAAGTTTGGAGATCCGGGACAACCATGGATGGTACGTCCCCTCCAAAATAGTGCTTCAACCTATGACCATTCACCTTAAAGTTTGGACCGTCATTTTGAGCTAACTCGACGGTTCCATATGGAAAAACTTGAGTGATGGTGAATGGCCCAGACCAGCGGGTTTTGAGTTTGCCCGAGAAAATCTTTAGCCGAGAATTGAAGAGGAGGACTCGATCACCAACGTTGAAAACGCGGTTTTTAATCTTAGAGTCATGAATCCTCTTTGTTTTCTCTTTGTAGATCAAAGAATTTTCGTAGGCTTGATCCCGAAGCTCATTTAATTCATTTAATTGAAGCTTACGGTGATCTCCCGCGGTCTTGAGGTCAAAATTGGCATGTTTCAAGGCCCAATATGCCTTATGCTCGAGCTCGATGGGCAGATGGCAGGCCTTTCCGTAAACCAGCTTGTAAGGAGTACACCCGATGGGTGTCTTGAAAGCGGTTCGGAAAGCCCATAAAGCATCATCCAATTTGTCGGCCCACGAGGCTCGATTTTCACCAACGGTTCTTTCAAGGATACGTTTCAATCCACGATTCGAAACCTCGACTTGTCCGCTTGTTTGCGGGTGATACGCGGTAGAAAGTCGGTGAGTGACACCATACTTGAGCATAACTTTTGCAAATTGATCATTGCAGAAGTGAGTACCACGATCACTGATTATAGCACGAGGAGTTCCGAATCGGGAGAAGAGATTTTTCAAGAACTTAACAACCACTCGGGCGTCATTAGTGGGGAGCGCTTTAGCTTCAACCCATTTTGACAAGTAGTCGACGGCCACGAGGATATACTTATTCCCTCGTGAAGACGGGAATGACCCCATGAAATCGATGCCCCAAACGTCAAAAATCTCACAGACTTGAATTGCATTTTGAGGCATTTCGTCTTTTTGCGAGATTTTTCCTTGACGTTGGCAAGAGTCACAAGACTTTACCAAGTCGTGGGCATCGCGGTAGATTGTCGGCCAATAGAATCCAGAATCAAAGATTTTTTTAGCGGTGTAGCTGGCACCATGATGTCCCCCCGTGGGTCCATTATGGCAAGCGTTGAGGATGTCAACGGATTCTTGGCCATGCACACACCGTCTTATTACTTGATCGTCACATATCCGGAATAAGTAGGGGTCGTCCCAGAAATAATGTTTAACATCTTTGAAAAACTTCTTTTTCTGCTGGGACGACATCCCTTTCACCACAAAATTCCCCGCACGGTAATTTGCGTAATCAGCAAACCATGGGGTACTCGGATCATTCTTAGAAGATATTTTCCCAAGTGTCTCGAGAGGAAATGTCTCGGTTATTTCTTTTTTCTCGAGAACACTTTGATGAGGATTTTCCAATCTGGACAAATGATCAGCGGCTAGATTCTCTGCTCCTTTTTTATCACGAATGATAATGTCAAATTCCTGGAGCAGAAGAATCCACCGAAGTAATCTCGGTTTAGCATCTTGTTTTGCTAAGAGATACTTTAGAGCAGAATGGTCCGTATACACTATGCTTTTTGATAAGACAAGATACGGTCTAAATTTCTCAAAAGCGTAGACAACGGCCAACAACTCTTTCTCAGTAGTAGTGTAATGAGATTGAGCATTGGTCATTGTCTTGCTAGCATAGTGTATCGGTTGGAAGTATTTGGACTTGCGTTGCCCCAGGACTGCACCGATAGCATAATCGCTTGCATCACACATTAGTTCAAAGGGCAAGTCCCAGTCGGGGGCAACCAAGATCGGTGCTTCAGTCAGTTTCTTTTTAAGAACCTCGAATGCTTCGATGCATTCGGGAGAGAAGATGAACGGAGCATCTTTTTCAAGAAGATGGGTCAGAGGCCGGGCGATTTTTGAGAAGTCTTGAATAAATCGTCTGTAGAAACCGGCATGACCAAGGAAACTACGAATTCCTTTAACGGTAGTGGGATGAGGTAGCTTAGCGATAACATCGACTTTAGCTCGATCGACCTCAATCCCAGATTTGGAAATCTTATGGCCGAGGACTATGCCCTCTTTAACCATGAAATGGCACTTCTCCCAATTTAGAACGAGATTGGTGCTTTCACACCGTTCAAGCATTTTCTCTAAATGGGAGAGGCACGAGGAGAAAGAATTTCCATAAACCGAGAAGTCATCCATAAAGACCTCCATCGTCGTCTCGATCATATCATGGAATATGGCCATCATGCACCTTTGAAACGTGCCCGGAGCATTGCACAAGCCGAAAGGCATGCGTCGGTAGGCAAATGTTCCATAAGGACACGTGAAGGTGGTCTTTTCCTGATCTTGGGGATCAATTGGTATTTGAAAATACCCGGAAAAGCCATCGAGAAAACAATAGAACTCATTTCCCGCCAAACGCTCAAGCATTTGGTCCATAAATGGTAATGGGAAATGGTCTTTACGGGTAGCATCATTAAGTTTTCGGTAATCGATACACACTCTCCATCCGGTGACGAGACGTGTGGGAATTAACTCATTTTCTTCGTTTGTAATTACGGTCATTCCACCCTTTTTAGGCACACAGTGGACGGGACTAACCCATGAGCTATCCGAGATTGGATAAATCATCCCTGCGTCAAGGAGTTTAATAACTTCCTTTTTTATGACATCATGGATTTTTGGGTTAACCCGTCTCTGTTGCTGAACAGCGGGTTTGAAATTATCTTCCAATAAGATCTTATGGGTGCAGAATTTAGGGTCAATACCCTTTATGTCGGAGATCTGCCAAGCAATGGCACTTTTATGCTTTTTAAGCACGTCTAAGAGTTTTGTCTTCTCCTCATCTTTGAGAGCTTTTGAAATGATGACGGGAAATGTATCGGAATCTCCCAAGAAAGCATATTCAAGATAAGGAGGTAAATCCTTGAGCTCAAGCTCCGGAGGATTCTCAATAGACGGCTTAATTTCCTTAACGTCGGCCATTTTAAGGTCCATCTGAGGGGAGAAAGGGGTAGGGTCTTCATTCAAAAGTTGTTCAAGCATGAGAATATCCCCCTCCGGATCATAATAAGAATCATCATCTTCCGGTGAAGAAGATGTGTCGGTAGCAAGAAACTCATTGACCTCTTCCAAAAAGAAATCACCTCCCTCAAACGGAGTGAGGGACGGGGAAGAGTCGGAGATGATCGGTGAAGAAATAGTAGACGGAGAAGAATCATCAATAGAGGTAGAAGAAGAATCCAAAGTGGGATTGCCACTAGCAAAACCGAGAATCTCTTGAGCATACTCCTCCGTAGTAACGTCAATAATATCAATACGGTTCACGGACATGCAATTATCGTTGGAGGAGTATCTCGCAGTTTGATCCAAATCGAAAGTCACGGCTTCATTACCAACTCGCAAGGTAATCTCTTCATCATAAACATCAATCAACGCGCGCCCGGTTCTTAAGAATCCTCTCCCGAGAATGAGAGGAACTCGGGGATCGGCATCAAATTCGACAATCACAAAGTCTGCCGGAAAATGGAACTTTCCTACATTAACGTAGACATCTTCGGCTATTCCAATTGGTCGAGTAATTGATCGATCCGCGAGCTCTAGAGTCATCCGGGTCGGAGTGAGAGCGGGGAGAGATAATTTTTCCCAAACGGACTTAGGCATTAGGTTAATGCTAGCGCCAAGATCGGCCAAGGCGAAACATTGAACCATCCCCGGAAAATTGCACGGAATAAGGAACTTTCCGGGATCTCCTAGCTTTTCCGGAAGCTTTTTAAGGAGAACCGCGGAACATTGTTCATTTAACGGGGTTGTTTTTGCCATCTCAAACAATTTATCTTTGTTGCTCAGCAAATTCTTCACCATCGATGCAAACTTCGGCATTAAGAGAGCAGCATCTGCGAAGCTAATTTCGAAACTCATATCTTGAAAGATTTGATAGAATTTCTCCATCTGATGCGTATTCTTATCATGGTGCTTTTGTTCATCAAGTCGCGACGGATACGGAAGTTTTATCTTAACGGGAACCTCTTGTTCAAAATCAACTTTCCCTTTTCCTTTTGACGATTGGACAACCGGAGGTTGGATGTCTTCGGTCCTTCCGTTATTAGTAGGAAGTGCCGTATCCGTTGTCACCTTGGTTTCACGGGCGACTACCTTTGGAGGAATAGAAGAAGAGGTAGTCGGAGCCGTAGGTCCATCATAACAAACACCACTACGTGTTGTGATCGCTTTAACGTCGCCCCTCGGGTTTGCGATCGTGTTGCTTGGAAGAGAAGTAGTACCCGAACCCGAGGGTTGATCATTTAAACGTTTCTTAATCTCACTCATTTCCTTAGTTAACAACTCTTGAGTTCTCATCAAATTTTGATTTTGAAGCATTAATTGTCGAAGAATCTCATCCGAGGGTGGCGGATTTGGAACAACATTTTGATTTTGATTAAAATTTTGCCCTCGGTTGTTGTTATTGAAACCTTGATTATGAAAATTTCCTTGATTTTGATTCATATTTCCCTGATTAGCATTGAAATTCCCATAAAAATTCCCTTGATTTTGATTTCCTTGAAAACCCCGGTTTTGATTTTGATTAAAACCATTGTTTTGAAAACCATTATTTGCACGATTTTGATTATTGTTAACTTGATTACGGTTTTGACCTTGATTTTGACTTTGATTATTGAATCCCGGTGGTGGTCCAAGTGAATTGTTTGAACGGTAGCTAAGGAGATTACGATCACCTTGGGGTTGGTAACCATTACCACCCGAATTAGTAGCATACACATTCTCGTGTCCATAAGCCCCGGTGGCCGGACACTCGAAAAAAGAATGAGGACCACCACATATTTCACAACCATGGTTAATAACATTGACTTGATTGGGTGTTTTCTCAATAACAAATGAATCGAATCTCTTAGTAAGTGCGGCGAGAGCATTCATAACTTCTTCATTGTTCTTATTACTAGCACTAGACGTTTGAAGCTTGCTCCTTGAATTTCTTACACGGGCTTTGTTTTCAATTATTCCGAATGCCTCTAGAGTATTACGAGCCAATAGGTTTCCACCGGCCGCCGAATTGAGTGAATCTTGATCGGCAAGACTCAAACCATTATAAAAGGTATCGATTTGATGAAGCTCTGATGAACTCAAATAAGTACATTTTATTACTATCATTTATCCTATTAATTTGACTTGTTTTACTATATTATGTATGAGGATTGATACTTAATCGTTTACTTTTGTAATTCTCAGGTAAAAACAAGCATTTGGTGAAACTTAATGATTTTGGACTAATAATGGAGCAAAACGTGCATAAAGTGAAAGTCTACTGACATGGACAAGATCAAGTCAATTCTGCTCCAGATGCGCCGCATCTCACTCTTGACATGCGCCGCATCTCTATCAAGATATCACCAGATACGATCCAAGATACAAGAGGACATGCGCCGCATCTGATCATGGAGTTACGCCGCATCTTCTGGCGGTGTACGAATATTCCTGAATATTATAATCTTGGACCCCACGCGAAGTTAAGTACATGCGCCGCATCTACTTAGTAGATGCGCCGCATCTTTCCTCAGACAGAAAGTATAAATACCCCGTAGACCAGACGAATTACAAGTTCCGAAACCCTAAAACAGAAGACCGAACAGGAGGAACAAAGGACGAATTCAGTCAAGGAGGCAGCACAAGACACACCCAAATCAAAGATACAAGAGCTGTAAGAAGGTGCTGCATGTATTTAATTCATTAAGTAGTTTTGTTTTATTGTGTTAGTAAACTTTAATTCATCAAGATTGGTGGCTTGTGTAATGTGGCAACGGAAAGATTGCACTCCCTTAAAACTGCTTTCTCATTAATTAAAGTTTATATGTTGATGTCTTTGGTTACTACTTATTAGTGCATTGATAACCTCTGTGTTTATTAGTGGCTTGCGGGCATTTGACTACGGGACATAATGTGGCTCCCACGGTTGTTTCTAAATTGATCACTTAGGAATAACTTTTAGACATAAGTAATCATTAAGGGTTTACTCGCCGATAAGAATAGGACCAACGAGAAAGGGTTAACTACATACACTTCATATAAAGCTATCAATAAAACAAGTGACAATCTACTTAATTATAAGGACAGCCCTCTTATTGTCTCGAGTATTTATCTGTGTACGTGTGTGCTACTTGCTGATTCGTGCCTGTTGGTTTATTTTATTATTTAATTGCAACAAATCGTGCCAGTCTCTCAGGCTGAAACCCCCTTGCGTTAGGATATTAAAATACTGATTAGAATAACTAGATAATACGTTCCACTCTTAGTGATCGACACTCTACTTACCATTATCTTCATACTGACCGGGTACACTGCTCGTTAAGTGTGTGTGTTATTGATAAGTCGGCTAAATATAAATTTAAAACTTGAGTAGGCATTAAAACTGCTAAACCGCAACGACACATCACGCGCATCAAGCTCCGAAAAACCGTGGTTCGGACATTTCTCCAACAACTCCTTAAACCGATCCCAAGCCTCGCTGAACGATTCATCAAAGGCTTGTTGGAAACGTAAGATTTGAGCGCGGAGATTAGAAATCTTAGAAGGAGGATAGAAATGGTTCACGAACTTTGAAGCTAGGTCACCCCAAGTATAGATCGAGTTTGGGGGTTCCTTCTCAATCCAAGTTCGAGCCGCTCCCTTAAGAGAGAAAGGAAATAACTTCATCTTGATTGCATCATATGATACTTGATTAAGCTTAATGGTCTCAACTATATCCGTGAAGTTCCTAATGTGAATATGAGGATCTTCACTCTCGAACCCGTGGTAAGAGATACTCGTGATGAGGTTCAATAACCCGTGATTGATTTCAAATTGATTAGCAAGTATGTCGGGAATCACAATGGCCCTTCGCACACCATTAAATGGTGTTTGAAGTTGTTCCTCCATCGGACGGAGGTCGGGGCCCGGTTGTGCTCCTTGATTAGGCTCCACCGGAGGAGCTTGATCGTCGTTCATTTCCTCAACGTTTGGGAAATGAATACGGTGTGTGTGTCGAATTACCCTTTCGGGATTTGATAATGGAGAAATAAGATTTTGAGAAGATGAGCGGGTGTTCATACACCAAAAAGGAAACAAAAATGAAAATCAAAAATCTTTTTGTATTTTTGGTTGGGAATTATTTTTGGCTTTTTTTAATATATTGAAAAACAAAAGACTTTATTTTCTTTTTGGTAACCGTTACGTTAACCGTAACCGTTTCCTTTAAAACTACGCGCAGCGTGGCGGGAAGGCAAAGGTAGCTCCGAAGATGCTTAAAAACCCGCCTTCTTCAGCTCGACAATTTAATGTCAAGCTTCCTTAAACCCCGTAATTAGGTTGTAGTAATAAAGTAATCCGATAACGTTTAATTTCACGATTTATTTTGTTGTTATTTGGAATGGTTTACAACCGCCCTCCTTCAACGGAAGACCGAGGATGTTTATTAAGATGTATTAATGAAAACACTTTAGGAAAAGTGTTTTATTTATTGTATTTTTGTATTTTTTATTTTTTTATGAAAAACAATAACTTCCAAGGAAGGATCTTCAAATCACAAAAACAACGGACGAAATCGACGCACTCGTTTCAAGCCTTCCCCGGCAGCGGCGCCATTTAATTGATGTAGTATTTATTTATTTATTTTTTTTATTTTTGATGTCCAAAGAAATTGTAACGAATACAATTCCCCCGGGTCGTTCTCCCAACGAAGGTTTGACGGCGAATAAGTCGAATCGGAGTCGTGAATATGTGAAGTGAATAAGTGACGTGAAAGATTATTTTTTTTTAGAATTGATTACACTAGAATAAGGAAAATTAAAAGCAATCTACGCTATTAAAATAAATGCACACAAAAAGAAATCAAATAAACGCAAATCCCGGGCTAATCCCGAGATTTATAAAACTAATAGCGAAGAAATAAACCTAAAATGCGAAGCTAAAAACTCAAGGGACTGAAAATGTAATTTATAAAAACTAATTTTATAAAAGAAAATTAAGAAAATATTTATAAAAACTAAGGGACTGAAATTGTAAATTCGGAAAATTGTTTAAAACTAAAAACTTTTTGAAACAAAGACGGGGACTAAATTGTACTTTTCTGAAACTAGTTTAATACACAAAACGCTTTTAAACAAAGACAAGGGCTGAACTAGTTAAAACCAAAACCTATGGACTGATTTGAAAAATCTGAAAACTAAAAACGTTTTTACTCTAAAAAACCACCCAGGTTCGAATCCTGGTAACTACAAATCATCCAAACTATTTTTTTTAATTTTTCTTCTTTTGAAATTCAAATAACAACTAACTAATACTATTTTTAATGAAAATAAGAAGCTCAAACAAGATTAAATAAGCTGGAAAACAGCTTATTCACAAGACAGTCAACCTTTGCACACTTCTTTATAAAACAGTCCAAACAGGCACAAAATGGACTCAAATAAGCTATCCAAATAAGCTAATAAGAACAAACCAAAAGCAGATTCTTAGAGACAGCTGGCTAGTCTAACTTTTGCCCCAATAATCTCACCCTAAGATTAACTATATTGCTAGCTGAGAGCTTGTGAAGATGAGCTTATGACTGAGTAGCAGGGGAATTTTTCAGCAGATAAGTAACTTTGAGCTTAAATCTAAGTGCTTAAATGAGTTCCAAAATCAGATTTCCTTGTTTGTCTAGATTCCCAAGCTGGCAAGCTTCTAAAATCACCAATCCAAACTTATTTCCAAACACTAATTAATCCTACAACTGATCAGAACAGATGTCTATTGAACAGGTATGCTGAACCAATTGACTTTTTTATAACAACCTTAATTTGACCAAATTGAATTTCAGTTGCTTAAATCTAATCCTAGATGTACTAATAAGCTACTGAAACATTATTTTAAACTAACTAACATTATTATGCTACTATCACTAAAATTATGCTAACTGATTTTACTATATCAAGCAGTTGAGAAGATTTAAACCTAGATTTGACTTTTTATGTATAAAACTACTAATATTATGCTACTATAAAACTATTCTTACCTAATGTGAGCTAAGTGTGCAGAGTTAACAACAAAATAACAGCAATAACACTAAGAATCTATCAGATCCAAACACCCCTAAACATGCAGGTTCATAAGCATCATCAGATTAAAATCAATCCACCTATTAGCAATCATCAATCATTACTCATACACATCAAATAACCTTAGAATGACAACAAACAACAACAATTAACTTCAGATTCTTAGTTCACATAAACCACAGATGTTAAGTTGCAACTATGAGGCAGTATTGAAGCAATATGAAGCAACAGACAACTAAACTGATTCAAATCATCTTTATATAAAGCAAACAACAATTATTAAGCAACAATTATTCTAAATAACAACAATAAACAGTAACAAACTAGCAGACACAGATCTACACTACTTTGAAGCTACTGATGCAATAATTGAATACAAAGTGGAATTAGAACTCACAATGTAATAACCCCTCAGCTCAACAGAGGGGATCTCACTATGCTTGCCTATCTTTAGATAGGCCAATGGCTTCCTTTTCTCCACTTGGACTATCAAATTAACTCAGATCACAATAGAACCAATGCAGTTGACTTTTGTTGACCAGCAATGAATTATGAGAGTTTGATGTGTTTAAGCTAAAACATAAGCTCACAGAAGCTAAAAAGCTAAAATGAACTTCATCTAAATGTAATCAAACTAATTGAAACCTGTTTTTGAAATTTGAAAAACAATTTTATTATTTTTATGTATTTTCTGATTTTTTAAAGTTTTAGATGAATAACAATGACTATTGACTAAAATACTTGACTGAAATTGATTGCTTGATTATGATAAAACAGTAACAAGCTATTCAAACTCAAATTACACTAAGAAGAGATTAAAAGTAAAATTCGAAGAAGCTTGGAATTTAAAGAAATAAACTACACTTTCATTAATTGAGAACTTGATTACATTTAAAAAGAAAATACAATTTGAGAAATAAAATTGACAGAGTTTCCCTATACTAAAATCTACCTACCCAATGAAGAATCAAAGCCTCCTTTTATAGCCGAGGGTGAGAAGGTTGGGGTCTCAAATGCCAGGCTGGCAATCCGAGGGATTGTGTTACTTGAGAGCCAATCCAAGCCCTTAAATCCGTACCCAATGATTGAAAGCAATCAGAACCCTTAGATCATTGATTTGTGACGTGTAGGACCAATCACAAGCTGCCACATCACCTGTCCGTGTGCTTCTTCGTTCTGACAAGTCCTGACAATCTTCTAGAAGCCCTTGAATTGACCAATTAGTCCTTAATTGTGGTAAAATCGGGGTGGGTAAAATTAGGGTTCATAGCTTCCTGGGTTTAGTTGATTTGGGGGGCGGGAAAGGAAAAAGGGGTAATATTTTATTTACTTTGACTGTTTTGACCCTTTGACCCGTTTTTTTATTTGTTAGACCGAATTGTGGGCTTGGGCGGGTAATATAGATTTTAAGAGTTGGGCTTTTGGTGGATAAGTGGTGGATTGGGTTTAGAGTTTTAGGATGTATTGGGTTTATTAGTTTTAGGATCCGGTTGTAGACTAGTGTGAAAATTAGGGACCAAAAGTGAGAATTCTGAAAATATAAGGACCCAAGCTGCCAACTTCCAATAATATTATTCCAAGGGCTCTTTTTGACATTCTTTAATTGATGAGGGACCTCCTTTTCATATTTCCAAAAGTTCTTCATAAGGACCAAAAGTGACAACTTTGCAAACTTGGAGGACCAAATGTATAACTTCATCAATTTTTCAATCTTGTCATTTCTGAAACTTTGAGGACCTCTTATGACTTTTTGAGCTTTGACTTTGACCACTAGCTTCCCCGGCTTAGGCTTTGACTCTTTTCCAAATCTCGTGCTCGTTATCTCGGGTTTTCCGTGTCTTTTGTCAATTTTCACGATATCCATCCATGCACATAAAAAAAACACAAAAACACAATATCTTTTGGCATTTTGGTCGGGTTTTGGTTATTTTGGTCTGGTTTTGGTCAAGAAAAGGTATGTGTTTAAGCACATACCACACCACAACATCTCTTCCCCTTTTTGTTATTATCCAAATAGGGAACGTATGTAAATATGATCTTAACCACCACAAATCAATACAACGCTCCTAATCCAAGTCTTCCAATGTTTCAAATTGCCCTCCATGACGCATATATAAGAAAAATGAATCCAAAACAGTATAAACTCCAACTAGCAGTAGTAATAATGATCAACAGTAGTAAGAATCAAAAACTTCCACTTGAGTGGTACATGAACATCAAATGATTAAACACATCATAAGAATAATCTTCCCCTGAAACCAATGTGTTAATCATCTTCATGATTCTTCAAATCTGTAAGCTCCTTGTAATGATCACTAATGAAGAAAACTTGATATACCAAACTTGAAACCAATGTAAAATATCCCAAACTCGATACTTAAGCTTCCACTATTATTAATTGAAAATGGTATAGAGAGTTGTGGTGTATCAAATCTCTAAACCTCTTGAATTTATCCACATCGACTTCATCGTGTGACACTGAGTACTACAATGTATCTCCTTTAAGTGATAGTTAACTAGGTCTTCGTCCATCCACCCCTTGACCTATGAAAACTAGATAAACCAATTTCCAATCATAAACCATATATAAACAAGCAAGTCACCAATCAATTGCTAGAAATATTGATGATGAAATAAGTAAACCCGTTAAACCCGACAGACCACATGGACCATTTATGAAATTAACTCTATAATATATAATGGAAAGTATAATAAAAAAACGTTAATAATGGTAAAAAAAAATTAAAAAAAAATAAATAAATAAAATAAAAATAAGCAATCGACATTATAATATATATTGCTACCGAAGCAAAGAGAAAAAATGATGACTTGAAATACTTTTTGGTTCATTGGATCATGTTAGTCTTTAATCTTAGCCATATAAAAGCAGAATATATTTTTTGCCGCCATTAGAAACCCTATTATGGATATATGCAGAATCTAAAAACAAACTACTCTACAATTAAGGAAATGAATGTGTACACTTTCTTTGCCCAGTTCATTAGACAGAGGTCTCTTTCTTTTTGCGCCTATGTTTCAAACTTTTAAAGTATGCGCCTGTTACCAATAATTCCCCTAGGGTTTGTGTACTATATATATGAGAAGTCACTTTCGCTAATTAGCTACTGATGAGTGCCTATTTACTTATCATTTTATGCCCATATAAGATACAAAAATGACCAAAAACACCCAAATAGATCAAATATTGTTGCACATATTCTTTTTTTGTGTTTTTATGTGTTTCAGGTACAAAAGGATTGAAAACGAGGTAAAACGGACAAAAACCGAGCACAAGATTGGAAAGTCGTGAAAAGCCGAGGCCGGGGAAGAAATTTACCAAAGTGGATCATAATTATGCTCAACTTGTCAAGATTGGTCCTTGGAGATAAATTTCAGATTTGGCAAGAATGGTCCTTGGATTTTCAGAAAGTAGCAGTTTTAATCCCTCAAAATTAACCCTTTTATCCCTAAACCAAAACAAATAATAAACCATTTCCCTAAACTAACCCAACCCAAATCCTAAACAAATAAAACCCAACACACCCTAGCCCAACCCCTTTTTAGTTAAATACCGGTCAAACCCCGGTCAACTCCTCCACCATTATCCCATTTCCCGCCACACAAACACCCACCATCTCTCATCATTGCTATCTCTGCTATCACCTCTGCTACACTCCACCCCCTCCAGATAGCCAGACACCTACCCCTTCACATGTATCCACCTCTTCACGTGATTCCATCCACGCTGGAAATCCACCCAACTCTATTTTGGCGCCAAAAGTCCATTTAAGGGCTGAGATAATCACATGCTAATCCAATGGTCCAGAATGAGTCAGAGAAGCACAAGAGAAGAATCCCAGCTTATTTTAGTATAAATAGGACTTTTTGTAAGCAAAAAAGGGCATGTACATTTTTATTGTAGTCGTATTTTTAGTTAAAGTTCTTAATTAGTAGAAATTTAAGTTTTCAGTTTCAATTCAAGTTTACTTATGATCATTTGTCTTCAATTTATCCAAGCATTGTACTAGTTTTTAAAGTTAATGAAATTTCAATTTTTCAAAGTTTACTGTTAATTCGAATTAAGATCATTGTTTGTTAAAAAGCTTCTTTTCTGTTTATGTAAGCTCACATAAGCTCACTATAGCTTCTTGTGAGCTTATTATAGTTCAATTCAGTCCTAATCCAAGAATTCCAAAAAAGTCAAAGAAAGTCAACCAAGGTACTGTTACTCAGCTTATTAGTGCTTATCCTATATTTCTGTGCTTATTTGTTCTATTTGAAGTTAACATAGGTTAGTTTGTTAGTTAGTTCACTCTTAATCTCAGTTTTGCCTAAAAACCGTAAAACAGTAAAAAACAGCTTAATTTGGAATTGCTTAATCCAGTGCTTAATATTAGCTTAAAGTTGCTCAAACTAGATTAATATACTTAGACAATCATAGGTTAGTAGAAATCTTGGCTTAAATTAGACTGTTACAGTAAAAGTTTTAAAAATCAGTAGATAAAGGTGTGTTTGGCAATATAGGTCTAACGGGTAAAATTGCATATTCACTGTTCATGTGCTCATGGGTCAGTTTTGATTTCCCTAGTGTAGCTTATATAAGGTGTTGGTTTGAAGATTATAGCTCATTTGGATGTTTTCATGGTAATGGGTCAGCTGCTATAGGCTTAACCTTAGTTTCTCACCAGTGCAGCTTATTGCAGCCAAAAGCTATTTTCATAATAGCTTTTGGTATTTTTCTAGTCAACTCAGTTAAATCTAGTTGTTTATCTTCAGTTGGATAAATTTCAATAGGTATAGTAAGTTTTTGTTCAAATTCTGAGTAGGGCTGCTTCAGTACACCATTTTAGCTGCTGTCCCTAGTAGCAATTTTCTAGGTTAATTTCAGTGCTTAATTAAGGAGATCATGAGCTTATCTTGTGATTTATAGCTTGTTTACCATCTGTTCTGTGCAATCCCTTATTTTCAGAGTTTCTTTTTAGCTTATTATAGCTTAGCAATAAGCTTAAAACCATCTCAGTAGTCCATTCCCTACCCTGCACAAGTCTTCCTCAGTTTTATTCACCATTTTCTCAGCTCAATTATAAGCTGAGATCAAGCTTCCCCCTACCTAAATTTTGGTCCATTTGTTAGTTGATATATGAACTTCAAGGGTTATAAGCTGTTGTGGATTTTGCGTATGATCTTTTAGCTTAAAATTAAGCTCAAAACCTGTCTCAGTACCCCTTTTGGACCCTGCATCAGTAACAGTTAGCTTATTGCTAATTCCAGTCCATGTTAGTACTTATTGGCTTAGTCTCTATCTTATTATGTTCCCTTTAGCTCATCTAAGTAGTATTTAGTCTTCCCTAGCTTATTTTAATCTGCTGTTGATAGGATTAGCAGCTTATTTACTTTTTACCTCAACCCTTAGCTTATTTTCATTCCTTTTAGTTAACTGCTCTGTTTCCCATTGCTTAATCTTAGCTTTTGTCGTTTTTAAATAGTTTTAGTTTTGAATATTGCTTATTTATCAGAGTTTAATTAGTTTGTTAAAAAAAAAATTAAAAAAAAAAAAAAAAAAAAAAAAAAAAAAAAGTAGCAAAAAAAGGGTGGAGGCCAGGTTTTAATCTTGGACCTCTAGCCTCCCAACGCCTCACACATATCACACCTTTACCAGTTGCCCTTGGGACTTGTCCTGGTAAACCTTTGCACCATTTATCTTTTATCCTTGTTTTTTCCATTTAGCTTTCAGATTTAGTTAGCTTATAATCAGCTTATTCAAATAAGCTGATTCCATCTTTTTATTTTTCCTAGCTTAAGTGTGCTATACAGTAATTTTGTAAAAAGTTTCAGATTTTTCTAAATAGGTTTAGTATTTTTAATCATTTAATTAGATTAATTCTGTTTTTAATTCATAATAAATAAAATAAAAATCAAAAAAATATAATTCTTTTTTTCAAAATTTTATTTTAATATTTTGAGCCTAGGAAAAATAGATTTGTACCCGTAGAGTTAGTATTTCATCGTTTTGACGTTTAGGCTCGGGATTTTCCCGGTTTAAACGCATTTTCAGTTTTTCTTTACGTTTTTAATCACACGTTCTTTAGATTATCGTTTTTCTTGTTTATTAAATCGTTTTTAATTTATGTTCATCAATTTTAGCGTAGAAACCCAAAATCCCTTTATTTTCCTTATTCAAACACGTTGAACGAATCGAGATCACGAAATTCCATTCATCCTTCATCGGGGATAACGAATCAATTTTTGGCGCTGCTGCCGGGGAAGGTTGAAGCGAATTTTTAATTCTGGTTTGTCGATGCGTGTTTTGAAGACCCTTCTCCCGAGAAGTTATCGTTTTCTTTGTAAATATTTTCCTATAAAAACCCAAAAAGATTTTCTTTTCAAATCTATTTTCCTTTTTCGTTTGTGTTCTTCAGATGTTTCTAAATTTTATAAATCAAAAATGTTCTTCTTATTCCTCTTAAATGTTTAATTCTTATCTTTTTACCCTCTCATTGTTTAATTCTCCACAATGATCGATTTTCCACCATATAATCCCCATGATCCTCGGACCATGGAGGATTTCTATCGTCCAACACTGATTGGTAGAGGAGGACTGATCACTCCTACATCAGTTTCGGGAACCGATTTCAAATTGAAAAATCATATGGTTCGGCTGATCCGGCAAAATTGCCAATTCTACGGATTTCGAGATGAAGATGCAAACGAGCACCTAAACAAGTTCATATCTATCACTCAATCCATGAAACAGAAAGGAGTTTCTCAAGATAACATTCGTTTGAATCTTTTTCAGTTCTCTTCATCCCACCACGCTGAATCTTGGTTTTATACTCTTAGAACCCACTCAATTCATACTTGGGAAGAGATGTTCGTCAAGTTTCTTTCAAAATACTTTCTACATTCTAAAACGGTGCAGTTTCGGAAAGACATTCTGAATTTCCAGCAATTGCCCATTGAGTCAGTATTTGAAGCTTGGGAACGATTCAAATCTGTGTTACAGAAATTTCCTGACCACAAAATTTTGCTTCTTGATCAAATCCTAACATTTTATAGTGGTATAACTCCAATTGATCGAGACAAAATCATGTTAGCTGCCGGAGGCAATCTCATGAGGAAGACTCCTCAAGAAGCTTATGATTTGATCGAGAATATGACACAACATCACTATCAGTGGGATACTGGAGCCCTTTATGACTCTACCACTGTTCTGAGTGATCATTATTCCGATTTCATTCCCACTGAGATTGCACAAATTGGGGTCCTTGGCAATCACAAAAGTTATATAAATCAATATTGCCAGCAAGGACGAGGTCATCCTAACACTTTCCACCTTTCATACTCCGATGAAAGTGATGAGGATGATCCTTTTGATGAAGAGAAATCAAATGAGGACCCTTCAGATACCTTTTTAATGGGGGACAAGGAAGTCGAAATCAATCCTCTTAAGGAAATTGACGGCCTTGTTCCAATCCCAAGGGTATCCGAGGAACCTCTCGATCTTCCTGATTCTACTTCTCAAACATTCAATATGACTATCACAAATCCTTTTAATTCTGAATTTACTTTAATTTCAGAAAATCAAAATTTTGATATTCATAACGAGGATAAGAGTGATGAGGATGAACCTTTAGTAGAAGAAGACGATCAGAAATAAATTCCTCCATTGAGTGGCAGTCCCACTCCCTCTTCTGGTTCTGTTATCACATCTCTCACCTCCTTCGAGGATTGTGATTTTCTCTTGAAAGAGACCGATGCTTTTCTTGCTCTTGATGATTCGATTTCACCGGAAATTGATGATACTTATCTTGATCTAGAGGGAGATATTCTTTTTCTTTAGAAATTATTGGACAAAGAACCATCACTTTCTCTCCCTCCGAAGGAAGTTGAAATCAATTCTCTTAAGGGAAGTGATGAGTCAGATACGGAGACATTAATGGACGAGGTGCAAACTTCTAGCACACAAAGTACAGCACATGTCCCACCTCCGTATACCCTTCCTGAGCCCAAGCTCAAAGACATACTTCATAAGAGTAATTCTCTTCTTGAGGAGTTCGCCTATGAACTCGCTCACATTTATCCCATCCTACCTGGGGATGAAGATAAAAAATTTGATTTTAAATCAGATCTGAGAGATTTGGAATTTTTGCTAAGTCATGATCAGTCAACTAATTGTGCCTCTAGTTTGGGGGAGTTTGCCGATGAACTCTCTCACATCATATCTCCGCCGGAGTATGATTACTCTAAGGACTTGGAGGGAGACGTGATCTTTAGTGAGCAATTGCTTGTTAAAGACGCAATCTTTAATCTCCCCCCTGAGGTGCTTTTAGATCATGATCTTAAGAGCTCAAATGACAAACTTGATATTGATGGAGATTTTCTCCCAATGACTATCGGAATCTTTCCCCCCTTTATCACATATAATGTGATTTCTCCTCTTCTTCACTCCTTCGGGAATGAGGACACCATCTTTGACCCCGGCATCATCGTTTATAATTTCTATTTAGAGCCGCGGGTATCTCATCGGGGTGGAACTTTCAAGTACTTCAATGTTTATCCAAACATTTTGAATGAAAGTCCGATGGAGATTTTCTCTTCCACTTGCTTCCCCATGGACCAATGAATTCGGGGTCGAGTCAAGCTAGTGACTCGGTTAACAAAAACATTAGCACCACATGGGTGACAACCCATGCTTCTGACTTCTTTCTATTTTCTGACATTAAGTGTGGGGGGATTCCTCTACTGTGCTTTGTTTTGTGTGTTGTTTGCTCTTGTTTGCAGGTTTCCCTTAGATCTTGATGATTGATGCGCCTGTTTTCAATCCAGCCGCCCAATATCCGATCTTTTTGCTAACGATTATCTAGGGATATCTTTTTAATCCTGTTTGTGAAAATGAGATTTCTGTCACACACTTGGCTATTAGTATTACCTTTTTACGTTCTAAGCCTCGGCATAATAGCCGGTACTTTGAATATTGAGGGCAATATTCAATTCTAAGTGTGGGGGGAAATTCTCGCGAATTTTGTCACATATGTACCTTCTAGTGCCCTAGTACCCCCCGTTTTGGCCAAAATTTTAAAAATTTTTCGTTTTTAAATAAGAAATTGCATAAAAAAAAGTGCTTTGCACCAAAAAAGAAAATAAAAAATAAAAGTGTGTTAGTCTTGATTAGGTTAGAACAAAGGGAATCCCGACTCTGCCAGAGTGTTGATCTGGCTGCTCCCTTAACGGTTAGACTAAGGTTTTACGATATGTGCAAATGAAAATGCTAAGCGTAGAATAGTTGGTTTTCTTTAGAGCTTATATAAGTAATCTATGGCTTTTCCTCCCAGGAGATAACTAATCTGACTTAATAAGTGCTTATTTTCAAACATTTGAACACACAAAATCATTTTTTTATACAATTTCGAAAAATACTAGTTCAAAGATTTATTTAAACTTCGGAACAAGCATATGTCATAGTTGCAAAAGTTAAGTAATAAATGTATGTGCTAAAAGCTACGGTTCAAGATCGACCCTTGGATCCTTATTTTCGGAAGGCGTTTAGGTCTTGGCTACCCTCTTACACCGGCCCTTGGACCTCTAATTCAGGAATGTGTGAGGTCTTGGTCTAACACCCTTGGATCCTCATTTCAGGAATGTTTAGAGTCTTGGAACTCTCCGTTGTAACGGCCCTTGGATCCTTTATTCCGGAAGGTGTAAGGTCTTGGTTCCCGTGAAACTCCGTTAGTTTATGTTGCACAAGTAAAAAAAAAAAAAAAAAAAAAAAAATGATGAAAAAATAAAAAGAAAAAAATAAAATAAAATGGAATGATATTGCAAAATGCAAAAATGGAATGATATTGCAAAATGCAATAAGTTTTGATGTGTTGAATAAAGTTTTGGAACTTGCTTGTTGTAAATTTTAAATCTATCTTTCAACTAGTATTAGTCAAAATCTTATAAAAACGTCGATTTTTGTGATCAAAATTCTGAAAATAAGCACAGTCACCTAATTTTAATAAATATGGGAGTGAAAAGTTAAGTCTCGGCTTACATAGATTATTAGTATAAGTAGTGTTAGCATTTTACTAAAAACGTTTGCACATTGAGTTTAAGCTTAGTTGGGAGTATAAAAAAGAGGATGACGATTTCAATTCCCTGGAGACACCCATTTTGTGTGAATCCCGTTCCATGATACCATTTTTGGAAATCAAGCATGTTATCTATTTTTGTTCTAGTTTAAATTTCTCGCATTTAATAAAAAGTCGAAACGGGGTATGCTTGGTATTCTTTTGATCCTTTCATTACTTTATATGATCGGATTGCTAGGGACTAGCAATTGATAGTGTGGGGGGATGATGAGTGCCTATTTACTCATCATTTTATGCCCATATAAGACACAAAAATGACCAAAAACACCCAAATAGATCAAATATTGTTGCAAATATTCTTTGTTTGTGTTTTTATGTGTTTCAGGTACAAAAGGATTGAAAACGAGGCAAAACGGACAAAAACCGAGCACAAGATTGGAGAGTCGTGAAAAGCCGAGGCCGGGGAAGAAATTTACCAAAGTGGATCATAATTATGCTCAACTTGTCAAGATTGGTCCTTGGAGATAAATTTCAGATTTGGCAAGAATGGTCCTTGGATTTTCAGAAAGTAGCAGTTTTGGTCCCTCAAAATTAACCCTTTTATCCCTAAACCAAAACAAATAATAAACCATTTCCCTAAACTAACCCAACCCAAATCCTAAATAAATAAAACCCAACACACCCAAGCCCAACCCCAACCCAACCCTTTTTAGTTAAATACCGATCAAACCCCGATCAACTCCTCCACCCTTATCCCATTTCCCGCCACACAAACACCCACCATCTCTCATCATTGCTATCTCTGCTATCACCTCTGCTACACTCCACCCCCTCCAGATAGCCAGACACCTACCCCTTCACATGTATCCACCTCTTCACGTGATTCCATCCATGCTGGAAATCCACCCAACTCTATTTTGGCGCCAAAAGTCCATTTAAGGGCTCAGATGATCACATGCTAATCCAATGGTCCAGAATGAGTCAGAGAAGCACAAGAGAAGAATCCTAGCTTATTTTAGTATAAATAGGACTTTTTGTAAGCAAAAAAGGGCATGTAGATTTTTATTGTAGTCGTATTTTTAGTTAAACTAATTAGTAGAAATTTAAGTTTTCAGTTTCAATTCAAGTTTACTTATGATCATTTGTCTTCAATTTATCCAAGCATTGTACTAGTTTTTAAAGTTAATGAAATTTCAAGTTTTCAAAGTTTATTGTTAATTCGAATTAAGATCACTGTTTGTTAAAAAGCTTCTTTTCTGTTTATGTAAGCTCACATAAGCTCACTATAGCTTCTTGTGAGCTTATTATAGTTCAATTCAGTCCTAATCCAAGAATTCCAAAAAAGTCAAAGAAAGTCAACCAAGGTACTGTTACTCAGCTTATTAGTGCTTATCCTATATTTCTGTGCTTATTTGTTCTATTTGAAGTTAACATAGGTTAGTTTGTTAGTTAGTTCACTCTTAATCTCAGTTTTGCCTAAAAACCTTAAAACAGTAAAAAACAGCTTAATTTGGAATTGCTTAATTCAGTGCTTAATATTAGTTTAAAGTTGCTCAAACTAGTTTAATATACTTAGACAATCATAGGTTAGTAGAAATCTTGGCTTAAATTAGACTGTTACAGTAAAAGTTTTAAAAATCAGTAGATAAAGGTGTGTTTGGCAATATAGGTCAAACGGGTAAAATTGCATATTCACTGTTCATGTGCTCATGGGTCAGTTTAGATTTCCCTAGTGTAGCTTATATAAGGTGTTGGTTTGAAGATTAGAGCTCATTTGGATGTTTTCATGGTAATGGGTCAGCTGCTATAGGCTTAACCTTAGTTTCTCATCAGTGCAACTTATTGCAGCCAAAAGCTATTTTCATAATAGCTTTTGGTATTTTTCTAGCCAACTCAGTTAAATCTAGTTGTTTATCTTCAGTTGGATAAATTTCAATAGGTATGGTAAGTTTTTGTTCAAATTCTGAGTAGGGCTGCTTCAGTACACCATTTTAGCTGCTGTCCCTAGTAGCAATTTTCTAAGTTAATTTCAGTGCTTAATTAAGGAGATCATGAGCTTATCTTGTGATTTATAGCTTGTTTACCATCTGTTCTGTGCAATCCCTTATTTTCAGAGTTTCTTTTTAGCTTATTATAGCTTAGCAATAAGCTTAAAACCATCTCAGTAGTCCATTCCCTACCCTGCACAAGTCTTCCTCAGTTTTATTCACCATTTTTTCAGCTCAATTATAAGCTGAGATCAAGCTTCCCCCTACCTGAATTTTGGTCCATTTGTTAGTTGATATATGAACTTCAAGAGTTATAAGCTGTTGTGGATTTTGGGTATGATCTTTTAGCTTAAAATTAAGCTCAAAACCTGTCCCAGTACCCCTTTTGGACCCTACATCAGTAACAGTTAGCTTATTGCTAATTCCAGTCCATGTTAGTACTTATTGGCTTAGTCTCTAGCTTATTATGTTCCCTTTAGCTCATCTAAGTAGTATTTAGTCTTCCCTAGCTTATTTTAATCTGCTGTTGATAGGATTAGCAGCTTATTTACTTTTTACCTCAGCCCTTAGCTTATTTTCATTCCTTTTAGTTAACTGCTCTGTTTCCCATTGCTTAATCTTAGCTTTTGTCGTTTTTAAATAGTTTTAGTTTTGAATATTGCTTATTTATCAGAGTTTAATTAGTTTGTTAAAAGAAAAATAAAAAAAATAAAAATAAATAAGTAGCAAAAAAAGGGTGGAGGCCAGGTTCGAACCTGGGACCTCTAGCCTCCCAACGCCTCCACACACCACACCTTTACCAGTTGCCCTTGGGACTTGTCCTGGTAAACCTTTGCACCATTTATCTTTTATCCTTGTTTTTTCCATTTAGCTTTCAGATTTAGTTAGCTTATAATCAGCTTATTCAAATAAGCTGATTCCATCTTTTTATTTTTCCTAGCTTAAGTGTGCTATAAAGTAATTTTGTAAAAAGTTTCAGATTTTTCTAAATAGGTTTAGTATTTTTAATCATTTAATTAGATTAATTCTGTTTTTAATTCATAATAAATAAAATAAAAATCAAAAGAATATAATTCGTTTTTTCAAAATTTTCTTTTAATATTTAGAGCCTAGGAAAAATAGATTTGTACCCGTAGAGTTAGTATTTCATCATTTTGACGTTTAGGCTCGGGATTTTCCCGGTTTAAACGCGTTTTCAGTTTTTCTTTACGTTTTTAATCACACGTTCTTTAGATTATCGTTTTTCTTGTTTATTAAATCGTTTTTAATTTATGTTCATCAATTTTAGCGTAGAAACCCAAAATCCCTTTATTTTCCTTATTCAAACACGTTGAACGAATCGAGATCACGAAATTCCATTCATCCTTCATCGGGGATAACGAACCGGGTTACACATACTTCACTTGTGTTTCCTTGGAGAAAAATAAGTGTTGATTTCAACCGAATCAGCTACAAAAGAAAACTCAAGTGTCACCTTCACTCTTTACATACAAATCAAAATGTCAAATAGGTACTTGACATGTTCATACATCATATACAAACAAGTCAAGTATCATTTCCTTTCAATCATGCATCTTCTTTTTTCATCAGGATCTTGCTGCAATCGTCAATGCCATCATAGCAAACAACCACAAGAACCAGGTGGGAGGTTTTATAAATCAACCATTTTAAACTTTTCTTAACGTCATATATATATATTTTTTTAATTTACTTTGTTCTATATCAGGATATTGCTGAAATAATTCGTGTTATCACAAAAAAAAATAAAGCGTGCATACAACCTAAGAAAATGGATCTGGGCCGACGTGATTGACGTTGATGATCTTCCGAATGAAGATGAAGATGAACCTGAAGCTGATGATGACCGCAAAACTGGTGAAACAACAACTCTACAAGAGGTCACTGTGTCCGAAAATAACCACAACCATGCCACTGATAGGTCAGTTCAAGAACATGTAAGTTTGCTTCTCATACTCTTTTACTTTTGTTATGACAAAACTCTAGCATAGTGCATTAACTTATAGTCTAAATTCTTATGCAGGAAATTGACGAGTACGATATCCCAATGGCGCCCATCAAACGACAAAAAAAAAAAAAAAAAAAAAAAAAAAACCAAATAAAAGTCACTGGAAGAAACAGGTTGTCTCGCTTATTTGATGAAGATGCAACCAAAGAAGATGAATAGATTGACAATGATGAATAGGTTTAGGAGTCTCTTTTCTGTTATATTTCAAATGTTAGTATACTATCTTAGTCGTCTCTTTTTTGTTTATTTCGGTCTGTTATACATACTACTTTAGTAGTATGTATTTTCATTGTGTTTCAGTTTAGGTCTTCTTTCACAAATTATCAATAAACAAGTTACTTTGCATTATCTGAAATTGTTTACCTAATACTTGCTTGCATTAGCTGATGTTGCTTGGTTAATACTTGGTGTTGTTTGTGAAACTGATTGTCATTACACATATAACAAAACAAAAGGTTTCAAACACTGTAGATGACATGTAAAAAAGAAAAGGTTTCAAACACTGTATATGACCTGTACTTAAACAAAACATTGGGGGTTACAACCTCATGCAAAAGCGTATAACTGATCTACTATGTTAGTAGAGGTATTGTGATAGTCTAGAATAAAGCAATATAAGTACTATATTTTTATGCAAAAAAGTGTAGAGCTACTGTCTATATTTTTATGCAAAAAAGTGTAGAGCTACTGTGTTAGTAAAGCTATATTTTTATGCAAAAAAGTGTAGAGCTACTGTGTTAGTAAAGCCATAAGGTATACTTTGATTCAATAGTTTATTGTAACAAAACAATGATACAATACATGTAACTGATGGTAACAAAACAATACTTTGATTCTCCAAAAATGAACATGTAATTGATGGTTATTACCCATTTAAGCATTATTTAACCATCATAAAATTATATTCTGTATACCAAACCTAATTGACATGATGTTTTAGTTGTGCTATACCTGTTAATGCTCGCATTGCTAACAACATAGATCCTATTAATTGGCTATAACAAGTTTCACAAGTTGCAGTCAATAATTCGTTCACAAGTTTCAGTTCTATCATTCAGTACATTATGAAAATAATGAGTTTAGACCATCGTACTTTATGCTTTAATATGTTCAAGAATTATATCTTATATTTACATAAGATTGGTTCATATTTACTAGGAATTTTCCCCCAATTTATTATTCGGTTAGAGTTTAATGATTGAATTTTTATAATTGTTTTTCTTTTGATTGGATCTTTTTCTACGTTTGTAGGTTTTCCATTTTGTTCTTTTACATGGACATGTAATATACTTGATAAGTCAAACAAATAAAAAGGTCAAGAAAATGAAATTTTAAGTAATATAACAAAATATCATTGTATGTCATTGATTACTTATATCTTTTAACTTTATATCTTCATACTCTTTCTAACTGATACAAACGTCACTAAAAAGTAGTATACCTATGCAACGCACGGGTATTTCACTTGTTTTTAGAGAAAAGTCCAAAATACATCCCTGTGCTTTCCCCAAAAATCGATTTACATCCCTAAACTTTTTTTTGGAACAAAATCATCCCTCCGTTAGTAAAGTTGGCACAAATACATCCCTCCGTTAGTTATATCAGTTACTATGGACTAACGATGCAAATGATTTTCCGTTATCTCCTAACAGGAGTTAAAATAGTTGCATCGTTAGTCCTCCTTCAGTTAAAATTTTTGCATCGTTAGTCCTCATTGACTATAGAGTTAAAATATTTGCATCGTTAGTCCTCATTGAGTTAAAATATTTGCATCGTTAGTCCTTTGTTACGTTTTCGTCCGTTTTTTTTTACGTTTTCGTCTGTTTTTTTACGTTATCGTTCGATTTTTTACGTTTTCGTCTGTTTTTTTACGTTTACGTCCGATTTTTTACATTTTCATCTGTTTTTTTACGTTTTCGTCTGTTTTTTTATGTTTTCGTCCGATTTTTTACATTTTCGTCTGTTTTTTTACGTTTTCGTATGTTTTTTTTACGTTTTCGTCCGATTTTTTACATTTTCGTCTGTTTTTTTTACATTTTCGTCTGTGTTTTTACGTTTTCGTCTGTTTTTTTACGTTTTCGTCCGATTTTTTACATTTTCGTCTATTTTTTTACGTTTTCGTCTGTTTTTTTACGTTTTCGTCTGATTTTTTACATTATCACCACCACCAACCACCACCACCAACCACCACCACCACCAACCACCACCACCCACCACCGCCACCCACCACCACCACCACCAACCACCAACCACCACCACCAACCACCACCACCCACCACCTCCAACCACCACCACCAATCACCACCACCCACCACCACCACCACCACCACCACCACCACCACCCACCTCCACCCACCACCGCCACCCACCTCCACCCACCACCGCCACCCACAACCACCACCACCAACCACCACCACCCACCACCACCAACCACCACCACCCACCAACCACCCACCACCACCACCGCCACCCACCTCCACCCACCACCACCACCAACCACCACCACCAACCACCACCACCCACCACCTCCAACCACCACCACCAATCACCACCACCCACCACCCACCTCCACCACCACCACCACCCACTTCCACCCACCACCGCCACCCACCTCCACCCACCACCACCACCACCAACCACCACCACCAACCACCACCACCACCACCACCGCCACCCACCACCGCCACCCACCGCCACCCACCTCCACCCACCACCGCCACCCACCACCACCACCACCAACCACCCACCACCACCACCAACCACCATGACGAACTTGAGAATGAAGTGGGTGGTGGTGGGTGGGTGGTGGTTGGTGGTGGTGGGTGTGTGGTGGTGGTGTGGTGGGTGGGGTGGTGGGTGGTGGTGGTGGTGGTGGTGGTGGGGTGGTGGGTGGTGGTGGGTGGGGTGGGTGGTGGTGGTGGTGGTGGTGGTGGTGGTGGGTGGTGGGTGGGTGGTGGTGTGGTGGTGGTGGGTGGTGGGTGGGGTGGTGGGTGGGGTGGTGGTTGGTGGGTGTGGTGGTGGGTGGCGGTGGTGGGTGGAGGTGGGTGGTGGTGGTGGTGGGTGGTGGTGGTGGTGGGTGGTGGTGGTGGTTGTGGGTGGCGGGGGTGGTGAGGTGGTGGGTGGGTGGGTGGCGGTGGTGGTGGGTGGTGGTGTGGTGGTGGGTGGTGGTGTGGTGGTGGTGGGTGGTGTGGTGGTGGTGGTTGGTGGTGGTGGGTGGTTGGTGGTGGTGGTGGTGGGTGGCGGTGGTGGGTGGTGGTGGTTGGTGTTGGTGGTTGGTGGTGGTGGTTGGTGGTGGTGATAATGTAAAAAATCGGATTAAAACGTAAAAAAACCGACGAAAACGTAAAAAAACAGACGAAAATGTAAAAAATCGGACGAAAACGTAAAAAAACAGACGAAAACGTAAAAAAACAGACGAAAATGTAAAAAATCGGACGAAAACGTAAAAAAACAGACGAAAACGTAAAAAAACAGACGAAAATGTAAAAAATCTGACGAAAACGTAAAAAAACAGATGAAAATGTAAAAAATCGGACGAAAACGTAAAAAAACAGACGAAAACGTAAAAAATCGGACGAAAACGTAAAAAAACAGACGAAAACGTAAAAAAGCGGACGAAAACGTAACAAAGGACTAACGATGCAAATATTTTAACTCAATGAGGACTAACGATGCAAATATTTTAACTCTATAGTCAATGAGGACTAACGATGCAAAAATTTTAACTGAAAGAGGACTAACGATGCAACTATTTTAACTCCTGTTAGGAGATAACGGAAAATCATTTGCATCGTTAGTCCATAGTAACTGATATAACTAACGGAGGGATGTATTTGTGCCAACTTTACTAACGGAGGGATGATTTTGTTCCAAAAAAAAGTTTAGGGATGTAAATCGATTTTTGGGGAAAGCACAGGGATGTATTTTGGACTTTTCTCCTTGTTTTTAATTGGCGGTGTAATCTAATACATATGTTTGTGTACAACGGGTCCTACGGGAACCTGTAAAGGAAGTTAGCTGGATACGTGAAGTTGCCGAAAGACGAAATGGATTTTTTTTTTTTTTTTTTTTTTTTTTTTTTTTGATATGGTGTATTTGTATATGTAGATAAAAAAAACCAACATTAATCATAAAATGCACCAGCTTGACAGTTAATTTTACGCCTCGCGGTCTCCTCTTGGTCTCCTCTTTTTATGTAAGCGTGTTTTACGAGTAATATCGGTTTTTTGTCGATCATAAAATAGTTGTACCAAAATTCCTTGATATCAAAATTGAATTATAACAGAATCTTTGTCTTACAAATGTCGACAAATATCACCATACAAAATTACAAATTAACAAAAAATGAGCTATATACCTTTTCATCAAATAACAACGGTAAACGACAAACACAAAACTAAGTTGACCGAACACACGGAACACACGGACTGTTAAGTGTTCAGTTTGACTTTTCAGAGTTAAACTGGTTCAACTTTGACCTTATCTATTTTTGCGGGTGTTATATAATACTTGATGCAAAATATATGAATGAATTAGATTTTAAGTGTATTTTTTATTTGTATAGTTTTTCATCAATTATTATATAAAAAAATACTCTCTCCGTCCCAAAATAAGTGTCCCATTTGACTTTTCAGAGTCAAACTGGTTCAACTTTGACCTTAAATATATTTTTTTGTGTTATATAATACTTGATGAAAAATTATATCAATGAAAAATACACTTAAAACCCAATCCATTCATATATTTTGCATCAAGTATTATATAACACCCACAAAAATAGATAAGGTCAAAGTTGAACCAATTTGACTCTGAAAAGTCAAACTGGACATTTATTTTGGGACGGAGGTAGTATATATTTAAGAGTTTGACTTGGAATAGTAAAACATTACAATTATTTTGGGACAGAGTGCTAGAGTGGAAAGAAGTAGCCTAGCTTGAATCATCATCTCTTCTAGCAGCTACTTAGAGCATTAGGTATCATGACACACCCCAAGCTCTTCATTCGGGCCCTACGGGTGCCACATCACCACAACAAACCACGACTAACAACCCCCCTTATCATAACATACCACAACTTACTCATTTGAGCCCCACCACTATCTATTTTTATTTCTTTTTATTCAAATACTCAAATAAGCTAAATTCATTTCATAAAAATAAAAATACATAAAAATAAAAATACATTATAGTCCAAAGTCCGATTCCAATTTTTATAGTCCAAAAATAATTAGCCAAATTTAACTAGCCTTAACAACCATTTATATAAACCAACAATGTCTTCCCAAATTTAACTAGCCCTAGTCTAGCCCAAAACTAAATTCATATAACCTTTTAGTCCAGCCCGCTCTTGAACCTAATATCACTCCTCAAAAAAAAAGCAGCGTTCAACATCATTTCCATCTCTTCTCCAACATCATAAAAGATTCACAGTCACGCTCACACTATTATATAAAAAAAAAAAAAAAAAAAAAAAAAAAAAAAAAATATTAAAAAAAAAAAAAAGCAAGAAAACTCAAAAAAAAAAAAAAAAAACAAATAGCAGTAAAAAATGGCCCACTTCTTCAGAAATTGAGCTCGTCGTCTGCACGAATTGGTGGTTCACGGCGAAGGAGGGCGAGCACCGCCGGTACCACGGCGAAGGCGCCACGTGGCCACGGCGAGGCACGTCAGCCTCCACACCGGGTGCTCTTATAATAATATATATTCATTTTGGGACAAAAGTAGTTAGTATCAGATTCAGATGGTGGAATGAAAATGGAAATCGTTGCTTCCTAGATCGATCTATATATTTCTTCGTCAGCTTGACACCTACTACTAGTACTATGTAAGTTGAAAATTTGAGATCTTCTTGTTTCTAGAGCTTGTTTGGGATTCAGGTTTATTCTATACAAGCTTTTTTCAACTTTTCTCTTTCTTTGATTGCCCAATTGAGAATTGTACTATCTAAGTATAGAAAACACCTACTACTCAAATAAGCATTTTGGAGTCAAATTCTTCTAAGTTTAATTATTGTTATTGTTTGAGGTTGCTCAGTGTTAGCTGTTAGCATCGTACGTACATTTGTAATTTTTTTTTTTACCTGGTTCCGACTCAACATTGCGAGCCGACTAATAGAATATCAAAGGGTTCGAACCATAGTCACATGAAACGCGGTACGCTCCGGTACGGGATCGAGAAACGGGAACGCGGTTCGCTAGGTCCTAAAATTTGGTACGAAGGGGGGTAGGCTCATTTCGGTACGCTCCGGTACGCTTTGGTACGATGTACCATATAATTTGGTACGATGTACCCAATTTGGTACAATGTACCATATTATATTCAATATTTTTAATTATATATTTAATACAAATATTGCAAAAATTACATTGTGTAACAGAGTAACATGTATATCATTTATATTTACTGCCCATTTGTCAACCTTATTATTATATGGGCCCAAATAATCAATTAACATAGGCCCAATAACAAACCCTAAATACTAACAATACATATATTACCATCAGTATTCCTCACACCTTCTTTCACGCAGCCAAGAAAATCTCTCACTTCTCTTCTTTAACAGCCAGCAACCACACTTAATAATTCTTCCAACTACCATTATCTCTTTCTCATTTAACCACTAATCTTATTTCTTATCTCTTTATGCTTTAATCCGAACCTCAAACAAACACGAATTATTCTTCCAACTACCAGATTCACTTTGGTACGCCGTACCGCTTCAATTTGGTACGCTGTACCGATCCATTTTGGTACGTCGATTGATGTTGTTTGGGAACGCCGATTGATGTTATTTGGGAACGCCGGATATGGCGATCCCGATCGCGATCCCGAGCGATCCGAGTCGCGATCGTACCGCGTTTGGGTACGAACGATCCGAAACGCGAAACGCGGCAGAGTCAGCGTTTCCTGTGACTATGCGAGCCGACTAATCCCAGAGCGACTACCCTTTTTGGATAGCCCGGAGTCATTGCAGATGAACCTCCGTGGCCACATGGGTATTAATTTTCTCCCCAAGGTTTGAACTTGGGACCTCCAGGGACTTTAACCACTTAGGAGACCAAATCCATACTACTGTGTGTTGGTTGTACTAGGGGGAAAACATGAATCATCTACCCAAGTTGTTATGAATAGGAGTAGTAGGAGGAGGTTCAAGTTTACTTCTCAAGGAACAAATCTATCTAGTAGTATAAGGTTTTATCCTATTCACGACATAAGATAATGGCTTTATTGATCGATCGATGCTGCTTTTCTATGTATCCTTCTTACTTTATTCTACTTGACAAAACTAGAACATAACTCTTGCTTGACCTTGTTTTAACAGATACATATGGGTGTCAATTTGGACTACTTTCTTCAACGCCTGGATCTTTAGTTATATGGTACCATGTTTTTTTTACCGAATTTGTATTCTCTCATGAAATTTTAAACCTTTGCTTTATGTTTTCGTATATAATTCTACTATGTGTTTTATTATCTAGGTATGACAGCTTTGCGCGATTGACAGTAACTTTCATTGGCAAAATTGACTCAACTATACACCTTATTTATCCAAGTCAAAAGGTTAGACCTTTTTTAAGCACAATGTAACTTTCATTATCTTTTGCATAGTAGACAAAATGTGGACCTTGATGTAACTTTCATTCGGCTGATAACATCTCTTGCAAACCTTAACTGGGTTAGGACAATCTTTACTAGTACGATTGAATGGACTTGTAATGGTCGATTGTGGTTTCAAAATGCTTATTACCATCGGCCTTGGCAACTGCATAACAAATTAGGATTTTTTTAATTTTTTTTCCCCTTAAGCGATTGATTATGCTCAATAAGTTATTCTCGATGCCTTCTTTAATTACTGATTCATTGAACACATTCCGAATACCCAGGCCACTTATGTTGTGTAGGGATGTATGAAAGGTGTTTAAATTATCGTTTTTGAATGTTTTTCAGGTGTAAAAGATGGCTAATGAAACCCGTCTGGATTTCAAGGATCATATCATTTCGCTGGAAAACAAATATCAGCAGGTAAAATTACTTACTATTAGATTCAGGGGTGTTTGGATTTAGGTTTTGCAATTGATCATTGTCACTATGTTTGGATGTAAAAGTTATATGTCTGATTATGGGATTATTTAGGTGTCAAATAAGTAGTTTCGGATAAGTTTCAAAATTTAAAATGCTTACAGTAAAATATATCCCCTTCTTGACGTCTTAACTTTTTTTTTTCTTGAAAAAGTCGAATTTTACAAACACCCCAACAACTGATAATCTAATTATTTTACAATTATAAACACCAAAATTTATTTGCTGACGATATTCTGCATGTTTCTTTATTTTAAATACGGATGAACTGGACTAAAGACTTTGATTTAGTGTCATGTTGGTTGAGGAGTTGTTGTTACTATTGTGTGTTTTGGTTTGCTGTTAAATTGCCTCCATCTGCTCTTGAGCCTCTTGGTTAGTGATTAACCCTTTATTTTTTTGAATATCTAAGTACTATATAAGCTGACCGACTAAATCTATATGTAATGAATCCGTAAGATCTGCACAAAGAGATTCTTATAGCGTTATACCTATTTATCTGTCGAGACCTGTATTAAAGGTTCTTAGTTTTCAGCATTAAACTGACAAGGTCGCTCAGGCTGTGTACAATCAGTCTGAAGTTAATGTAACATGTTTAGTAGTTTTCACTAACATGAATATTTCACAAATATTCCTGTTTCTTCCTGTTAGCTTTGTTGCGTCTTTTTTTATGCTACCTGGGAAGTGATACTGAGTAGAAAAAGATGTGGTCACTGTACTATAAAGGTTACCTATTGTCGCCAACGCAGTACAACCAAATCAGTAAACTTAGTAAAGGCTGGTCGGAAATCATTTTACTTACTGGTACAACAGCCCAACAAATATCTTTGTATGTATGTGTAATGACCCCGCTCGGTCATAGTTGCTTATAATTGAAATGGTAGATTCTTGATTCTAGAAAAATGAATTAGATTTCAAAGGTGACTACAAGTCGTTTATATATAGAATCTATTTCGTCACAGTATCCGAACCACCTTTTAAAGTATCTCATTTGCTGAAAAAATTTCGGGTTCATAGAGCTGTTGTGATTAATAAGGATTTATTTTATGGATTCCCTGTTTCCCCATACTTGCATTTGGTTTCTGGTGTGCAGTTGGTTTTCTCAGCTACTGTTGTGGTCTATTGGCAGCATAAGAAAATTCCATGTGTTGAGGACTTTGAACTCAGGGAAATGAATCCTTATGGGCGCACAAAGGTATCACATTACTGCCATTAAAGATGCTCTCTCTGTTAGTTTTTTGACTTTTTCTAAACCAGAAAAAACTTCGCTTTAGTTGTAAACAAATTGATCTTCTGAAAAAATTATAAATAGCACTTCGTAAGATTGTCTGAAATCAATTACGGGACCAATCTACAGTGCATTAAGTGCCTCCCTTTTATCAACCCCTCCTTGCAAACTCCCTCCTCTAAATGTTGAAATAATCAAGAAACAGATAGAAGCTAAAAACACAATATTAAACAAAACCGAACTTAAAATTTAGCTAATCACACAAATACAAATGGTTGTAGTTAACCGATTGGATTTTACAGGTTTTATTTTGACCCATTTTACATATGAATCAGCCGATTGGGTTTTTAACAGATACGACACTACTTGACAAAACTAGAACATTACTCTTGCTTGACCTTGTTTTAACAGATACATATGGATGTCAATTTGGACTCTGCACTACTTTCTTCACCGCCTGGATATTTAGTTATACGGTACCATGTTTCTTTTACCGAATTGTATTCTCTCATGAAATTTTAAACCTTTGCTTTATGTTCTATGTGTTTTATTATCTAGGTATGACAGCTTTGTGATTGACAGTAACTTTCATTGGCAAAATTGACTCAACTATAGACCTATTTATCCAAGTCAAAAGGTTAGACCTTTTTAAGCACAATGTAACTTTTATTATCTTTTGCATAGTAGACAAATGCGGCTGATAACATCTCTTGCAAACTTGAACTAGGTTAGGACAATCTTTACTAGTACGATTGAATGGACTTGAAATGGTCGATGGTGGTGTCAAAAAGTTATATTACCATCGGCCTTAGCAAATGCATAACAAATTAGATTTTTTTTATTTTTTTTTACCTTAAGCGATTGATTATGCTCAATAAGTTATTCTCGATGCCTTCTTTAATTAATGATTCATTGAACACGTTCCGAATACCCTGGCCACTTATGTTGTAGGGATGTATGAAAGGTGTTTAAATTATCATTTTTGAATGTTTTCAGGTGTAAAAGACGACTAATGAAACCCATCTGGATTTCAAGGATCATATCATTTCATTGGAAAACAAATATCAGCAGGTAAAATTACTTACTATTAGATTCAGGGGTGTTTGGATTTAGGTTTTGCAATTGATCATTGTGACTGTGTGGATGTAAAAGTTATATTTCTGATTATGGGATTATTTAGGTGTCAAATAAGTAGTTTCGGATAAGTTTCAAAATATACTTCTTACAGTAAAATATATCCCCTTCTTGACGTCTTACCTTTTTTTTCTTGAAAAAGTCGAATTTTACAAACACCCCAACAACTGATAATCTGATTATTTTACAATTATAAACACCAAAATCTATTTGTTAACGATATTCTACATGTTTCTTTACTTTAAATACGGATGAACTGGACTAAAGACTTTGATTTAGTGTCATGTTTCTTGAAATAATCAAGAAACAGATAGAAGCTAAAAACACAATATTAAAAAAAACCGAACTTGAAATTTAGCTAATCACACAAATACAAATGGTTGTAGTTAACCGATTGGATTTTACAAAAATGAAATTGGACAGTTTTTGGCTTCTCGAACAGAAATGAAATTGCACAAAACATGAAATCAAGCAGATCTTGACCTCAAAGACCACACACAGAAAACAAATATTTCCTCACATTGCTTTCTTTTTGCAGGCCACCTCATCTTCGCCGAAAACCTTCCTTTTTGATGGCACAAATAGAGACCGTCGGCGACCAAAAGAAGCTGGTGCTGATGAGGAGTGATCTGTTGCTTGGGTATAGTGTGTTCTGGGACGAGCTGGGGTAGTTCGAGCTCCTGGAGTTGGATGGTTGTAAGTTGGTGCTGCTGAGTAATGTGCAGCAGGAGAATTCTTCCAGGCAGTCTTAGATGGCCTAGCTTAGCTGAAGTTGGCTCAGGAGTCTTAGTCTTTGATGGCCTAGGCCCAGCAGAAGATGGCCTAGCAAATGATGGCTCAGATGGCCTAGCAGAAGATGGCCCAGCAGAAGATAAGCCAACTTGGCTAAGCTAGGCCATCTAAGACTGCCTGGAAGAATTCTCCTGCTGCACATTACTCAGCAGCACCAACTTACAACCATCCAACTCCAGGAGCTCGAACTACCCCAGCTCGTCCCAGAACACACTATACCCAAGCAACAGATCACTCCTCATCAGCACCAGCTTCCTTTGGTCGCCGACGGTCTCTATTTGTGCCATCAAAAAGGAAGGTTTTCGGTGAAGATGAGGTGGCCTGCAAAAAGAAAGCAATGTGAGGAAATATTTGTTTTCTGTGTGTGGTCTTTGAGGTCAAGATCTGCTTGATTTCATGTTTTGTGCAATTTCATTTCTGTTCGAGAAGCCAAAAACTGTCCAATTTCATTTTTGTAAAATCCAATCGGTTAACTACAACCATTTGTATTTGTGTGATTAGCTAAATTTCAAGTTCGGTTTTTTTTAATATTGTGTTTTTAGCTTCTATCTGTTTCTTGATTATTTCAAGAAACATGACACTAAATCAAAGTCTTTAGTCTAGTTCATCCGTATTTAAAGTAAAGAAACATGTAGAATATCGTTAGAAAATAGATTTTGGTGTTTACAATTGTAAAATAATCAGATTATCAGTTGTTGGGGTGTTTGTAAAATTCGACTTTTTCAAGAAAAAAAAGGTAAGACGTCAAGAAGGGGATATATTTTACTGTAAGCATTATATTTTGAAACTTATCCGAAACTACTTGTTTGACACCTAAATAATCCCATAATTAGAAATATAACTTTTACATCCAAACAGTCACAATGATCAATTGCAAAACCTAAATCCAAACACCCCTGAATCTAATAGTAAGTAATTTTACCTGCTGATATTTGTTTTCCAACGAAATGATATGATCCTTGAAATCCAGATGGGTTTCATTAGTCATCTTTTACACCTGAAAACATTCAAAAACGATAATTTAAACACCTTTCATACATCCCTACAACATAAGTGGCCAGTGTGTTCAATGAATCAGTAATTAAAGAAGGCATCGAGAATAACTTATTGAGCATAATCAATCGCTTAAGGTAAAAAAAAAAAAAAATCTAATTTGTTATGCAGTTGCTAAGGCCGATGGTAATATAACTTTTTGACACCACCATCGACCATTTCAAGTCCATTCAATCGTACTAGTAAAGATTGTCCTAACCTAGTTCAAGTTTGCAAGAGATGTTATCAGCCGAATTTGTCTACTATGCAAAAGATAATGAAAGTTACCGCAGAAGATGGCCCAGTAGAGGTCTCCACAGTGTCAGAATTAGCTTCAGCTCTTCTAAGACGCTTATCATGGTCTTCTCGTGATGAGATCAAAGCCTCAGAACCCGACCACAAGACCTTAAAGGCCTCCGTAGCAACCAACGAAACATTACTTTTGTCCGGATGAACTAGTAAAGAAACTCTTCTACGTGCTTTCTTGAGTTGCTCCAAACTTGCATCCCTTGGAATCCCAAGGGCAAGGTAGTAACCCGGCTCCTTTTCGGAGGTGATCTTAGGGAGCAAGAGCACCTCGAGACACTTGATAAGGCCAGCGACGTCTTAGCCATGGCTTGTTTAGCAAGTATCAATGCTCCGTGTAATTTTTAAGCCCAAACTCTTGTATAGTCCTATTAAGAGGGCACATATCTTGTTCCATTTTTAAAAGCCTGTTAACAGAAGGGGGAAAAAATAATCAATTTTTAACAACGTATAGCAAAACACCTGATTAAACCAATTAAAACAAAAACCACAATTACTCATATAAAGATCACTAAAAATCACAATTACTCGTATCAATTTAATTACTCATATAAAAATCACTAAAAATCACAATTAAAACAAAAACCACAATTACTCATCAATTTAATTAGCATAATTAAACACGTGTATTCAATCTTTAACAAATTAAACTATAATATTCAACAAAATTAAAAACAATAATCAGGGAACTTACAATGTGATGATGTTTAATGAATGAGATTGATTAATGACAAAGATTCAATGTTACGGAGTATCAAAGATCTATAGCTTAATGAATGAGATTGATTAATGACAAAGATTCAATTGGTAATTATGCAATAGATGGAAAAGATGGCCTAGCCTGCTGGGCCATCTTCTGCTAGGCCATCTGAGGCATCATTTGCTAGGCCATCTTCTGCTGGGCCTAGGCCATCAAAGACTAAGACTCCTGAGCCAACTTCAGCTAGGCCATCTAAGACTGCCCGGAAGAATTCTCCTGCTGCACATTACTCAGCAGCACCAACTTACAACCATCCAACTCTAGGAGCTCGAACTACCCCAGCTCGTCCCAGTACACACTATACCCAAGCAACAGATCACTCCTCATCAGCACTAGCTTCCTTTGGTCGCCGACGGTCTCTATTTGTGCCATCAAAAAGGAAGGTTTTCGGCGAAGATGAGGTGGCCTGCAAAAAGAAAGCAATGTGAGGAAATATTTGTTTTCTGTGTGTGGTCTTTGAGGTCAAGATCTGCTTGATTTCATGTTTTCTGCAATTTCATTTCTGTTCGAGAAGCCAAAAACTGTCCAATTTCATTTTTGTAAAATCCAATCGGTTAATTACAACCATTTGTATTTGTGTGATTAGCTAAATTTCAAGTTAGTTTTTTTTTTTTTTTTTTTTTAGCTTCTATCTGATTATTTCAAGAAACATGACACTAAATCAAAGTCTTTAGTCCAGTTCATCCGTATTTAAAGTAAAGAAACATGTAGAATATCGTTAGCAAATAGATTTTGGTGTTTATAATTGTAAAATAAATTATCAGTTGTTGGGGGTGTTTGTAAAATTCGACTTTTTCAAGAAAAAAAAGGTAAGATGTCAAGAAGGGGATATATTTTACTGTAAGCATTATATTTTGAAACTTATCCTAAACTACTTATTTGACACCTAAATAATCCCATAATCAGAAATATAACTTTTACATCCAAACATAGTCACAATGATCAATTGCAAAACCTAAATCCAAACACCCCTGAATCTAATAGTAAGTAATTTTACCTGCTGATATTTGTTTTCCAACGAAATGATATGATCCTTGAAATCCAGATGGGTTTCATTAGTCATCTTTTACACCTGAAAACATTCAAAAACGATAATTTAAACACCTTTAATACGGATATTCGGAATGTGTTCAATGAATCAGTAATTAAAGAAGGCATAATGATATGATCCTTGAAATCCAGATGGGTTTCATTAGTCATCTTTTACACCTGAAAACATTCAAAAACGATAATTTAAACACCTTTCATACGGGTATTCGGAATGTGTTCAATGAATCAGTAATTAAAGAAGGCATCGAGAATAACTTATTGAGCATAATCAAAATCAATCGCTAAAAAAAAAAAAAAAAGAAAGTCTAATTTGTTATGCAGTTGCTAAGGCCGATGGTAATATAACTTTTTGACACCACCATCGACCATTTCAAGTCCATTCAATCGTACTAGTAAAGATTGTCCTAACCTAGTTCAGGTTTGCAAGAGATGTTATTAGCCGAATTTGTCTACTATGCAAAAGATAATGAAAGTTACAGCAGAAGATGGCTCAAATGGCCTAGTAGAAGATGGCCCAGTAGAGGTCTCGACAGTGTCAGAATTAGCTTCAGCTCTTCTAAGACGCTTATCATAGTCTTCTCGTGATGAGATCAAAGCCTCAGAACCCGACCACAAGACCTTAAAGGCCTCCGTAGCAACCAACGAAACATTACTTTTGTCCGGATGAACTAGTAAAGAAACTCTTCTACGTGCTTTCTTGAGTTGCTCCAAACTTGCATCCCTTGGAATCCCATGGGCAAGGTAGTAATCCGGCTCCTTTTCGAAGGTGATCTTAGGGAGCAAGAGCACCTCGAGACACTTGATAAGGCCAGCGGCGTCTTTGCCCTTAGCCATGGCTTGTTTAAGCCCAAACTCTTGTATAGCCCTATTAAGAGGGCACATATCTTGTTCCATTTTTAAAAGCCTGTTAACAGAAGGGGGAAAAAATAATCAATTTTTAACAACGTATAGCAAACACCTAATTAAACCATAAACCAATTAAAACAAAAACCACAATTACTCATATAAAGATCACTAAAAATCACAATTACTCATATAAAAATCACTAAAAATCACAATTAAAACAAAAACCACAATTACTCATATCAATTTAATTAACATAATTAAACACGTGTATTCAATCTTTAACAAATTAAACTATAATATTCAACAAAATTAAAAACAATAATCAGGGAACTTACAGTGTGATGATGTTTGATGAATGAGATTGATTAATGACAAAGATTCAATGGGTAAAAAGGAAAAAGTGAAAAAATGATTTTTTATAGTGACACATCCGTATGTTTATGATGCAAATCAACGGTGTAAGATCGATCTTAAGGGGTTTTTATGTAACGGTCATATTTTTAAACTGTACATAAATACTTGTACATCAAGGAAAAAACTGGCATATTATTATGTATGTATATATTAAAAAAAGGTTTACACATCAAAATTTAAATATGTATAAAATTCATGGTGAATTATGTTTTTTTAATTTATTAGTACATTTTTTGTGACAATAAATTTACGGATGTCTGTCAAGAATTTACATTTTTTGCGACAATAAATTTACGAATGTATGTCAAGAATTTCACGTCGCATATCTCAACTCTTTAACATTAACAATGTTTTCATTCTAATAAATATTTTAGCGAGCAACGTTTTTCCGTTGTTTAAAATAACTACTTGATTTATATAATAAAGTTAAGCTTTATCGATAGTGGTGTTCAACAAATCCATGAAACCGACAAACCGAGCTGGCTCGCTCAATCTGAAACTACAAAAAACGTAAATAATCAATTTAACGAAAATAGGGGTGTTAAATATTTGTTGTTAGGTCACTCCCAACAGTTAATTCAGCTTTAAAATTTAAGGCATGTCACGTCAGCTTTAACACACTTACCCTTAACCCAACTTTAACACACCTAACAATAACTCAGCTTTAACACACTTTAACTCACCTTTATATCAAATATTTTCAAATTCAACCCCTAACTTATAAATTACTTCATTTTTTAAAAACATAACATTTATTAAAAAACATAACGTTACATACTTAATAAAAAAAAATTACAACGAAATTAATAAAACATAACATTACATACAAATCACAATACAATAAGAAATTTTATATAGATTTGTAATTGTCGATAAGATCCGACTTCTCCTCCCACACTTGTAACACCTGCTCCCTAACCATCTTCAAGGCGACATGAAGTTCCAGATCTGTTTCATTATTTCTTAGTAGAGTTTCTAGACCGACCCTGATAGCTGGATGGTCTTGAGACAACTCACGCAACCTTTCGATCTCTGGAGCGCGATTATGCATTTGTAGCATAATACGAGATATCTCGCCAAACAAATCATTAATAAGTTTGAGTTCGTTTTTTTGTTCATTGCGTAATCGGGTAAGGATAGCCTTTTGCACCTTTGCTGGTTCGTTAGCCATAGTGTTTGTGTTAAAATTAGTGATACTTGCGAGTGAGTTTTATAAGAAGTAGTGTGAGAAAATGAAGTGTTGTGAAAGTGGGTTTTATACTGGAAAGTAACCGTTAAAGTAGACGTTGGAGGCTATTTTAAAATACATATTCAAAGTAAAAGTAACCGTACGAGTATTATTCAAATTCAAACGTAAACTAACAGTACAACATATTAACGCTGCGTTAACGCAGCGTAGCCCCAATAATTAAAATTCAAACTCATGTTAAAAAAACGTGTGGATTTCTAGCCTATAAATACCCATACTTCTCAAACACATCAGATATTCAATATCCAAACCTTCTCAAATTCAAAATGTCTTTCAGAAAATATTTCGGGCAACAATTTCCAAGTCCACCTCGCCAAAAGGATTTTGGGCAACAATTTCCAAGTCCACCTCGCCAAAATGAAGAATTCCATACTCCACCTGAACATATCTTTCCGGTTTTCCAACCGGAAAATTTTTCGGTAAACAATGAACCGGTGCACAATCCACCGGTTGCCGACCAAGACCCAAATCCGTTTGGGTTAACTGAGGAACAACTTAGACAAATGGACCAAGATATGCAAGTCTTCCTGGAAATGGAAGCACTTGAAAGAGAAGAGGAAGCTGCTCGTTTGGAGCGGCAAGCCAGGGAGGATGAAGAACGTAGGAAGAACTGGAAAAGTGGTTGGTTCCCACCTGATTCCTCTTCGTCTGAAGATGGTTACCCAGACTCAGATGATACCTTCCATTAATATGTATCGTAGTTTCATTCGTAGTTTCTTTTTAATTTCCTTATCGTAGTTTCCTTTGTTGTTTGGTTTTAATTTCCGTATCGTAGTTTAATGTAATTTATATTTGACGTTTAATGTATATGTATTTGATGTTTAATGTATTTTAATTTCTTAATTTAGAAAACTTTACAACTCTTCGTATCTAAAAACATTTCGTATCTAAAACACAAGGGGCAAAAAAAAAAAAAAAAATACACTTTCGTATAGACAGCACTAGGGGCGAAAGTGTAATTATTATTATTATTATTTTTTACAAAAACACCTTTAACGCAACGTTAAGGGGTTAACGCAGCCCTTTAACGCTGCGTTAACGCAGCTAGTCCCAACAGATAACGCGAGTTTAACGTGCCTTAACGCATATTTTTGTGCCTTTAACGTGCCTTTGCCATCTCCCGTTGGGAGTGGTCTTATTAAACAAGCGCATTTAATCGTTAACGAAAATAATCAATTAAACTATAATAGATTAACTCATGCAACTAACTATATTCGGGAAACTTACAATGTGATGATGAATATAATGAAGGGGTGTTTAGTATCAAAGATCAAAAGGTTAATGAATGAGATTGAATGGTAAAAATTATGGTTAATTGCTTGAAAATATATCATACTTCTTACTTTTGGTTATTGTGTGTACTAAACTTTTTTTTTTCTTATTATGTGTGTTTTGTGACTATTATGCCATGTAAAATGATCATTTTCCCATTCGAAATTTGAAAAAAGTAATGGTAAAATGGTCACAAAATACATACAATGGTCGAATTTGAAAGTTCAGTGCACACAGTAAGAAAAAAAAGTTCAGTACACACAATAACAAAAAGTAACAAGTATGATACATTTTCAAACAATTAATTTTCAAAACTAAAAAGGGAAACATGAAGTAAAAAACATGGGCTACTGATAGGTCCAGTTTATGGGCTATGAGCACTAATTAAGCAAGCAATTTAAAGGCCCAAAACTTTATTTTTTAAACTAAAAATCACAATGGAGTTTAAAGCTTTAGGCTTGTTAAGGACTCAAAATTTTACGTATCTTTTTCTCAGTATAGAATAGATTTCACGGATCATGTTTCCTTATTCAGGTGACCTCACTGGGTTTTAGACTCAGATGTATGCGGCCTAACTGGGGTATGGGCGGAGGCATGTATAGCCGAGGGGTAGCGGTCGCTACCCCTGAACTTTTACCCGGTAGTGGAATTTTTGTCGATTTTTGGCGATTTTTGGCATTTTTTGACGATTTCGCTACCCCTAAAACAAATTTTCGCTACCCCTAAACAAATTTTCGTGTTTCGCTACCCCTGAAACAAACTCCTGGCTCCGCCACTGAACTGGGGTATTTCGTGACCGTTTCCAACTTTAACTTTGTCACCCTCAAATGTGTACCGTAACTAGTGATGTTTGAACACTTTAACCTCTTTTGAAGAAGTAAACCGCCTTACCGTCAGGCCATTTGGTTGCTACATATAATTTAGGTATCTCTATATTATTTTTTGTTGCCACTAAATGTACAAAAAATTTGGACACACAATTTCTTTATTTCAGTAAACAAGTTCCATATATATTGTATCATGGAAGTTTGTGAAACAATTTGAATGTTTATATCCACCTTGTAGGAAATGAACTACTGTAATGAAAATCTGGAAAGTAACCAAAATGGCAAGTATGTCTAGTTCTACCAACCTTGTAGGTTGGTGCATCTACTTTTTTAACTAAATTATTGGGGCTAGTATCATTTTATAATTTTGGGATAAATTTATTCCTGCTTTTTGTGTTCTTTTGAACTATCCAAAATATTACAGCTAAAGCATTCATTTCTCTAATACAAACGGTAGGAAGTGTATATAGGTTAAATGAACATATGCCATTAAATATAGCACGACATATTTAGGCTAAGCAATATAAATTTTATAGTTAAAAAATAACATACTTTAGAACTCGTCGTAAATGTCTCGTCTATTTTAAGAACAAACAGTTGTCTACTTTTGTTAAAATACATAAAACCATGCTCAATGGATGAAGTCATGAAACCATTACCTTAGAATTTTAGTTAGTGATGAAAAGAGATTGTCTAATGAAAAATAGAAATAACTAAAAGTATGTCATGATTTTGTATAAAAGTAAATCAACGGTATTCAAGCCCGTCTTCCGCGAGGTATGAAAGAGGTTTGATGCAGACAGTCTTACTTTTACCCGAAGGTAGAGAGGCTGTTTCTAGAGGTCCTCCGACCTTTTTGCAAGGAATGAGGATTGAACCCTCGTCTCTGTCTCCAAAAGAAATGAGTTTTTCAACTGATCCAACCCTGCTGCTAAAAAAAAAAAAAAAAAAAAAAAAAAAACTCTTATGTTTTATATAAAAGTGAATTGGTGAATTTTCTAATTTTAGTTAAAGAAAAAATACAAGTATATTCACTTTAAAAAAAAGTTAAGTAAAAATATACTAGTAGTTGATATGAAAAGTGAAGGAGGAAATGATTCAGTTACAACCAAAAAGACAAAAAGAAAAGGTAGCGTAGCTTATGGGTCAATCCATACATGATACTAATTGTTTAAAAATACTAGTATAATTATGAAACATGTTTAAAGCTAATAGTTAACATAAAAGACACCATACTTATAAATCAGGATTATTGAAGCTAAAATTGTATGTACAAGTACATATGATTTATAATTGAAAGCGAGTTATAACTAATCACCTACGGATAATCAATATGTTAGGTACAAGTGTGTGCACATTTGCAACTAAAGAAATAAATGTATATTAATTTTATAGTACTAAAATGGCTACAAACAACAGTGGAGGAGACATGGATGTTTGTCTTGCTAAATGAGAACCTAAATCATGGAAATCAACAATATTCAAAGCATATTAATTTATAATATAAATATTAATTAGTATACGAAGTACATATTTGGAGAGATTCTTAATCCACCAGTGAGGACAAACCACCGTCAAGACCTTAACTTTGCCTTCCAAATTTTTTGAAGATTAAGGTGGTGTTTGTTTATTCAGAGGCTCTGAATCTGAATCTGAACCGCACATCTAAATCTGAATCGAAAATCTTGTTAAAGTAAGGTGTTGTGTCATTTGCTTGCTCGTACTTATTTTTTTTTTGGTTATTTTGTGTCAACAAGAGGCATTAAGACATCCCTCTCAAGTCTAGACCATTAAGATCTAACTGTCTCTGACTGCGTCTGAACGGGAAAAAAAAACAAATGGTCTGAACGCCCAAAATGTCTGACCGATTAAGAGGTTAGGCTCGTTAACAGGCATTAAGAGGCTGTTAAGATATTCAAAAAAAAAAAAAAAAAAAAAAAAAAACACCACCTAAGATCTTTTCAAGTTGATATGAACATAACTATTAATGTTTTCTCACAATTAAAAATAAAACTGGATCCGTCAGTAGGCTTCACTGTTCTGTTTGTTAAGAAACATTATTGGTCATGTTTATATCAACTTGAGAGAATCTTAATCTTTTTTTAATATGATTAGTAAAAAACTATACTCAGATTAAAGAGCCATGAGTTGTCGGATCGAACCCAAGACCTAGTTTATAAAAGCTTTTTTTTTCTCCGGTCTCGTGAGAATGTTTGCTCTAAAAAAAGTGGTGAAGGTTAGCCTAAAATAATTGTTGTATATGGGAAATCCCACTAGGTTACGCCTTTGAAGTATAAATACACAAACTGATGATTTCTTATTTACGTTTTTATTGGCTTGTGTATTTGTTAAATGGCTCAAACTTTTCACTAAATTAAAAATTGATGCATATGAAGATAGTTTAGCATGAGAACTAAAATACAAGGAATGCCAAAAAAAACAAGAATCATAACTCATAAGATTTGCGTATTAGCATGCGTGATGTTAAGTTAACGTAATCTTCAGTTTACAAATTCCACATTATTTGTTTGACTTGATTGATTTCTAGAACAAAAATCTATTGAAAAAGCAAAATCTAAAAATTAGTTGACCAAACATTAATTGTTAAAACAAACCAACCCCCCATTCTTCCTTTTATCATTACATTTAATTTGCGCAAAAACAGGTGCATCATAAAGCTATAACATCAAATCTCATATATATATATATACAAAGTTATTCAAGAATTAAAAGAAAAAATGATGTGAGAACAAACAAAAACAAAAGACATCTTTATTAAAAAGACCCATGATTCCAAAGCATAACTTCATTTTGTAAATCATTCAAAATAGCCACAATATGACTAATCAAAGGCCTATTTTTCCTTGAATTACTAACACAAGCACTAGCAACTTTAGCCAATCTAACAAGAGGCTTAATATCACTTGGCACCACTAATCTTGGGTCTAAAACCTCATCCATTTTCATTTCTTTAATCAATGGCAAACCCCATTTCACAATCAATCCTCCATCACTTCTTCTACCACTCAACAACTCTAACAAAACCACGCCTAGACCATACACGTCACTCTCTTTCGAACCACCCTTCGGTTCGAGCCAATACTCTTGATCAACATAACCTATAAGCCCTTCTTTCTCATTGGGTGCTAGAAATGATAGACCATAATCTGAAATCTTGGCACTAAACTTAACATCTATTAATATATTTGAAGGCTTGACACAACCATGCACTATAGATGGTGCCATTTGTTCATGCAAGTACTCTAGCCCACGAGCCACACCGGCTGCAACTCTTAATCTTCGTCCCCAATCTAATAATGACGCGCCATCGGGGTTTTGGTGTAGGTAAAATTCCAAACTCATCATGCCCATAAACTCCATGACAACAATTCTCTCCCCCGGACCTTCGGAAAACCCTAATATTGGTAACACATTAGGGTGATTGGCTAAAGCTAACCATTTTAGCATGGAAGAAAAACCTAACCCTATTCCTAAACCAGAATTTCTTAATACGAAACGAGGGTAAATTCGTTTCACGGCTACTAATTCACCTCCGGCTAACACGGCTGCATAAACCGTCCCTAATCGACCTTTTCCAATGATTCTTCTTTCGCTAAATCCATCTGTGGCAACATCAATGTCTACCAAAGTGTAGGGTGATGCACAAAGCTTTATAGAAGGACTTTCTTGATCAGAATTTTGATCATGGACAGCCTCGTTCGAGCTTATCTTCTTCTTCTTGTTCTTCCATACGATAAAGAAAACTAAGATGATGAATATACATATAGCTAATGAAAGAAGAGCTAGAACTAGGTGGTATGCTATACTTTCACCATACTTCATATTAGAGACCAAAGCAAAAGGCTAGCTTTTGGAATTCTTTCTGCTTGTTAAAATTTGAAAATTTCTTGAGTTAGAAGTTTCTTGTGGTGCTTTTGAAGAGAAGTAGTACATAGAAAGGAAGAAAAGTCAAGCCGACCAATTGAGAAACACTCAAACAAATTAAGATGTTAGATAGGAAGTTGGCTTATATAGGAGGCCAGGTTGTATATGTATAAAAACAACACATAGCTTATGTAATGAATAAGTATGCTTAATATGTTTTAATATATAATCATTTTTAAAATGATGATTATGTTTCTTGTTTTTCATATAGAAACGAATTGAATGGTAATGAAAATAGTGACTATAATTAAATTAAATAGTTATGAATAAAATAGTACGAGTACTATAGAAGATGAAAGGAAATTTAGTTTTAGAGGACCATAAAGTAATGTTATACTTTAGATCGATTGATCTTTGACTTGCAATGTGTACACATAGAAATTTGGAGATTTAATTGATAAAGACATGTGGAAAATAATGCAAGAGTTTATGTACTTATGTTAGTCATTCCCACACGTGTTTGCCATCCATAAGATGTCAAAATCTCATTTACCTCGAGCAAGAATTAGTAGTATCTTCACGAAATAAATATTATATATCTATATTAAAATACAAGTCTGCCAAGAGTAGTATTTTATTATTTTGCTACAGTACTGTAGCTACAGTAAATGTTAGCTTTAAAGTTTTGTCATATGTGAAAATTGCAATAGCATTTAAAGTACAAGGACTAGTTTAGTCATATTGCTAAGTTAGAACTTGTAGCTTGTAATAAATACTCTCCTATGTCAATACTAGGAGGGTTGAGGATTCATTTGTATCAAAGGGGTGTGTGTGTTTTCTCTAGCTTCTCTCTAGAAAAACATACACACCCCGCCAGTCAATAAACCGAAAATTCAAAGTTTAATCTTAAGTTCGTGTTTATCATGTTTCCTCCACCTCCAAACGTGAATCTTGGTCTCTACAATTGGTATCAAAGCTAACCGGGTGGCTGCTCGTGGTGTTTTTAAGGTGATAAAGGTGATTTTTGTTGTGTTTTATCTCGGTTTTTCTTCATTTTCTTCATCAGCCGAGTTTAGTGCTATATTTATGTTCGTTGTGTGTTTAATGAACCCAACTGCTGCGTTTTTATCATAAAAAACGTGAGCTTTTGTGGTCTTTCTGGATTCATACGCATGAACAAAGGCAGAAAGTTGTGTGTTCTAAGCTTCTTTGATCGAAAATCACATTATCTTTGTATAAGATTTGTGTTTTGGAATATATTGAATATCTTATTCATTGGTTTATGAATTATTGGTCAAGTTGCTCAAGTTGGTGAAAGATTGTCAGTAGAAAATCTTAAGTGATAAGGTTGCAAGTGGAAGAAAGTCAACAAAAGTGGGCAAAAGCTACGTTTTATCGCAATTGAAGAAAAGCAGCGAAATGTCGCAATTCATCATTTCTATCGCAGTTGACTATCGCAATTGACTATCGCTGTTGACTATCGCAGTTGACTATCGCTATTGACTTATCGCAATTGAGCTGAACAAGCTTATCGCATTTGACACTTTTCATCGCAATTGAGGGTCACAAGGTTTATCGCATTTGGAAGCTGGAAGTTTATCGCATTTCAGCTTTGTCCGACATCTTTGTACCAATTGCGATATCGGACAGACTCTCAATTCAGATATCGGACAACACTACATTATCGCAATTCGCAAAAAAAAAAAAAAAAAAAAAAAAAAAAAAAAAAAAAAAAATTGGCGGGAAAAGTTGAGTAAAATTTATTTTTCACAGGAGACTTTACGGTCCATTTTTACGCGAGATTCAAATTCTGGTACATGAGTGAAAATTTTGGCCCAAAATTCGAATTTTTCGGAGAATTTTCGGCGTAAAAATTTCTTAAACTCAATTTTTTCCGGCATCATTATAATTGCATTTTATGGCATTTTTCACAACAACATCACAAATGATATTATCGGACTGCACCTTCAACATCACCACGTATAGCCAAAAAGATCCTGATCAAGATTCACAATCAGATGACAATGGTCAAATTATCAGCTGTGACTACAAGGATGATGATTCGTTGTTACTTATTTGAAGATGAAGTGGAATATCACGGGTGCGTGTACTTAGTATCTTGAAGATTTCGCAAATCTAACCCTTTCGCATTTGGTTGAACTCTTTTGCAATTGGTTGAACTTTTTCGCAATTGGTCCCTTTTCGCAGTTGGTTGGTTGCATGATTCTTCAAGATCCTTGCTCGATCTTAAACGGCTCTCAGAGCATTCGATGATTAAGTCTTGATTTATCTAGTTTTCATAGGTCAAGGGGTGGACGGACGAAGACCTAGTTAACTATCACTTAAAGGAGATACGTTGTAGTACTCAGTGTCACACAAAGATGTGGATAATTCAAGAGATGTTCATATGCAGTTAAGGAATGATGGATGGGTATATGAAACGACCTATGCTTTAAGGAGTTACGTTGTAGTGCTCAGTATAGGTTCTTAGTCACACTATCGTGCAAGTTTAAATCACAAGTTTGGGTTATTCTACTTCGGTCTCAAATTCGTCATAGTGGGTTTTCTCCATCAGTAGTCACTACATAAAGCCGTTGTTGTTGATTCAGGAGGTTAGATTGGGTTTATCTACATCTTTTCACGGATTACATGAAGTGCTTCCAGTTCATACTTTACGTGCACATAATATGCTGATTCCGATCAATCGTAACCAGCAGGGGAGAGAAATGTGCGGGCTGATCTCTCATGGGAAAAATAACTGGGATGCATTTGGTGAGATGAAGATGTTGATAATGTATTCCCCCGAACGGACTTCAGATACAGGGCAATCATAAGAGAGGTTGTCGGTTTGGGGGAGAGCACTAATTAGGGGAGAGCACGGGGAGAGCACTCAGGGCACTCTATATTAAACCCTAATTAGATTTGCTCACATGGTTCATCTGCAAGTAAAGAAATAAAAGCTGAGAAGATTCTGCAAGCTGAACAAAGTAATGAAGTTTGAAGATTATTCTCTGTACTTACTGTTTATATTTTACTTGTAGGGAACATTGTAAGCAATTCCCATATGACTTCACTTTGGGGAGAGATTGTTAGCTTTAAAGTTTTGTCATATGTGGGAATTGCAATAGCATTTAAAGTACAAGGACTAGTTTAGTCATATTGCTAAGTTAGAACTTGTAGCTTGTAATAAATACCCTCCTATGTCAATACTAGGAGGGTTGAGGATTCATTTGTATCAAAGGGGTGTGTGTGTTTTCTCTAGCTTCTCTCTAGAAAAACATACACACCCCGCCAGTCAATAAACCGAAAATTCAAAGTTTAATCTTAAGTTCGTGTTTATCATGTTTCCTCCACCTCCAAACGTGAATCTTGGTCTCTACAGTAAATGATTTTTTTTATTTTTTTTTTTACGTACCAAACGACCTCGAAAAATTATGAAACTTGCGCCATTATTAACGAAATAATTTTTCCAACAAAAATGAATATAAATATGCAATACTTTCTCGAAATCAATGTATTTGTCTTTGTTTTTGTTTTTATTATTTTTCGTACCAAACGGCCTCGAAAAATTATGAAACTTGCGTAATTATTAACGAAATAATTTTTCCAACAAAAAAAGTTGGGGAACACCCCCCCACCCCTCCTCCCCCCGCAACGCGGGGGGTCGTCCCACTCGTTACTATATATTGTTTAAGGTATTCGATCATCTTACGTTTATTTTTATATATTTATTCAAACCATTTTACGCCAGTACGCCACAATATCATATAAGGAAGCTAGTTAGATTAATATATCCGTTAGAGTTTTAATCATTCTTAAGTGTTTCAGTCTATTCAACTAACTTTGTCAAACTTTTGGACTACAACGCCACTTATATAGAAAAATAAAAATCAAGTCAATGATGTAATTAAAGTTTTTAGCACTTCAATAGTACGAAAGAAAGTTGATAAAATTGTAGTAGTCAAAGTCATAAATATACATGAAAATGACCATTACGAAAACATCATTGAACGATTGCTTAATTATACGGGTGTTCATCGGTTCGGTTATTGGATTATTCGTTTTATTCGGTTTATTTGATTCGGTCAGTTTGATTTTGACAAATTCGATTCGATTACAACTTCGGTTTAATTTGATTCGGTTTTGGTTTTCGGTTCCCGAGAGTATTGCCGGATTTGTAAACACCCCTCCTCAATTATAAAATCTTTTAAAAAGTGTATCTAAGCCTTGGACTTAATATATTTTGGGCCAAGAAAATACTTTATAAACTGATTCTATATTTTTATGTGGGCTTCTTCAATAGATTTAGAATCAAATGAACCGAACTAGCCCATCAGATGCATGATCCTACAATTACACTAACCAATTTCATGCGACAAGATATTGAAAAAAGTACATTTGAAGAATGTTACACTCTGCAGTTTATATCCTAAAAGGTTCAAATTTGGATCTAACCTAATCTATAAACATAAAACACAATCAAACTACCTTTGAAGAATGTAGCGAATTTCATTCATACGAATTTGCTTAGCATTTCGTATAAATGGTAAACGGATGAGGTTTTTCTTGTTCGAATTACCCAAAAAGAACAAGCCGTTTATTAAGATGTACGCAGCCCAACCGGCTTATCCAGACAACCGTTAATGACCCTTTCCCTGGCCACCCCCTATTATATACCTTGTGAGGTTTAAACCCAAACCTTTTGTCAAAATATTAGACATGAGGTGCATAGCATTAGGTTTAGTGATAGCTGCTTAGCATTTTGTATCTGAGGTTAATATTATACAACTTACGGTTAATTTTTTTAAAGAAAGGTGATAAATAATTACATATAACTAATTATATGCCTAAATTTGAGGCTAATCTATACACCATATGACAAGTTTAGTATATATGTTCTCCCTCCTCATTATAGCCTTCGATTAATTCATGTATTGTGATCTTTTTGTTAGACATGAAATTATGCATGTCAATCACTTATCTTTCTTTAAGCAATTGATAAAAACTGTATTTCTTGTTTATCGGGGCATTTACACAATGGTATCAGTTTACCATTGCAAACGTTCAATTGACTAGCTAAGAAGTGTTTAGAGAAAAAAGTTTAATTGTTCAATCACAACTCCCAACTAAAGGTTACTGAAATATGTTATTATTGCATGATTTTGAGGGTTAGTTTTCTGAGAATGGTCAGTTGTTAGCTAAATAGAACACACAAAGTCGTGGTGATCTAAACTTTTTGAGGAAGATGCATTTTCTTAGCTTTTATTCTAAGAGCATCAGGTGTCGTAGTGTTATTCGTCTCTCATTATAGCGAAAAGTGACGTCACCATAGCATTTTTTTCAAATAACTCAGAACCTATAACTTAAATAAGAAAACACCGTCTTTATATCACTCACGTTGTTGAACACATCATCTCTCACACATAATATGGCTGGTGAGGATAATGGCGCAAATAGGGGTGTCATCATCGCGTTATGGGCTGGTGTTTTTTGTTGGTGCGAGGTGTTCACTTCTAGCCACCCACACCGTGCCCTCTAAAAATATACACCAAAGTTTATTGTTGACAGAAAATCTATATTATTGTACTTTATGTGTTCTCAAAAGCATGATTTTAGTAATTATGAAAAGCAAAAGTCTGCTACTTGTGGTCTCAAGTTGAATTATTAGCGGAATCAATCTACTACCGTTTACTTTCACAATTCCGAATTCAGATTCCTGACAACAATTTAACTTCACTGACAATCACGCTTTGTATTTAAAGCAATTTCATTATCGTCTTTCTTTCTAGTTTTGAATTTTTACCATTTCTTACTCAACATGATATGATATGCCTGCCGTACCTCACATGATATTACCACTAAATATATATCCTCTCTCCGTCTCATAGTAAGTGTACATATTGCTGTTTCTTTTTTTTCCTGTTTTTAGTTAGGGTCTGTGTGGATATATGTGTACTGTTTCTAGTTAGTGTCTGTGTGGATATATGTTGTTTCTTTTTTATGCTTAATTGACCATCTTAATACGAGTTTTTTCCCGAACTAGTGTAGGTGGAAAAAATTTATAAAAATTCAAAAAATTCAAAAATTTTATAAAAAATTATAAAAATTCGAAAAAACTTATTAAAATTTTTAAAAAATTCAAAAAATTTATAAAAATTTATAATTTTTTAAAAATTCAAAAAATTTGTAAAAATTTATAATTTTTTAAAAATTCAAAAAAAATATAAAAATTCGAAAAAAATTTTAAAAAATTCAAATTTTTTATAAGTTTTTTTTGAATTTTTATAAATTTTTATAAAATTTTCGAATTTTTTGAATTTTTATAAATTTTTTGAATTTTTATAAATTTTTTATAAAATTTTCGAATTTTTTGATTTTTTTATCAATTTTTCGGATTTTTATAAATTTTTTGAATTTTTATAAATTTTTTGAATTTTTAAAATTTTTTCGAATTTTTTTAAAATTTTTATATATTTTTTCGAATTTTCATAAATTTTTCGAATTTTTATAAATTTTTATAAATTTTTTGAATTTTTATAAATTTTTTCGAAGTTTTCTAAATTTTTCGAATTTATTTTTTCCACCTACACTAGTTCGGGAAAAAACTCGTATTAAGACGTCCTTGATAGAAACAACATCAAATTTTGCCCCCTTTCACATTAAGGATTCTCTTTTACAATAAGTTAAAAAGAAACACCAAAGTTTCCTGTTTTCAGCCAGTTTTGTTATCAAACAGGACATTAAGCAGAAAGTAAACAGCCCCTAAGTGTCATATTGCTATTTCAGGATATCTCAAAATAAGTGTCTGCTTTGCATTTCATCAAATGAGAAGAGGTTTAATTGAAAGAGATGATATCTGATTTGTGAAAAGTATAATTAGTATAATTTTCTAAATTGTGCATATTAGAAGTAGACACTAATTATGCAGCTAATTGAGTACCACAAAACTTGTTATACGAATTTTCTTTTCTTGTGATGTTAAGAATTATTTTGATTACTTTTATAAAACGCAAAGAACACCGTTATCAAAGTGCACAAGTGTTAACCGGGTCAGACGATATCATCGCAAGAGGTCTAGCTTTTAAACAATTATATACATATCCGGGAGTAACCAGAGGCAAGATTAAAAACGGTTACTAGAATAACCAAATTATGCCGCGGTATATTTGAGTCAACGGCACACATTACCCGCAAACAAAAATATGTAAATGTGTAATAAAATGCAAATGATTGATTGCCAAGGGGGAATGCACCTATTGAAACATATTTTGAAGGCAAACATAATCAAAGAATTTCAGGCATAATTGTCAGGATTCCGATCCTGATCTTGTATTGTATAAGTTTTGTTCACATTTTGAAAGATACCAGACATGTTAAATGTACATGATTATTATGTAATTAAGTATTTAGAACTTTTTGTCTAAAATAGGGAAACATTTATTTTTCATATACTCGTATTTAATCATGATGATGACATGTTTTTTTTTTTTTGATTTTTTTTTTTTTTATTTTTTTTTTTTTTTTTGAACTTATGATGATGACATGATTAATTAGTTCATTACAGTACTAAGAAAAATCATAAAAACAAACAAAATCCATCTTTTTTCTTTTCACCTAAATATACAACATAAACTTTATAAATATTATTTGCATTAACTTCTAGACATCTATTAGATGTACTCATTTATTTCAAGAACATGCAGAATCTTTTGAATTTCAAAACTTACGATAATATAGAAAAAATGCTTATTTCGAAATAGTAGCCATTTTCTTGTGTAGATAAAAAGCAACATATATTTCTTTCACTAAAATATCATAAGTATTTAAGCTCAGAATCTTGTCCAACACTATCAAACAGTATAACGATAATAACACAACAAAAACTACTAGTGAAGATGTGATTTCCCTAGTCAATGTCACACGAGAACGAGCGACGGAATCAGGATGTATTTGGAGAGTTCTCGGGACACCTATTAATTTTTGTTTCGTAGTGTTAGTTTTGTTAAAAATCTCGAACTTTTATAAATGCAGTCGATTTTTAAAAAATTTGAACTAGTCTTAGTTTGATTTTTCATAATAGCAACTTATGATTTTGTGTTCTGGTTACGTCCCTGACGAGAATGTTACAACCTCTCCACAACACTAAGTTTCGATTTAAATAGTTGGATATATTAATAACCAGAATCATGATTCTAGCTTTGATACATGAAAATGTAAATACCAACACTTTGTATATTTCCTAACTACTAAAGATCATTACATAATTCACCTTCTTTTACAAACCAAAACTCATCTACCACTCCACACCCCAAACCAAGAACTAGAAAGGTTTGTCGCACTTTTTGCTTTCATCGATTGCACCATACGACTCATAAATGGAATTTAAAAGCGACGATCAGCAAAAAAGGAGAACCTGGCCCCCATTTCTTTCATTTGTAAAAGAAAACATCTTTACTAAGCCAATTGCACAACGCTGTAGTATAGTTGAGCTCATCAATAAACCGACTGTTTGACAACAATGTTTAAGCAACACTACCATGATCCGATGCATCATCATAGTAGTAAGGCGTTAACTTCCCGTCTTTTGAAACAAACCTTATGGGATTTACTGAACCAATCTCTTGCAACATCTTCACAACTCTTCTCATTGATGGCCGGTTAATAGGTAGAGGGCTCGTGCATAATAGACCGACATTGAGGACTTTACATATTTCTTCCTTGAAGCATGAATCTAGCTTTGGGTCAAGCACGACATCTACACCTTTTTGGTCCAATGTGGTGCACACCCATTTAACCAAATCCTTTTCTCCGAACTCAGGGTCAACCGGAAGCTTCCCCGTAACAAGTTCAAGAATTACAACACCAAAACTGTAGATATCACTCTTTTCGTTCACCCTCAGTGTATATGCATATTCTGCATGATGTAAAAACAATTTACTCCAATAGACAAAGATGAAAAAAGGTTGAACTATTCACATCATGTATAAAAAGTTGTAAGAACTATTCATAACTCATAGCAAATCATATATAATCCAATAGACAAAGATGAAAAAAGGTCGAACCTGGAGCAATGTAACCACAAGAACCCGCAATGACAGACATCGAGTTACCTCCTTTTTCATTACCATCAACTACTTTAGCAACACCAAAATCAGCCACTCGAGCACCAAAATCACCATCCAATAAAATGTTATTTGATTTAACATCTCTATGAACAATAGCTGGAACACAATCATGGTGTAAATAAGCAAGGCCCTCAGCAGCATCCACCGCAATCTTGTACCTCGTGGGCCAATCAAGTAACCCACTTTTACTACTATGTAGTAAATCACCCAAACTACCATTAGGCATATACTCATAAACCAAAAGCTTACACGTTCTCGTAGAGCAGCAACACCAAAGCCGAACAATGTTTTTGTGTCTAATCTTCCCTAACGTCTCCACCTCAGCTTCAAACCCGTTATCTATGACCGAAGTTGAGATGGACCCATTTTCAAGATCCTCATCATCACCCTTTTTAGAACTTGACCAAAGCTTTTTAACGGCCACAGCGTCGCCATTGCTCAAAACAACTCTGTACACTTTTCCGGACGACCCACTTCCAATCACATTATCCTCGTCAAGAGCACCCAAGATTTCATATTCACTAAAACTTAACTTGTGAAATGACATCAAAGTCCATTTTGATTTATCGATTGAATCTTTTGATTTCTTGAAATTCATGTATCGCCAGAAGAACCATCCCACACCAACAATGAGTATACAACCAGTTAATGCAAAGATCGATCTAAGCAACCAAATGTAACCCACGTTTCTAGTAACATTTTTACCATCACATAAGCCCTCGATGTCACCACAAAGTCCCGGATTACCCAAAAAACTAGTAATGTACATCTTCTTAGCATAAACTGGTGGGATATCACCAGTGAGACTATTACTCGATAAATTGAGCTGATTGAGTCTCAAATTCTGTAACCCAACCGGGATTTTCCCCGAAAACTGATTCCTAGACAAATCAAGATAGTTCAAAACAGATAACTCCCCAATCTTATCAGGGATACTGCCGGACAACTTGTTGTTAGCTAAATCAAGCTCGTTTAGCTTCTTCAAAGAGCTAATTCCACTCGGTATCCCACCCGTAAACCCATTGTTATGAAGATCAAGCTTAGTTAACTGTTCAAGATTAACAATGCTAGCAGGCAAAGACCCCGAAAACTGATTATCACTACCCGAAAACTCATTCAAACTGTCCAAAAACCCAATCTCATCAGGCAACTCACCCGAAAACTTATTATGAGCTATATTCAAAGTCGATAAATTCCCCGCCCCAGCTATAGTTCTCCCAATCCCCCCGGACAACGAATTCTCAACTAACTCGAGCAAGGACACTTGAGGCAAACCCCAAAACCCTACAGGAACTTCACCCGAAAGCTTGTTATACCCTAACCTTACGCGTTTCAAGCTCCTACATTTACTAAAACTACCCGGTATTTCACCCGAAAACGAGTTATGTATCATTAACACCTCTTCCAAAACACCATTATCACATAAACTACCCGGAATTCGACCCGAAAACATATTATTAGAAATATCTACCCAAGTTAAAGGAGACTTGTTTCCTAAAGATTCGGGTAACTCACCGGTAAACCTGTTTCCAAACACTCTTAATTCATATAAATTACTCGAATTCGATATAATATCAGGAAATTTACCTACAAATTCATTTTCATACAAATTTAAAGACTCAAGCTGCAAAGAACAAAGCTCATCAGGCACATTACCAGTCAGTAAGTTCATTGACACATCAAGAAGCCTTAGTGACGTCATCTTTGACCAACCCATTTTTGGCAACTCACCGGTCAACGAGTTATTATAAAGCTCAATCTGCACCACCTTTTTCAACTCGGTCAACGAACTAGGTATTGACCCAGTGAGTTTGTTTATAGCCAAGTCAAGATCCACGAGTTGACCGAGTTGACTCAGTGAGTCAGGAATCGGTCCTATTAAGTTGCACCCGGTTAGCCACAAAACTTCAAGATTCTCCAACTTTCCGATCTCCGCCGGAATCTCACCGGCGGTGAACGGATTATAAGACAAGTTGAGCTGCTTTAACGTTGTAATGTTTCCGATCACCGCCGGAATCTTGCCGTAGATTAAGTTATCGACTAATGAGATCACTTCAAGGCTCTGAAAGCGCCCATAACTCGCCGGAATTTCTCCAGAAAAGTTATTTCCGGTTAAATCAAGAACTTTCAACTCTGTCAACTCCGGCAAACTCTCCGGCAGCTCACCCGTCAAATAATTCTGAGCCAAGTTCAACTGTTCAAGCTTCCGGCATGACGTCAGCTGATCGGAAAGTGACCCATTAACAGAGTTATTATAAAAAGATATAATCTTTATCTCATTAAGCTTGCAAAGCACCAACGGAAAAGGTCCGGCGATATTCGCATTAGCCAAATCAACAGAAACAACTGAACCCGGTTCAGAGCAAGTAACACCGGTCCAGCTACATGGGCTATCATCCCCGGTCCAAGATTGAAAAAACCCATCTGGGTCATCAAAACCAAGCTTCATTTTATGCAAGTAAGCAGCTTCTTGATTCAAACCATAACAACTTAACGGTAAAATCAAGAAAACCAAACACAACAACATGTTCATGTTTTTTTTTTAAGGTTGTTGTTCTACAATGTTTTACAATGTCTAAAGTGTTTGAAAGATTCAATAAAAATGTGAAAGAGAATGAACCCACATATTTAAAGAGAAAGAAAAAGGAGGGAGGGAGTTGTTTATAGAAGGCTGTTTAATAAGGTGGTCCAAGACTCCAAGCTATATACTAGTGTACACAAATCACGAGGAGGGTGTTAATTATGATTAGAACTTGTTTTTAAAACTTTTTTTTTTTTATAGAAATGTATTTATGAGTGTGAAAATAGTAGTAGCCGACAGTGGTGTTAATTTGCCTTGGTTTCTGGGGAAAGTGAAGAGAGATGAGTTACTGTTACACAAAGATGGTAAAGTGGGAGTGTGTTAGAAAGTGTTTATGTGTGTGTTCTTTTTTGGGTGGTGGGTGGGATTACGATGATGATGCTGAGGTGGAAATGTTACAATAAAATACAGCAGTTTTAATCTTAGTTATGGTGGATATGGGTCCTATGCATGGGATGTGGCATGTGGGTTGTGGCATATTTAATGTTGATACAAAAGTTGGGCGTTCTTTGTGAGGGCTTCTATTCTCGTACCAATTAGATTTTAATGTTTGGTGGAACCTGCGCACTAAGAAAAAGAGCCAACACCGTTAGGCTTACCGAGGGATTGTCTCCCCCGATTATCCTCCGGCGTGAAAGTAAGTAATCGAAATTTAGGGTTTTGTGAAGAGTTAGGGTTTGAATGAAGTCGTACCTTTACCGAGGGCTTGGGTGCCCTTTATATACACATGAAACCCTAGTAGGTTTCTTGTTCCTTACTCCTCGGCGTATTCGCCGACCTTGGATATTTGGTGTATATCCCCTTTATTTAGGAGATATTCCATATCCTATCCAAAAATAGCTTTGGGCTTGGGCCTTGTAGGCCCAAACCGTATAAGTGGTAGTCCATTAATTGCCGTAGCGGCCCATACGTGGTGGGCTTAGATATTAGTATTGTTTACTAATCGGGTTCGTGACCCGGGTGTAGACTATACGTCATCATGTCCCCCCAGTCTAGTGTGCGCAGGGTAAAACCTGCGGATGCTAGACTAAAGACGTGTCGAAATTATTCCCCACGCGTACGCGGGAAGATTTCAAAAATTTACCGCCAACAACGCACGTATGATGTATCTAGTCCAAAAAAGGTGCAATTCGGGTACCTTGGGAAGTGGAGAAGTTATCCACTTGCCCTGTACCGTCAGCTCTCCCATCCACACGATTCGAGTTAATGGGATACACGTGTCAATCATCTGTGGTAGGTGGAAAACTATATAAGCTACCGCCTCCCTTTACTGTGATGTCCACAGTAAAAAATCATATTTCCACCAGTTTTATATCTTCCAATCTGCTATCAAAGAACGATAATCCGAAGGTAATAGCGCGTGCGCACATTCGAAAACACAAAATGGTTATGCAACTTCAGGATTTCACTTCTAACATAACCGAAGATGAACTGAATCAGTTCACCTCGGATTATTTTATCCCTTATGATCTGCACCCAGAGGTGCCAGGTCCAAATGACACCATCGCGAATTTCCCCGATGGGAAGGTGGGGCTATATACGCGCTTTTTCGAGTGGGCGAATCAGCGCGTACCCATTTCCGTGCTCTTGAGTGATATACTCAATTATTACGAGCTCCACATCTCCCAATTGCACTGTATTGGTGCTGGGAAGATCGCCAATTTTGAGGTGAACTGCCGCTTGTTAGCGATTCACCCGACCCTCCAATTATTCCGCGCGTTCTATCACGCGACGTGGTCAAATGGGTGGGTTACTTTCGCGAAGCGCGTAGGCAAGTTACAATGCTATGTGAAGAAGGTGGATAAACTCAAGGACTGGAGGGAGAAATTCTTCTGGATTGACGCCGCCGTCTTTCCTTCCCACTATCCATTTTACACCCGTGCCACTCTGCCCAAGGATGAGCGCCCCCCGGAAACGTGGTATAACGTGGATCATGCGGCGGTCATTGATGAGAACCGTATTCCCATCAAACCGTATCCGGAAGTGTTCCTGGTGCATGTGGGCATCAGTCGCAACTTCTTCGAGCATGAGACAGAGGTTCCCACATTCTTGAATGCGGATGGCACGGGTGGGTGCTCCTTCTGTCGTTATTAATGTAAGCGTTTCTTCATTTTCCATACTTTATGTAACTTGCTTTTCTTTGTCTACTTTATTGCGCAGAGATGGATCTTTTTGCGGTTGTTAACTTGGAGAATCCGCGTGCCGTAGCAGTGGGGGTGCGTCCTCTGGGGGATGGTGAACAGACCATTCTGGAGGCAACGGCAGGGCGTGTCGTGGACTTGGTTATCCCGGAGTCTGAGGGCTCCCCTAATGTGGTGGCAGCTGAGCCGCTGCAAGAGGTGGCTCCTTCTGTGCAGCAGGGTCCTGACACTGCGCAGTCTCCTCCCCGCAAAACGCTTATTCATTTAGAGGAGACTGACAGTGAGATGGAGGAGGGCCCCCGACTGACGCGCAAGAGGGCGCTTAGTAGTTGTGCTGAAAGTTCTTCCAAGAGGCCGCGCACTGAGGTTGAGAAGAGCCCATCTTTTACTGAAGTGCAGATGGAGTAAGTGTCGTAGTTATTAGTTATGAACTTTTGTCAAGTTATACTTTATTCTAACTTTTGTTCCTTCGTGTCTTCAGTGTGGATGCTGAGAAGTCTGGTGGAGGTACGTCCACGGCTGAGATGGAGAAGGACGTGTCCTCGTCTCCTACCCCCATGTAAGTAATTTTTAGCAATCCCTTAGGATATTGCGTATACTTGACTGTTATTCGTGCGCTAACCTTGCTTCTTGATCTTTTGTGCAGTGAACAACCTGTGGAGAACGCTGGCGTTGTAGATGGAAGTACGCCTCCCAAGGCGACTTCCTCTTTGGATAAGGCGCCTTCTCCCAGGGGTATTGGAGAGGAGTTAAGTCCATTTGACTCTGCGATGGAGGAGCTGGCCTCCATTGCTGTGCGCCAATCTGAGCTGGTGGCGCAAGCCAGGGTGCACCAGTCTGAGGAAGTTTCCAGACTGCAGGCGCAGTTAGCGTCTGTGCAGGCTGAGTTAGCAAGCTCTAAAGCTGAGCAGCTGAGCTCCAAGGCTAAACTGGAGCGCGCAGAAGCGTCTGCGCAAAGGTTGGGGGAGGGGAAGATATTGGTGATGGCTGAGCTGGAGCAGGAGCGTGCTGCTGCGGACCTTCAGAAGCGAAATTCTTTATGGGCGCTGAAGTACTTGCAACAGAATAGGAGCAAGCACTTTGCCAATATTGAAGAGTTCCGTAGCCGCGTGGAGCTTGCGCTGAAGATGCAAGAGGAGAAGCTCCGCAAGCTCAGCATCGAATATGATGAGGAGCTATACCCTCATCTGGTTCAGTCCGTGGCTGAGCGCAGGTACATGCTGCTTTATCTGTTTATGACTTGTATATATCGTAAACTCTTTTTATGCTTAACACTTGTGTTATTTCGTAGGTGGTTGATCAGTCATGGTCTTCGCCTGGCCGCCATGTGCAAGCTGGAGCATCCCGAGGTCACCACCTCCTTTGGCAAGGTTGTGGAGTGCGCTATTGCACATGGTGAGACCTTGGCCGCAAACAAGCTTGCTGAGGCCAAGTTGTTGACCGTGCCGCTTGCGGAGGTGCCTGGGTACAAGGCGAATGCGCGTGCTGAGCTTGTTGCTGCCATGGAAGAGCTAAAGAAGCTTGAGCTTCCGCATATCGCTCGCTTGGAGCGTGATCAGGATCAGCCTATCAGCGTGATCATGGCGGGGCTCACCCTTCACAGGCATCTGCAGGATGATGCGGATCAGCAAGTGGACTTCTACTTGAAGCCTGATGTAGCGCAGTTGAAGGTACCCATTTTTGCTCAGCCTCGTGACATTCTGAATCCTTTCCGTATTGAGAAAGAGATTTCTTTACAAAGGTCGCTAAATGCTCATGCTTCCAGGGTCGCAAGAAAGAAAGGCGTGAAAGGGAAGGCCATTCTGTGCGGCATAGGCGCTGCGCATCAATCTAGATCCGACGGGGTGCCTGTTTCCGTGGCCACTGTTTCCCTTGATGATGCAGGGTTGTTAAAGCGGCTCGAGGATGCGAAGGAAGCGGCTATGAGTGGGGGCTCTAGCCAGCTAAGGCGTACATATAGCATTTAGCTTTTTTGTACAAGTCTTTTGTAGAAACGTATTTCTATATATAAAAATTTTGCTTTTGTACTTAGTGTTTTTACAACTTCCAAATACTTATGCTTTTGAACTCGTAGTTCGTATGTATCTTTGCGTGAAGATATCTTTAATTACCTAAGCGTGCTTAGAAAAGAAAAATTATCATTATGTATGAATTTTCTTAAACAAGGACCGTAGTCGTCTATGTATTTTTGTAAGTTTACTTATCGTATTGTACTTTAAGGAATCAAGGGTCTTGATTTCCTGAGTTGTTAAACGCGCACAGTGTGCCCTAGTGCGCATCCGTCGTGGGATGCGTAAGGAACTTGCGCCAACGTCTTGAGCGCAAGGTGTTTAACAAGGATTCGTGATCCAAAGTTGATGGGTTTGCAACCCTCTTACTCAACGAGTTGTTTATTAGGTTTACTCATCCTTTCTGCCATCGTGGGTCTTAGTGTGTGCATGCACGCCATGTAGGCAAAATTATAACAATATTGAAACACGATAATGAAAGATGCAAACAATAGAGTTAAATGTGTTATGGAGTTAGCTAGAAACCATAACGTTTTATTAATACTTGCAAGTTTTAAAAGAGAATATTTATCTAGATAATACTTAAAAAATAAAATTACATGGATCTTTATTGGGGCACTTTCTAAAGTGCGTGAGTGTCCATGTTGGGCCGTAGCCTGCTTTAAAGATAGCACCGCTTCAGGTTGCGGACGTTCCACGTTCGCTGTAGCTCATGTCCGTCCTTGTCGCGTAGCTTGTACGCTCCATTGCCAAGTGCTTCTATGACCTCGTAAGGTCCTTCCCACTTTGGTCCTAGCTTACCAGTGTCTTCTGCGCGGCTTGAGTCGTTTTCGCGGTATACGAAGTCACCTGGTCTGAATGACGTGCTGCGTACTTTGGCATCATAGTATCCTTTCATTCTTGACTTGGCTTTCTCTTCGCGTATTGCTGCGCGTTCACGTCGCTCTTCCAATAGATCTAAGTCTATGCGCCGCTCATCATCATTGGTTGCCACATTAACTTCCGCAGTGCGGATGGTTGGCATTCCAATTTCAGCTGGTATTACAGCTTCTGTCCCATAGACCAAAGAGAAGGGAGTGTCCCCGTTACTAACCTTGATGGTTGTTCGGTGCGCCCAGAGAACATGTGATAGTTCTTCTACCCATCTTCCTTTGTGTCTGTCCAGGCGCGCTTTGATTCCTTCACCTAGGCTTCTATTTGCGCGTTCAACCAGACCATTGGTTTGTGGATGAGTTACTGATGCAAAGTGTTGCGTGATGTTCAGCTGTTCGCACCAATCTTTGAACGGGTTATCACGGAATTGTTTTCCGTTATCTGAGATAATTTCACCAGGTAATCCAAAGCGACATACTATGTTGTCCCACACGAATCGTTTTATCTGGTTACCTGTTATGGTCGCTACTGCCTTTGCTTCGATCCACTTAGTAAAGTAGTCTATTGCCACAATAAGGAATTTCAATCCACCTGCGGCAATAGGGAAAGGTCCAGCGATGTCGATACCCCATTTGTGGAATGGCCATGGCGATGTAATAGGCGTTAGTTCATGCTGTGGTCGGCGCGGAATAGGTCTGTGAACTTGGCAATCACTGCATTTCCGTACCAAGTCTCGCGCGTCACGGTGCATAGTTGGCCAATAGTATCCAGACCTTAGTGCGCGCGCTACAATGGACCGTGGTCCTGAGTGCATGCTGCATGAGCCTGCGTGGATCTCTCGAAGTACATAGTCTGCCTGGAGAGGTCCAACGCACCTGAGCCATGGTTGTAGGAATGAGCGTCTATATAAGACGTTATCTCTAAGCTCGAATCGCTGCGCTATGCGCCGGATTCTTCTAGCTTCCTTCTGTTCTTGGGGGAGTATGCCCTTACTAATGAAGTCAATGATTGGTGTCATCCACGTAGGGCCTTCTTCTTCTATCACTGTGGATATTTCCATCTCTTCGATTGACTTATTTTTCAAGGTTTCCACCAATACTTGTTTCGATAAATGTGCGAAACTGGTGGATGCAATCTTGCTCAGCGCATCTGCTTTCCTGTTTTCACCCCTGGGAACCTGCTTGATGGTAAACCTATCGAAGTTCTGGATCAGAGATTTGGTTTTTTCGAGGTATTGGATCATGTGTTCCTCCTTTGCTACATACTCGCCTGACACGTGGTTAGCAACTAGCCGTGAATCGACGTTCGCTTCTAAGTTGCGTGCGCCCATTTGAATTGCGATGCGTAACCCAGCCAGGAGTGCTTCGTATTCTGCCTCGTTGTTCGTGGTTGTGAATTCAAAGCGCAGAGCATATGTAAATTCGGCTCCTTCTGGGTTAGTGAGAATAAGGCCACCTCCTGATCCATCTACGCATGAGGATCCATCAGTGAATAGGATCCATGGTTCTTGAGGTTCCCCCTTGCTTGTCGCAGGTGTAGTGTCAGTATCTGGCTTCTCGATGATGAAGTCGGCCAATATCTGCCCTTTAATTGCAGTGCGCGGTCTGTATGATATGTTATGCTCACCCAGTGAAACGCTCCATTTTTGTATGTGCTTAAACACATACCTTTTCTTGACCAAAACCGGACCCAAATAGACCAAAAACCCGACCAAAATGCCAAATATATTGTGTTTTTGTGTTTTTATATGTGCAGGCACGGATATCGAAGAAAAGGACAAAATCAAGCAAAGAACCGGGAAACCGAGCACGAGATTTGGATAGAGTGTCAAGAACCAGAACCGGGAAGAAAAAAATGTCAAAAAGTCAACCGTGGTCCTCCAAGTATCAAAGATTTGCAAATTCAGCCCCTAGATCATCTTTTGTTAAATGGCAGAAACGGTCCCTAGAATGTCAGCAATTTACACATTTAGTCCCTAAAAATTAAACCCTTAAAACCAATTCACTACTTAAAATTAACTTACACTTTACAATCCATCTCTTAATCTAAAATCCAGTCCACAAATTCCACCCCAACCCAATTACAAATAAAACCCAGCCCAAAACCCACTATCCTACCCTTAACCCGACCCATTCCCTAAACCGGTCAATCCTTATTAAACATTAGTCAAAGAAATAAAAATAAAACACTCCCTCTCTCAAACACACAAACGAGCCAAACACTTTCCCAATTTTCACTGTGGGATAAACCCTAATTCACCATACCCAAAAATTACCCTCGTACAAATGATTACCTCGTGATTAAAAAGCTTCTGGAAGGTCTGACACTATCAGGGGACACGTGGGAGATGCTTATTGGACGAGCCGCGTCACTATTTTGATCTAAGGGCCAAGAATGAAGCGTGGGAAGAAAGAAACGATCCAAGGGTGGTTAGCAGCTGAGGATGCCACGGATTGCCAGCATGGATTCCCAGAAGGTTCTGAGAATGGCTATAAATAGCCCCCTCCTCCTTCCAGTCAAGGGTCCAATTTTTCATGTTATTAGAAGAATTTAGGCCATTTTTATTATGTTGTTTTAGTGTAATCATTTAAATTCTAGTATTAATTTCAACTTAATTTTGTACTTCAACTTTTGGTTAATGAAATTTCAGTTTATGTTTTACTCATCTTGTTCGAATTTACTCTAAATGTGTTTTAAGCTTCCAGTTCAGCTCTTATAAGTTTGTTTAAGCTTTTGTTGCTTTTGTCAAAATAGATTGTTTAATTCAGTTTTAAGTTCTCAAAAGTCAAGGTAAAAGTCAAAAAGTCAACTGTTTTGCTGTGGTGAATAAGCTGTTGAGATCAGCTGGTGTATTAAGCTATTCTGGGGTATTAGTACTGGCTTATCATAAGCCTGGGTTGTGTATTGATTCTGATTTAATTAATTTCAGCTGGTACACTTGTGAGTGCCTAGTACTTTTATAGCCTATTCTCGCTTATTATTAATCAGTACATGTTATTGCTTCTTTGTGATTTATATGAGGTTCCTAGATAAAATTTAGTTTAGATAATCATAAAGTAGTATAGAACTTGGCTTTAATTCATTAGGTATAGTGTTAAAATTGCATAAACAGTTTTGAAATAGGTGTTTGGTTTTGAGGCTGTTGTGAGCGTTAGGATAGTTTTACTGTGTTTTGGTCATTTTATGAAATTTGATTGAACTCAAACTAGGTTAAACAAGTTGTTTGTGATATAGATTAAGTGGATTAAGCATTTTTGAGAAGTTTTTGGTTATTGAGTACGAGTATAGAAGCTAGGCTGTCATTTTAAGCTCAGCATTAGCTGAGCTTATTGGAACCTCACTTTTGGCATTTTAAGGGTGCTTTTAAGTATCTAAGTTAGTGTGCAGAAGGCTGGATTAGAATTAGTGAATAATGCACAAAGTTTGCGCCAAAACCTCCCTGCTGCATCAGCATATGTTCAGCAGCCTTGGTGTGGTTCTAGCTGCTGAACTAGTGTCAAATTAGGCCACTAATTGAGAGTTATTGATAGGGCTTTTAGTTTTTTTTAGAATCTCAGTAGTGCTAGTAAACTTTTGCCCCCATAATACTTTACATTAGAGCTTATTAGTGTGCTTATTTTGGCTTGCTAAGTAGGTACCTAATTCATGTTCTGCTGAATTTCCCTTAGGACTGCAGTGGTTATTGATTGATTGTAACCTGAGTTTGATTGATATATCTGATTAGTTTAGAGCTTGTTTAGGTGTTTTGTTTGTTCCCTGAGTTCCTGGCTTTGACTGATTTGCATGTGCTTATTATTTGGCTTAACATATATTGCTTATTTGTCAAATTGTGAGTTTCTGTGCAATAATTGATCTGAATTCAGTTTGCTTATCTTTAATTGAGTTCTGTGAACATTCTGTAAGAATTTTACTAAGTTTTGTTGCAAGTGCTTATTAATAAGCACTTATAATAAGCTGTTTTTAAGCCAAAAAGCACTTTTCAGCTTATTTTTCTAGTTTTCTTATTTTTCCTAGATTTCAAATAATATTTTAGAATTCTCCTAAAAATTTCATAATTTTTCTCGATCATTTACTATTTCTTTTCATTTTTAAATAGTTTTTAGAATTTCAAATCATTTTTAATTTCAATTTAAATCACAAAAAGCCAAAAAAAATTAGTTTTTAGTTTTAAAATTAATTTTTAGTTATTTTATAATTTTCAAAATTTAATTTGCATTTTTTTCACCTTATTTGCATTTTCTTTTAATTTTTAATTAGTTAATTAGTTTTAATTCATAAAAAAAATAAATAAAAAAAAAGTCAAAAAAATATTTTTCTTTTTCCAAAAATTTTCTTTTATCAGTTTTAATATAGGAAAATTATTTTCAAAATTTTAGGTTTTAAAATTTAGCTTTTCACTTTTATTTACGTTTTATATTTCGTCACGTAACGTTTTTAAATCCCGGTTTTTAGTTTTAAATTCTCGTGCTTAGATTACTTGTACATATAGCTTTATTAGTAGTTTTTAATTGCTATTTCATTGTTTGTAGTGTAGAAATCACAATTCTCACTTATACTCTCTCATTCACTACACGAATCACGTTCCGGGAACACAAATTCCATTCGATCTTCGTCGGGACAAACGACTCGGGTTAACACATATTTCCACGTGTGTTTTCCTTGAACTATAATTGACACGTAATGCTCACCCAGTAAAACGCTCCATTTTTGTAGGCGTCCCGATGCGTCGGGTTTCGAGATAACTTGTTTGATGGGTTGGTCTGTGATAACAGCTATTGGGTGCGCCTGGAAATACCTGCGCAGTCTTTTTGCTGCAAATACTAAAGCTAGGACCAACTTTTCCATTGCAGTGTAGTTAATCTCCGTCTTCTTGAGCGCCTTGCTAACAAAATAGATGGGTGTTTGGACAGAGTTCCTGTCAGTCAGTAGTACTGCGCTGACTGCTCCCTGAGTCGCGGATAGGTACATGATCAGCTCTTCCCCTGGTCGGGGCGCGACAAGCTTTGGTAGGGCTGCTATGTGTTGTTTGAGCTGTTGGAAGGCTTCTTCTGCTTCCGCGGTCCACCTGAAGTCTCCCTTTTTTGTACACTTCTTGAGTGTTTTGAATAAGGGAAGTGACTTGTCCGCTGATTTAGATAAGAATCGGTTCAGTCCGGCTAGTTTGCCATTTAGGGACTGGACCTCCTTCAGTGTGCGCGGTGAGGGGAGGTCAATGACTGCTTGGGTCTTTTCTGGGCAAGGCTTGATCCCATCGGGTTCTATTAGATACCCGAGAAACATGCCTTCTGTAGCGCCAAATGTACACTTCTTGGGATTCAATTTCATGTTGATTCTCCTCAGTGTTTTGAACGTTTCCTCCATGTCGCGCACTAGTTCTTCCTCAGTATGGCTTTTGATGACGAGGTCATCGACGTATACTTCCAAGTTGCGGCCTACTTGTTTCTCGAACGCAGTGTCTACCAATCGTTGGTATGTTGCTCCTGCGTTCTTTAGGCCAAAGGGCATCTTTGTATAGCAATAGACCCCTTGACTTGTGTGGAAGGCCGTTTTTTCTTCGTCTTCCTCCGCCATTTGAATTTGGTGGTATCCCTTGTATGCGTCCAGGAAGCATTTGAAGGGATATCCACACAGAGATTCGATCTTCCAGTCTATCTCCGGTAGCGGGTAGCAGTCCTGTGGACATGCTTTATTGAGGTCTGTGAAGTCTACGCACATTCTCCAACTGCCATCGCTCTTCTTTACCATTACTGGGTTAGAGAGCCAGTCATGGTAGTACACTTCCCGCATGATGCCTGCGTTTACTAGTTTGTGTACTTCTTCCAGGATGGCTTTTGCGCGGTCTGGGGCTTGTCCGCGCTTTTTCTGTCGTATTGGAGGATATCCTTGTCGGATTTGTAGCTTGTGTTCCGTGATGGAACGTGGCACTCCTGTCATGTGCTTTGGCTCCCATGCAAAAATATCTAAGTTATTTTGCAAGAGTGCGCATATAGCTGATTTGCCTTTGTCAGACAGAGACCCGCCAATAGATACTTGTTGATCCGGGTAGTCAAGGTGGATGGCGACCTTTAGGTTTGGGACTTTGATTGCGCGCTGTTCTGGAGCATCGCTTACGTCGTTTGTCACTGCGTTGCATTCTTTGGGTGGTATGGTGGTATTGTAAAGAGTGACAATACCTCCTTCCACTGGGAACTTTAGCATCCCGTGCGCTGTGGATGGCACGGCGCGGATAGATGATATTCCAGGTCTCCCGATGATGCCGTTGTACGGAGAGGGGGATCTGATTACCATGAAGTTCATCCATGTGACTGTAGAGTGTGGTTTGTCACCAACTTCTACAAATAGACGTAATTGCCCCATGGGCCATATCTTCTCCCCTGTGAAGCCAGTGAGCGACGTTGTGGCTGGGATCAACTGATTCTGTATCTCATGTCGTAGCTTCTTGAAACAGTGTTCATATATAATATTAGCGGATGCACCTCCATCTACATACATGCGACGGATGTCATGACCCCCCGTATGTATTTCAATGGTAAGTGGATCCACTACTGCGTTGTTCGCAGTCAGGGAGGGGAAAGAAATTTCGTTTCCTTTAGAAAAACGTTGACTAACTTTCTGTCTTGTCGTACGCTGCCATGGCTGTATCATGTAGATGATATATGCCTTTTCTTTTGATGTCTCTTTCTTGGCCCCTGGTTTTGGTTTGTCTTTCCCTTCTCTGATGTTTTTTACGAGGTGGTCCATCTTTCCTTCCTTTACCAATTTGTCGATCAATTGGCGCAGTTGGACGCACTCGTTGGTTGTGTGGCCTTTCTGTCCATGGTATTCGCAATAGCCATTCCCTGTGCGCCGATCCTCTGGGGTGCGCATTCGTGGTGGTTTCGGGAAGTTAGCCCCTTCCGTCGCGAATATTTCTTTTGGAGTTTTTGTTAATGGGGTGTACTTGTCGTTTCCCCTTCCACCGCCTTGAGTGCGATAACTCCTATTACGATTGCCGCCCTGGTCATTGGATTGTCTCCTTGACTCTTCTTGTGGCCTATGGTTCGAATAGCCTTTCTTGCTATCCGCAGTGGCTTCTTCTCCTTGGACGAAAGACCTCGTGCGCTTCATGAGTTCGTCGAAAGTTAAGGGAACCTTATCGTTTAACTTTTTTATCAAATCTGGGTTATTGATTGCATTCATAAAACTCGATATTTTTAGTATCTCTGGACACGCCTTGACTTTCATGCATTCGTCCTTAAAGCGTTCCATGAAAGCACTTGTGGGTTCCCCTTGTCGCTGTTTAACCCTAGCGAGTTCGACAGGGTTTTTGGCGCACTTCTTCCTTTGAGTAAAGTTTAAGCGAAACGCCTTGCGCAACTCCTCAAACCCATCGATGCTTCTACGTGGAAGCTTGCTAAACCAGTTGCGCGCATTCCCTACTAATGTAGAGTTGAACATATGGCACCACACAGGTTGTGGCCAATTTTCGATAGTAGCTGCTGATTCGAAAATTTTTAGGTGATCATCAGGATCACCTGTCCCATCATATGTTTTGACGTTAGCAGGCATGCGCCTTTTCTTATTCTCCGAAAAATCGCTGATGCGCCTAGTGAACGCATCAACCTTTTGGCGACGCCAGGGAAGAGACATGTCTTCGTCTTCCTGGTCGCGGTATTTTCCTCTTGATTTCCAGTGTCCAGTCTCGCTGTCCGAGGAATCTCTTGAAGATGAGCGAACTCTTTTGTGACGCTTGCGTCGACTATCATCAGAGTCTGAGCTTGCTCCTCTGCGGCGCTTGCGCCGACTATCCTCAGAATCAGAGCTTGAGGGGCTTTCACTTGGGGAGCATCGTCGCCCAAGCCTGTCTTGGATCCTGCGACTGCCAAGCCTAGCGTGGACATTGGCGCGCCGCTCCCCCTCTTCAGGCTCTTCCAGATGTTGAAGATCGGCTGTTTCATCATCCATAATCCTCCTTCCAATCCTGGTAAACACTGGTTGTTTGCGGCTATCCTTCTCGCGTCTTTCCTTTTGGTAGCGCGTTGGGGACGCCTCATGCTCAGGGTCGAAGTTGAGTCTGCCGTGCAGACTTTGGCTTGACCTCTTCTTTGCCTCCTCTCGCATGAGCGCAGCCAAGGCTTCGTAATTTTGAGAGACAAAGTCGGTTGGCGCCAATTCGGAAGTGACTCCTTCTAGCGCGATGGAGTCTGTTTCCAAGGCAGGATCCTTGTTTCGGATAGGTGCATTGGGAGGTTCAGTGAAGTTCACTCCTGGCATGGTAAGAGGAGTGCGCTCCAGTTCTACCGCGCTAGTACTTGTTGTAATAGCGGGGGTAGTCGTGGTAAGCGATTCCACTGTAGGAAAGACCAGATCTGAATACGCTCCTAAGCTTCTAGGCGTGCTGGTTGTCCCAGTGGCCTGCTTAGGGGGCGCATCCGCTTGATGCTTCTTCCCTAGTGGGTCATCATGCGCTTTCTTCCCATGCGGACTCTTGTGACTTCCGTGTTTCGTCATTCTAGTTCTTGGTAAAACTCTTAGTGTAGGGTCCCACGGATGGCGCCACTTGTTGATACAAAAGTTGGGCGTTCCTTGTGAGGGCTTCTATTCTCGTACCAATTAGATCTTAATGCTTGGTGGAACCTGCGCACTAAGAAAAAGAGCCAACACCGTTAGGCTTACCGAGGGATTGTCTCCCCCGATTATCCTCCGGCGTGAGAGTAAGTAATCGAAATTTAGGGTTTTGTGAAGAGTTAGGGTTTGAATGAAGTCGTACCTTTACCGAGGGCTTGGGTGCCCTTTATATACACATGAAACCCTAGTAGGTTTCTTGTTCCCTACTCCTCGGCGTATTCGCCGACCTTGGATATTTGGTGTATATCCCCTTTATTTAGGAGATATTCCATATCCTATCCGAAAATAGCTTTGGGCTTGGGCCTTGTAGGCCCAAACCGTATAAGTGGTAGTCCATTAATTGCCGTAGCGGCCCATACGTGGTGGGCTTAGATATTAGTATTGTTTACTAATCGGGTTCGTGACCCGGGTGTAGACTATACGTCATCATGGCATATTTAATTTTTATAGAATCTGTGTTAAGGATATACAGTAAATATTCTCCAATTGAAACGTCAGTTTATTTCTTAATCTTAGCGTTATGTTGTGTTAGCGGTAGCTGTGAGCAGTAGTTGTTTTTTAAATAAAAATACTCCGTATGTAGTAATATAGCTGTAAATATCCACAGCTCTTGTATATATCCACAGCTTCAAAAGAAAGCATTGGGAAAAAAACTTTCCTAAAAAATTGCTACAACTCATTGCTCCCTTACCAAACGAACATCAAAAATAAAAAAGCTCATTCTCACCGCTCATTACCCCAAAAAGGTCCAAGCCAAACATAGCCTATATCATTTTTTTTATTCTCTTTTTACATGCTTTCATTTTTTACTCTAAACAATTCATACCATTTCATCTTTTTTTTCATTTTATTAAAATAACCACTTTTTTAAAAACAAACCCCACGTATACACTCACAAACCAAATTATAAATAGTAATATAAACACAAAAGGGGCTCACATTTCACGTTTACATATGTAGTGAATGGTTCACCTTTAGCGACCTTGGTTTATGTTCTTGCCAGCGTGAGCAAAAACACCCAATGGTGTTGCTGCGTCAATGTTGTTGTCGTTGGTTTGCTACTCCCACTGGGAGTAGCCTGATCTTTGTTCACTAAAACCCCCACATTCGTTGTTTCTTTATAAATGCATCATGTTTTTAGTTTCAAGTTATTCATCACTTAACTTCTTGTAACCGTCGCTCGGTGCATTAAACGTAAATGCAACGGGGATCGCGAACATTATCGTCAATTCAGTATCATGTCAGTTTCTTTTTCTTCAGCCAACATAAACACATATTGTAATGAGACAACAAACATACCTCACTATACCCAACGTCACAACTCTCTCACATGCAATTCACACACATGACCAACATCAAAGTCAGTCACCACCAAGTCCAACTCTATCACATGCAATTCACACACATGACCGACATCAAAGTCGGTCACCACCAAGTCCAAGTTCTTGAAAAATGGGCACAAGACCTGTTTAGAGGAGGGCTTGGTAAGAGCATAGGACGCGTGCTAAGGGGAGGACGTGTCTCCAACGGTCCAAACCCCCATTGCACCTAGTCTTTTCGCATTTCCAATGTAAGTTTCATTAATTTTTTTTTTTTTATTATTTTTTTTTTTTAATCAAATTAGTAATTAGAAGACAATTTACCCATTGAAGTAAAAGACTTTTATTCCCAATAACTTCAACGTTTGCCAGTTATTTAAGAAAATAACTTGACCATAATCTTTTACGCACCGTATCTATTAATATTATAAAAGGTACATAAAAAAGTCATTTGAAAAGCTTTTTTACATTTGAATAGGTTTTTAATAGGCTTTTTTTTTTAAATAAAAATAAAATTAATACATATATATATATATATATATATCATATATATATATATATATATATATATATATCATTCAATAACTTAACTCGTTGTGATGCTCTTATAATTTACTAAAAACCCCACGTACACTGGGTGCTACATCACAAGACTGCATCTCATAACTCTTCGCGTGAATCAAGCACCTCATGAAGCAACCTTATGTTGGGTTCACGATTTTTTTTAGATAAGTTAAAAATGATGAGTAAAGAAAAGTAAAGAAAGTTGTTTAAACTCATTACCGTATCTATACTTATAGTAATTCCATTATACAAACCAAATGCCCGTTTAGCATACGACAACAGTATGCAAAATAATTTGAAAAACATTTTACTTTAATTGGCTTTTACTTTTAAGATGAAATCTAAAGGAGAAGGAGAAGGACAAAAAAAAATTGAAGTGGTGGTGCTGTGCGCAGAATAAATTGTACAAAAGCAATTTGCAGGAGTGTCAAAATCAACACCTAGATTATGCAATGAGAGTAGGCATCAAATCATCTGAAGAAAAAAAGCCAAAGAAGAAAAACAGTGTCAAGAAACCAACTTCCAATAATTTGACACCTAACACAAAAATTAACAATAAAAATAAGGTTACTAAGGCTATGTGTAATCATAAAGCCCTACCATGGGGCGTTTTGCGCCATGTGTTAGTCCAGTCAGCAACGGGACTCCAAAAAAATAGGTGTGTAATGGTAGGGTGCGATGGGGTGTTTTTTGAAAATATATCCGTTTGATTATGCCGTTGAACGGCTATTTTTTTTTTAAAGTACAAAGGGCAAAGGCGCGAGCCTGGTCACGCCCATTGGATTTTTTGGGGCTTTAGCGCCCATGTGTAGTGGGGTGGGGCGCGAGGGGGCGTTTTTGGGGTGGCTAGCGCCTCATGATGCATGCCATGATGTCATTGTATTATTTTAGAAATAAAGTTTTCTTTTAAGGAAATAAACTAGTAGATATGTAAAATGTAATTCTAAGTAAACTTGTGAAATGTAAAATGTGTTTTAAAGAGACTTTAGCTAGCATTTATAATTTGCTAAAGGATATACTTTGTAATTGTCATTAACAAAACTAAGTAAAGATCGTAAAATATAAATAACGTTTTTAGGACGATATTTGTATTAACAATCTCCCCCTTTTTGTTGATGACAAAACATAAAGTATATTTTCGAGCAAAGGAATAAATATAGCATGAGTTCTTTAAAATATAGATTAAGTTTGTTTTATTTGAGTTTAAAAACACTTTTTATGCAAAAGTGTATGTACTGTGATGATTCACAGTTATGCAAACTTAATTATTTCTCCCTCTTTTTGTCGAAACAAAAAGAAGAGTTGCGTAGCGGAATGCGATTTTGAGAACTTTAAGAGCTCCCCCTTGTTTGATACTCCCCCTAAATTGAGTAACAAGGTAATGATGCACCACTTAAGGTCGAACGGTGCAATTTTTTTTGTCAAAGGACTAACGGTTGCGGTCAACGCAAACCACAAGGACAAACAGTGTAATTTACTTTAACTACGATATAGATATTAGTGTGGAGGGTGTGGTCATGGGCTTTCCTTCGCCACATCAGCTACACGTCAGCTTTTTCTCTTTCCAAAATATTTTCCTTCAACTTTCCCTCAACTATTGCAGCACATTCTCTCTCTTCCACAAATTTTTTTTCTATTTTTTATCATTTAAAAATACCCCCAACACATATCCTTACAAAATATACACTCACAAAAGTTAAAATATTAATTTCTCTCTCTTCTATAGCTTGCGGGACTATAGTGCCGAATTAAAATTTTTTTTGGAGCTTGCCAATATTCCCGAGACGAGGTGTGGGCTTCCCCAAAGAAAAAAGACTATCATTTTGCTTTTACCGCTCGACACCTATGACCCTAAGACCAAGAGTAGTGCAATTGAGTGTTGGTAAGGGCAAAAGTTAACATGTGGCACCCAATTGAATTGAGCGTTTAAGCAAAATGGGAGTAATGCATGAAGGCTTCAACGCCCCTTTTTTAATTATTCAACATTTTTTTTTTTTTTTTTTTTCTAAACAAATTTATTACAAATTATTCTAAATTTAGAAATAACACAACATAAACATAAAATAATTCATTCGTCACTCGCATAGTCCGCATCGTCGTAGTCGTCACTCGCATAATAATCTTCATCGTCGTCACCCAAATCTACAACTGGCTCGTCACCCAAGTCTTCAAACTCTTCATCGGCTATTTCTTCATCCTCAACTTCACCATTGCGCACCCTATGTTGCTTTCGTGCCCAAACATGCTCTACCAAATCCGCCTTAAGAGAATTATGAACGTCGCCACTTCGCATGTACCTGGTGTTTTGTAATCTGACTGGCATGGGTGCTTGTTCTCTATTTTCATCTTCTTCCACTGCTTCGGGTCTATAATCTTGACAATATGCATTTCCCTCATCTTCCAAAATCATATTATGTAAAATGATACATGCTTCCATAATGTACTCCATCGTTTCAGTCGACCATAATTTGCAAGGAGTTCTTATGTACGCCCAACGTTGCTTGAGAAAACCAAAGAAACGTTCTATATCTTTTCTTGCCGATTCTTGTTGCTTTTTGAAATGCAATCTTTTCTCATCCACAGTGTCGGTGAAAGTCTTTACGATGTAGCTATGTTCGGGATATATACCATCTCCCAAAAAATAACCGTACGGATAGTAATTATTATTGGCGTAAAAAGATGCGGTTGACATTTTACCTGAAACAATGTCCTCTATGAGTGGTGATTGTTGTAACACGTTGAGATCATTGTTCGATCCGGCTGCGCCAAAGAATGCATGCCAACACCACAGGTCTTGTGAACAAACAACTTGAAGTATCTTCGTCGGTCCCTTTTGATCACCCCGAGTGTGTTGATCACGCCAACCCGTAGGACATCTTTCCCACTGCCAATGCATACAATCTATGCTACCGATCATACCGGGTAGATCATGCATGTCTGCGTGCACATCATATATTTTCTGTAGGTCGAACCAAGTTGGTTTTCTAAGGTATCGACGACCGTATATCTCACAAATAGCTACAATATTAAAAACATATGCTTAAATGTAAATAAAAATAAACGTTAACTAAAAATAAAATATAATACCGATTGCGAACTCCCTAAGTGTGTCTCGAATAGTTTTAGCCGCCATGTGCAAGTACTCGTCGTTGATGTCGGACGTTTGTGCGAACGCCAAAACCCGTATGGCGGCGGTCAACTTTTGCGTTGTGGTAAATCCAAGCTTCCCTAGTGCGTCGGATTTTTGTTTAAAGTACCCGACTTCCCTTTCCAAATCGTCACGCAAACGTAAGAACAACTGTTTAGACATTCGAAAACGTTGTTTGAAAACTCTTGGTTGCGGCTAATGGGGATTCTCATTAAAATAATCTCGCATCAAACGCTTATGAGCTTCTTCACGATCGCGCATGATAACTTGTCTTGTTTGAATCGGTCGACGTTGACTAACGCTTCGGTGAACAAAATTCACCATAAAGTTTACCGCACTCGTACAAACGGCTAAAACTTCGGTTTCAAATTCGTCGGAACTTGAATCACTACTCGATTCATTTGCATCAACTAGCCGGCGAACCATTTTTTTGATGAAAACGGGCGTTATTTTTTGTTGAAAGAAAGTTGTGTTGAAATGAAAAGGAAATGTTAGATTTATAGAAAGTTGAAGTTAAAAAAAAAAAAAAAAAAAAAAAAAAAAAAAAAAAAAAAAAAATGACGTTAATGCCAAAATATAGCCGTTAAACGGCTATATTTGACCAAATAAAACCTTCCACGCCCGTTGTTCAATCAACGGGCGTTTATAATTTTGCCAATTCAACGGGCTTCAACGCCTCAAGGGGTTGGGCCAACGGGCGTTGAAGAGGCAACTAAACCCACTTCAACACTCACTACTCTTGGTTTAAAAAAGAACTTTATGTGATATTCATATGTGAGTCTGTGAAACAAGTAAGGCCATGTTTCATACACATGTTAATGCTAGCGTCACGTTGAAAGAAACGACTCCACCTTTGATAACTAAAAAGAAAAGTAACGGATGACATTAGTGCAACCTAAGTTACAAATACCTAATTGTCTCACGACATAACAAACATACACACAACATACACACGCAAGTTACAAAACCAACAAATGATTAATTGTTTTACTGTTTCAATTTTCAAAAGACAATGATAATACTACTAGCCAATTCAGTTAGTCTTGCAAAAAAAATATAAAAAATTAAGGGTGTGTTTGTTTTATGGGTGTAGATTTAAGGGAATATTTTCATTACTAAGCATGATTGTTTGGTATGGAGGCATAGAATTAAAGTATGAAATTAAATAAAAATCAATTCTCAATATATTTTATAAAACAAACAACATTAATACTATCATTCAATTTTTATTTCTTTCAATCCATACCAAATCCGATACTCATTGTGATTTCTAGTAACAAACCAAACGGCCCCTAACGTTTTTTCTTGGGGGGTGTTTAGATTTGAGTCAAGTTATGTGCGCACAAAAACATTAAAGAAAAGAAAAAAAATTAAAAACAAAATAACTTTTTGCCGGTTCAATCGTAACTGGTTAAAAATGGCTTATATTAGCACAAATTTGAAACTACAAAGTTGTATGGACTAATACAACTAACGTCAAAAATCAATTTTATAGAATTCAGTTGTATAACTTTTTGTAGATTTTTATATACTAGTATAATAGATGTCTTATGGATTTAATTTTCAAAAATATATTCTTGTTATTATTTGTAAATTATAATCATAATAAATTTTGTGTACAACACCTGAAATACTTACTTTTTTTTTGAACAGCAAATTTTATTAAAGAGATAGCAAGGAGATAGAAAATTACAAGGAAACAAGATAAGGATTTTTAAGCCAATCTTCCCAACTAAAAGAAGCTTTACATCTCAATCTACACCAATAAAAAGAACGAGCGACTATATCATCGAAAAGAGCTGCTTTCGAAGGAGAGCCCGAACCAAACATAGATTTGTTACGAAAATTCCAAACAAAACACCACATAATATAGCAAACTCCTTATAGCAACTGTTTAAGGTTAGAATGCATTCGAAGATTCGAAATTCAATCCACCCATTCCTCGAACGAAGAAACCTCCACAAGTTTTGTATAAGCTTTGTACAAACAATGTTCTGATTTAGTGTACAATCAAAATATACTTTAGAAGTTTCAATGTTTTATAACATCTCAAACATTGTCTCAAAACTAATGAAAAGCTTGCTCAAAAATAAAGAAAAAGATAATTGAAAAGGAAAAAAACACGAGTTTAAGGGCCCAAGGAGTCATATGGCTAAAAATTTTAACCCTCCCAAATCCCTCCAATCATAGCCCTCCATCTCATTTTACTCCTTCAACCCTCCCAACCAACCCTCCCAACTCATTTCTCAGGCATTCATGATTTTTTCAACCCTTCCAAATTTTTTTATTTTCTTTTTCATTTAATTACATAAAACTATTTAATAAAACATAAACATCATCTATTACATAAAACATAAAATCATCCATTACGTAAAACATAAAATCATCCATTACATAAAATCACTCATCAAACTTCCATCCATGCCTCGCCGCAATCGACCGTTTTTCATCAAGCATCCACGCTAACAGGTTTGGATCGGTGATGTTTGCGTGTGGGGTTTGGAAGAACTTGAAATCACTCCTGGCGGTCTTCGACCTTTGATGCTGGAGTTGTGCGTCCAATAGTTCTTGCTTCTTCGCGTTCGCTTCATCCATGTTTGCTTTTTTCTTTGAAATGTAATCAGCGACGTCTACCCCAAAAGCATCCCCCCTCGATGATGCACCACTCACAGATTTCCCCTTGCCTTTCCTTGGTCGAGTAGGAGTGCTGTCCTCGTTCAAATCCGGCAACACAGTAGCATCAACGTCATTACTAGACGCCTCATAAGTACCTCCCTCCGATGACTTTCTCCGCTTTTCCGAATGAGACGACCCTGCTTGCCCAACTTGGATTGTCTCCTTCCATTTTTCTTCATTCATTAAAACCTTCCACGCTGCAACACTCTTGAAATCTTTGCCGGTCTTGGTTTTGAAGTCGTTCAACGCTTCGCTCATCACATCCAAATCATCACATCCACTTCTCCTTAAACCACCCTACATACATATAATTCAATTAATTAAAGTATATATATATATATATATATATATATATATATATATATATATATATATATATATATATATATATATATATATATATATATATATATATGTATATATATATATATATATATATATATATATATATATATATATATATATATTTCACGTAATTAAAACATATGTACATATAATTCACGTAATTAAAGTATACCGCTTGGATGTAACATCCGTTGAATGTCGTGCATGTGTTATTCATCATCGTCCATTTCGTGTTGAGACTATCTTTAGATCGAGTTGTGCCACCCATTTCCTTTGTGAAATGCTCCAATATTCGCGCCCAAAATCTATCTCGACCTTGTTCATTACCGACTTGTCTACAAGTTGATATATGAACCCAAGCTTTAGCCAACGCCACCTCCTCATCCGGCGTCCATTGTTTTTTATCGGCTCGTTTTGCAAATTTCTTTTTCGTCATGTTTTCTTGAACCGCATTTTCTACAACTACAAAATCATCAATATTTCAATCCAAATCCAAATACTGCTACTAACATAATGCTACAAACCAAACATACTGCTACAAACCAAACATACTGCTAGTAACTTTGCTCATGAATATTTCAAACGAGCCGATTGCTACAAACTACAAACATACTCATGAATATTACAAACTACAAACCCATTTTTCTAACTCATTTCAATCCAAATCCGAACCTATATATTTCAAACCTATATATTTCAATCCAAATCCGAATACAAATACAAACCTATATATACAAACCTATATATTTCAATCCAAATCCGAATACAAATATATATACAAACCGAAAATAGTCAATATATACGATACCAAATGTAGATAAAAACATACCAAACGGAGCTTGTTGTGTTTCTGGAACGAACTCAAAATCATCATCATCCTCGTCGATAACGGGTGGTGGGTTGCGGAAAGCGAATGGATCAAAATGTTCGAAGTCTACCTCCGCCGTTTGGTGGACACCGTAATGTCGAGGATCCATTGCCGGTATAGAAAAAGATTGCCTTCGAATTGGTGGTTCGGGAAGATAGTATTGTGAGCTTGATTGTTGATATTGTTGTTGATATTGTTGATGTTGTTGTTGATGTTGTTCGTGAATAATGCCTCGACCCCGACCTCCACCTCGACCTCGTGAACCACTAGCCACGTTTTGTGGTTTTTGTTTTCCTCTCCACGCATCCATGGCTCGCCGGATTTTTTTTTGTAGTTGTTGGCTGCGTTTTTTTTTTTTGGGGAAGAAGGAGGGTTATTTTTTGGGAAGGAGGGATGCGTTTATTATTTTGATAGTTGTTGGCTAAGTTTATTTAATGCATGTAACGTTAATATTCCTCAACCCGCAGCTGCTTGCCCATGCCGTGATCTCCAGCCCGCTGGGCAGCCCGCTGGGTCGGCGGCGGTGTTCCCCAGCGGGTTAGCCCAGCCCGCTGCCCAGCCCTCTTCCACTCCGTGAGCCCGAGTTTAAGTTATCCATTTTTTGTGTGTACAATATTGGTATTTTATTCTATGTTATTTTGAAGTTGAGAAATTTTAGAAATCTAGATGGAGTTCAGAAGATCAAGAAAGAACGAGGACACTTTCCCACGAGTCAACAGCTCTGGTTTCCTCGTTTGGTCTTGTCTTGTCCACGGAAATCGATCTATTAAATTAAATTATAGTAGTCTCTTTTCCCTAAATATATGCAAACTAGTGTTTTATACTATTAGTTTCTACCGGTATAAAAAGTTCGATTAGTATTAAGAGTTACTTTCTTAATAAAAATAAAAGACATGCAAGTTACTCCGTATGTATTTGTTTAATGGATTAGGATCATTTCAAATTTGTATAAACATGAATGGTAATGTTATCCAACAATATAAAAGAAAATTGGGTTTCTCAATAAGCCTCACTGTTGTTTTTACGAGGGAACATTACCGATCTTGTTCATATTATCTTGAGAGAATCTCAAATCCTAGTTTAACCTTTATACTTTTGCGCTCCTAGTGTCTTTTTCTGCCTTTTCTATTTTCTTCTTTTGTTAAAAAAAAGTAAAATGCTTTTATCGAGTTAAACATGTGAAAGCTTGAAATATATCTGAATTTTACATTGATAAATTTAAACTCTAACTAATTCGTTAAACAGTTTTATAAAAATACAAACTTCAACTTTCGGCTTATTATATAAGCTCCAGCTCAAATCTCAGCCAAACTCTAACTCATTTCGCCAAACATACCCGTATAACTTTAATTTCTGTCAGGTAAACACATTCACCACAGATTAAAATATTTTTTGAGTCCTTCATGCATGGTCTAAATAAATAATGATAAAATTAACTACTTTAAAATAGTAGTATACACTATACACCTTTAAATCCTTGCTCGGTATGTACCACTGATAGGTACTAGTACTACCAAGCCTGTTTGGTCTCACAATAGTGTAACTTTGTCTTTCACCTTCTTAAATTACCAACGCAATGTGATGGAACCAAAGGTGAAAAGACTCATGCGTGTGGTGGTCAATTTGCAATTTTGCATGCAAGACAACAGGTGTTATGAGAATTAGATATCAGAAGTTTATCTTTGAATAAGTCAAACTTTCAACCAACCATTATCAGATTTTAATAAAGTTGCAATTATAGTAATTATTAGTATGATTAAAATGAAATTCATCCTAATGCATGAGGTTCCGCAAGTAACAAAATAAGAATATGAACAAAGCTCATATATGATATATCCTTCAGCAAAGTTGCATAAATAAGCGTTTATGATTCAGATATTAGATCTAGTATTGACATAATATGTAAAAGCATGTATATGTACCTAGACTGACAGGCGGTAACCGTATCTTGGACCTCACGAATTTTTCGGCTAATGTTAATTTTTGTAAAAATTAATTTTTTAAATGCACCCGATCCAAGAAACGTGTATGTGTAATGTGTCTCTATTTGTTAAATTTTTTTAAATTCACTTACATTTAATTTTCTATCCACCGACATATATATTATCGCCAGCTACGATTCAAACAGTTCAGCCCCTCACAGCACGCGTGCATACACACCCTTAGTGAACACAAAATTTTGAGAAAAGAAAAAAAAATATAATAAATAAATAAATAATAAATAATACTACTGTCAAATGCTAGGAATGCCACCAAAATTAAGAATTTGAGATGCAATTTTTATTTTATTATTTTTATTTTATTTATTTTATTTTATTTCCAGAAAAATAAAATAAACAAATGGAAAAAAAACAAGGTAGCTCACATTTCATGCACATGCTTGGTTTTGTCTTGTATTCCTTTTAGGTTCCCGATAGAATTAGGATCATTCCCATTTTAACATCGATTAATATTAGATGTATCAAAATTAAAAATAAAAAATAAAAAAAAATATAAAATAAAAACAAATGTTTGTTCAATTCAGTAAATATCGTGAATATATAGAATAGAGTTTTAATGTTTTGTAGGAGATAAATGTAGTTAACAACTATACTAGGCATTATAATAATTAAAATTTGCCACGTAATAAAAGATATTTTGATATTCAGGGTCGCTTCATGAATTTCGGTGGCCTTGTGCTATTACCGCAAAGAAGCCTTTAAACACATACAACACGCACATGTATTAGTAGTGTATTGACTAATTAAACTCAAATATCATATTATGTATTTATATATTAGACGTGCATGATATTTTGACTATCATCAAGTGGTAATCCTGTGCAAATGCACCACTTGCACTTCTTACGGCCATGTTGATATTCAGCCACTCAGGAGAGAAAAGAAACACCAATGATACAAACAATCGTAAATTTCACACAATTTCATAAAGTTGGTACAAGTGATTACCAAGAGAAAACTTGTTAAAATCATGACAAGCATATCATGACAATATCCACACCATGTTTCTACTAGGGCCGTGAAAGAAACATGATACATGGCTGGATTAAAGAGGTGCAATCAATTTTGAGACATTTGAGTGGTTTCTTTTTGTACATCACAATTTAAACCTCAATAATTTGTTTGTGTTTACACCATTTTGGATATTTGGAAAAATAGAGGAGCCCACTATTCCATATGCACTCAATTATTTCATTAATATATAGCTGGCCTTACAAATAAGGGCGACAATTCTCGACACGACACGATAAACGACACGAACCCGACACGAAGTTAAACAGGTTTGGGTTAAGGATAAACATGTTTGGGTAAAAAAAGGTCAACCCGTCTAACCTGTTTAATAAATGGGTCGTGTTTGAGTTGAGTAAATATTAAACAGGTCAACCCGTGAACACGTTTAAGTATATAGGCCTCTGAAAATAAAATATATAGCTTGGATTTTATGTCAGATTTGGATTAAATGTATTTTGTTATGTACTTAATATGACTGAATTATGATTATAACTCACGTATTATTAAAATTGTCGTATAGTTATTTATATGTTATTTTTATCAATTTTTAGATCCTTATCTGTTTTGCTTTTAAATTAGTTAAATGGACAAATCACTAACCATATTCTTCACTTGACCTATTTACTTAAACAGGTTAAACGGGTCACAAACGGGTTACATGTGTTATGCAGGTATGGGTTAAGGTTGAGTTTCTTTAACACGATTAATAAATGGGTCGTGTTTGGGTAGATGTTATAATAACCCGCAAACCCGAATAGGTTAACCCGAACACAAATCGATTGCCACCCCTACTTACAAAGTACGGTACTATTTTGAGATTAAATTTGTGTGGGTTTAAATATCATCAATTAGATCGGTACTAATAGCATGACGAGACCATTCTGGCACGTCAACTTCTCTCACTAATATTAAATACATGACCCAAAGAGCATCTTTAATGGATAAACCATGAAAAGCTTTTTAGTTTTTACTATTATATAAAGCTTTTGAAAAGGTTTTTTTGCATTGCAACATGAGGTTTTACAAAATACTTGACTAACACCAAGCTTTTGCAAAAACCCATTAGTCATTAATGACTTATGCATTAAATGCAACTACACTAAAAATTGTATGCATTAAATGCGAAATGTCAACACACAAGACAAATGCTTCTATTCGATCGCCTAACCGATCGGATCAAGCAAAAAGAGGGGAAGGGCCGCATTCATGGGGTAGTCATGTAGGGGGGACGTGTCCAATACGGGTAGACCGACCTTTGCAAATGTCGGCATTATGACTAATCTTATATTATATATGTATACTTTTTTTATTCATCTATAAATACTAGGTAGTGAGGTGAGACTTTAGAAAAAAATAGTGAATAACTTACCTTAGATACAACTATATACACGAACAAACGAAGGAAATGTATATGTACGTGCGTTATGGATGCATGATGATACTCTTTCAGATAAACTTTTTTTTTCCTTATTAAATCATAATTAAGTTTGATATCTTAGGGGGCGTTTGGTTCGCTGTAATCGGACGTAATTGGATGTAATTGTAATTTGATTACATTACTTAGGCTGTTTGGTTCACAGAATGGAGTAAATTGTAATTCAGATTACATTACGTAGCATGTTTGGTTTGCGTTGTAATTGTAATTCAGACATTACAATTACATCAAAGCAGGGATTTCAGATTACATAGGAAGTTGGGTGAAAAATTTTGAATTACGTTGTAATTCAGAATTTTATAAATAACAATAATAATAATAATAATAATAATAATAACAATAATAATAATAATAATAATAATAATAATAATAATAATAATAATAATAATAATAATAATAATAATAATAATAATAATAATAATAAAAAATACTATTTGAGTGGGAGTCCAGTTAGTATCTCGGCTCCCCTCTAATTTTTTGTAAATCCTATATTTTTCTAATGAAGTGATGTTTTATAATAATAATAATAAGGGCAAATGGCACAAAAAGATATCAAACTTAGGATCCATTTCCAATTAAGGTACTTTTCTTTTTTTCTTGCATAAAAAGGTACCCAACAATTTTTTTTGGCGGATTTGGGTTTTTTACTAACGTTCGTTAACTCAGTTCGTTAGTAAATTACATGTTTGGTCCTCGACTTCGTATAATCATTTCATGCAACATCCAAAAACAATTTCTAATTTTTTTTACATGTTTAATCACTTCTTCTTTATCAATACCCACAATCTAATAAAACATCAAATTAAATCTGCAAATGCCAAGTTTTAAAAACGAGACTCTCATTATCAACAAAAAAAACAGATCCTTAAAACAAATCCTATCACAACACAAACCCAGATCCTCTCACAACAAAAATAACACACTCATCTATTATCACAACAACAAAAAAACCAGATCCAATCACTCTAATCACAAAAAGTCGATCTATCAACAAAACCCCACCAAACAAAAAACCCACCACTGATTAAATAATCAGTCAAAATCCGAATCCAAAACACACAAAAACGTGTGTTACTTCATCACCCACATCTCAAAACCATCAAGAAATCAAAAACCCAGTTCGAACAATGAAATCCGAATCAAAACCCAACTACCATGGTCAAGCGTCTTGCGGATGAAAAGAGACGGCGAAAATGGAAAAAGGATTGGGTAGAGTCGGATGTGATGGGTGTCAGAAAATTATGGGTGGTCAATGATTCGGACTCAGTTGATTATATCACTATTAATGGTGATATAAAAAGGAGCGTCCGAAAATGGATGGGAGTGGTGGTGGTGGAACCGGATTAGCAGGTTGTGAAACCGTTTGACTAACCAACAAGGGCTCAGCCAACTGATGTTGCGTATGATGGGTTATTGCAGTGTTCAAAGTTGACACGCTTGCGCTGTGCTGCTTCAACTACCACTCGCCCTGGCACAAAATCGACCATACCCGATTGCGTCAAAGGGGACGACCCTGTTAAATCGACACAAACATCCTGCCCACTTTCCCAAGAATAGAGCAATACATCAGCTGGGCGTAAGCTTTTGTCTCCTTCTCCACAAAGGCCAATGTCAACCTCTTTGCGAGCCGAGATCCTAGACCGAGAGCAAATATCAGCAAGAGTGTCGCGCACCACGTTGTGTCTGTAATACCTGAAATTCAGATAACCTATAAAATGACAAAATTACCCCTGAAGCCATAACACTTAATAAAATCACTTATAACAATTCTGAATTAATTCCAAACTTCTGAAAACGAACTACATATCAAGTAAATAAATTTCTGGGACAACATTACATTATATTAAATGTCCAAAAATCACAAAATCATATATACATATACATGGTCCGAAAATTTAATTAAATAAACTTTATATATATTTTGCAAAATCATTTTGATTAGATAACTACAAAATAAATTAAGAAATTATATGTAAAATCAAAGTGTGATATTGAGCTAACTTATGGGCCGAATTTCCTGAGTATATTCCCCCTCCTAGTCGGCTATTATTATATACAAAATCAATTCATTATTTTGTAAAACCTATTTTGCCGAAACCCTAAATATCGACACACACATAATTCGACCATACCTTCATTCGATCTTCTGGACGTGAGCTAGCATTTTTATGGGGTTGATCAAAGTGTAAGAAAGCTAGGAAAAATAGGAGTCGAGTGGTGGAAGCCTTTGTTCGATCGTGGTACACCTTTCTTGTCCGATCTACTTCGCTCGATAGGTATAAAAATAATACGCCTAAATCTTACGTTCTATAATTGATCTAGCATTTTTCTAATGATCTATATATTGTATATAACTCAGTAAAAATGTCGAACATAGATCATGCAAGTTAAACAAGGCGTACGAATTTGTAAGAGTTAAAATACACATGAATTCCAAATAATGTTATACGATTTTTCTGAGGTGCAACTATAATTTTTATATGTTCTATACTGATAATATAAGCTTATAAAAATAACCACATGATTTTTAGAAGCTCAGAATAATTAGTACGAATTATTGTTTATAATCGGTTTAGTCGAAAAATAAAGAAAATAAGAAGAAAACCCTAGAATGGATTAGGGTTAGGGTTTATATGAATAGATCTGATGAAATTAATGTAATTAATGATTGTATAATGATAGTATAATGATTGGTTAAAACTAGGGTTTGTTTTGGTAAAGTAAAAGGCTATACGGTTTGTTTTTAAAAATATAAGGGCTTGTTTTGTCAACTTTGAAACTTCTGGGATATTTTTGTAATGTCATATAAGTCAGTAGGAATGTGATAAAAATATAACTTGAGGGTCCTAAGTGTAAATGTGCAAGAAAATGAATTAACTATATTTATAAGTGTCGATTTGCAATTATTTAAAATAGAAGGACTAAAAGTGTAAATTTGGGAAACTTGAAGTTGTTTTGAGTAAATAATGTCATTCAGGATGTAATGGGTAAATTTGAGTATTTGTGAGTTTGATATGTAATTATAAATAAATTATGATTTAAATTGTAAGTTTGAAAAGTTAAGGGACCAATTGTGTAATTACTGAAATTTGAGGGTCTAATTCGTATTTCATATAATTCTGAGGTGAAGTTCTGTAAATTTGTAAAATAAAGTACTTGTTTGGTAAATACATGTATCATAGGGATTAAATCAATAATTTAAAGTATTTTCATTTTAAACCTTTGAAGTTGATGAAATTGCAATTAAAACCCTAAATTATGAAAATGGTCATAACTAACCCTGAACTTTTGTAACTTGATAAAAGGGTACTTTAATTCCATAATGATCTTGAAATAAGGATTTAACCAAATCTGGAATATTAACATATTACTAAATCTGGAAAGTTACAAATGGAAAAGTAAAACTAAAAGTAATAATCTGAGTTTGAATAAGTTCATAATTCCGTCTTCTACTTCTTTAGGTGTGAAGAAGGAGAAACCCTAATCTCAGCTTCGTGTTTGTTTCCTTTCTGTTGAGCTAATAAGGTACAGATATTCCGTCCTTTCAGTAAGGGCTTTTCAGTTCTTTTTCTTTCAGAATTCATTTCCTTATTAGGATTCCCTATACCTTTGCTATGTTCCCTTTTGTTGTGAACTTTCGATGTGATCTTTGATTTGAATCTTTTTCCATGTACCCTTAAGATATAATTTTGATTATTTGATAGTACGCCCGACCTTTGTTCTACAGTTTAATATTACGAGCCAATCACTAGACATGAGGGTTTCATGTCCATGTCATTGACGCACCTCTGACATGACTCTAGGGCAGGAGAGTGATGACCTGTTCCGTCCCTTATTTATTATTTGCTATGGCCATTATAATTATGATTATTGATTTGTCTGTGGGGCGTATGGGTGCATCCTAGATTTGACCTGTTATCTGTATATGTTATATGTTTATGGTTATTATATCTGGTGACTGATTGTGTGTGCGATACACGTCTTTCACTTAGTCTGAGAGCTGATCACTCTACACAGATATGTTTTATTATATTAGTATGCTATGGTATCGTAAGTAGTCTGGGCTCGTGATGAATTGCTGTGTTTTGTTTTCTAAATCTTATTTCACTTTGTTCTTTTCTTTCATTCATGATTCATTTCTCATTCCTTTCATTTTGATTTCGTATCGGTATGATTTCGTATTCCTGATTTGCTTTTGTATTTGCTACTTGCTATTTGTTCCCGTTATCTATATATCTGTTCACTGAGCTTTTAAAGCTCAGCCGCATTTCTTTTCCTGCGGCAGGTACTTAAGCTAGGAGCTGGGTTTAGCTTTGGGATGAGAGCGATCTATTTCGGAGTCGACCTTAGTTATTTAGCTTTACCATTTGAACTTCTATTTATTTTATTATGCCATTGTTTAGGCATTTAAATATTGGATTTTTGTACTTAAGCTATTTTGTCTTGCATTTTGATTTAAGTCATGTTGACTTATTTTGGATTTAATGTTAAGACTTATGAGGTTTTATTTATTGAATGTTCTGTGACTTCTGATATGCCACCATTGTTGTGATATCTTTACCCTTGTCGGGTTGGGGTGTTACAATTTATGGTATCAGAGCGCAGGCTTTCATGAAACCTTAGAGCTTAGGCTATCGACCTGTGAGGATTTGTGTAGACATTAGGTTTTCCTTTCGCGCACTCTTTTTCCTGTCCTGCTCTGCCATGCTTTCCTTTTTGCTTTATCATTCCTGTTTGATCTTACTAATCGTTTGAAAATCCTGTAGATGGTATTTACTCGTCGTGGTGGTGACTATTCTGAAGGGGAGGAGGAGATCCCTAATTTGGAGGAGTTGGTGGCTAATGCTATAGCCAATTTGCTACCTGGACTTAATGCTAACGAGGTGATCACTCGGATGATCAATGAGTTTCGTAATGGAGCTGGTCCCTCTGGTGGTGTTGGTCCCTCTAGTGGTGCTGGTGGTTCGGGTGGTACTGGTGGTGGGGGCCGACCCACTACCATTAATGGTTGGCTTGAGAGTTTCAATAAACTTAAGCCGTTGTCGTTCAGTTCTGCTGCTACTCCTCATGCTGCAGAGGACTGGATAACACATGGAGAAGCTGTTTGAGGTACTAGGTTGTGAAGACGGGTTTAAGACTCGTCTGGCTGCGTTTAAGCTTGAAGGAGATGCGCTTAACTGGTGGAAGGCGCACAAGGAAGCTAAGGGAGGTGATGCTTATGTTCTTGGTTGTACTTGGGCTAATTTTCGTGCTACGTTCTATAATCGGTACTTCCCTGTGTCCGAGCAACAGAGATTTATTCGGGAGTACAACACTATCTCTCAGCTTGAGTCTGAGAATGCAGGGGAATTTCTGGAGCGATTCCAGAGATTGGTTAGCTTTGTAGGCCCAGTTGCTGGGGATGCTGAGCATCAAGCTAAGCATTATAAGTGGGCACTGAAGAGTTGGGTTTTAGATCGTCTTCTTAATCAGGAGTTCCTTGATCCGTCAGCATGTTGCGACGCAGCTCGCAACATTGAGATATTTCATGAGAAGGTGGGTTACAAGAGAAACCGTGATGGCGATAGGATTCAGCCGCAAGGCCAGACTCGGGACAACAAGGGATTTTCTGGTAAGGGCTTTGAACAGCGGGGTCAGTCAGATCGTAGTCGTGATTATCAGGGTCAGTCAGGTAGGAGCTATGATCAGCGAAAACCAGATTCTAGAGGTCAGGATGCTGGTTCGATTTCTAGGCAGGATAATGGTCAGAAGCAGTGGAAGGATCATCCTTCTAAGGGTTTTCAGCAGCAGTCTCGTGGTTCTGGATTGAGTTCTCAGAAGGGTTCATCTGGGAACTTACCTACATCTCCTATCTGTACTACTTGTGGGAAAAGTCATCCAGGAGAGTGTCGTAGAGCATCTGGTGCGTGTTTCCGATGTGGGTCTGCTGAGCATCGGGTAAAGGACTGCCCAAAGCAGAATCCTGCATCTGCTAAGAACTATCTTCTTCCTCCGCCTCCTCCACCTCCGAATACTGGGCGTGTGTTTTCTACTACGCGGGATCAGGCAGCTAAGGCTACAGGTACCATTACCGGCTTTTTGTATTTTGGTGATTTTACTGTTTTCGCGTTATTTGACACTGGAGCAACGCATTCTATCATATCTATGAAATTGGCTAAGAAACTGAACATACCTGCAACACCACTAAATAACCCAATTGCTATATCAACCCCCATGAAAAATCACATTCTTATCGACCATGAATATTTGAACTATTCGTTACGCTTCGATGATCGGATTCGTCCGGCAAATTTACTTCCTCTAGACATGATTGACTTTGATATCATTCTGGGTATGGATTGGTTGGCTTTCCATCGAGCAACCATTGACTGCCACGCCAGAAATGTGATTTTCGGTGATCTGAATAATCCTGAATTCATTTACCATGAATCTCGCCCTCTTAAAACTGTTAAAATCATTTCCGCCTTGAAAGCTCGAACCTTGATGTCTCATGGTTGCCAAGGTTATCTAGCCTCAGTTAAGGATTTGGCTGTTGAGAGTCCGGATATTTCTAGTGTTCCCATTGTCCGGGACTTTGCTGACGTTTTTCCTGAAGTACTTCCTGGTCTTCCTCCGGCTAGAGAAGTGGAATTTTCTATTGATCTAATTCCCGGTGCCGAACCTATCTCTAAGGCTCCGTACCGGATGGCACCTGTTGAACTGAAAGAGTTGAAGGAGCAACTGGAAGAGTTGCTGGACTGTGGATTTATTCGACCTAGTGTTTCGCCATGGGGTGCTCCTGTGCTTTTCGTGAAGAAGAAGGATGGGTCTATGCGTTTGTGTATTGATTATCGTGAGCTTAATCGCATTACCATTCGAAACCGTTATCCGCTTCCTCGCATTGACGACTTGTTTGATCAATTGCAAGGAGCTAAAGTTTTCTCCAAAATCGACTTGCGATCTGGTTATCACCAATTGCGAGTTAAGGAGCAGGATGTACCTAAGACTGCTTTCCGCACCCGTTATGGACACTATGAATTCCTGGTTATGCCTTTTGGCTTAACAAATGCTCCTGCTGTGTTTATGGATTTAATGAATCGGGTTTTCCATGAATTTCTTGATAAATTCGTCATCGTTTTCATTGACGATATTCTAGTTTATTCTAAATCGTCCGAGGAGCACGAGCAACATTTGCGTATTGTATTAGGTATCCTGAGGCAGCAGAAGTTATTCGCGAAATTTTCTAAGTGTGAGTTCTGGCTGAATCAAGTAGCTTTCCTAGGTCACATTGTGTCTGCAGATGGTATCACCATGGATCCATCTAAAGTTGAGGCTATCACCAAGTGGCCGAGACCTACCACTGTGACGGAAGTCAGGAGTTTTCTAGGATTAGCTGGCTACTATAGGCGTTTTGTGGAAGGATTTTCTAAGTTGGCTTTGCCATTGACTCAATTGATGCGGAAGGGTGAAAAGTTCGTATGGACTGATGAGCGTGAGCAGAGTTTTGAAGAGTTGAAACGGCATTTGGTGTCCGCACCCATTCTAACTTTACCATCGGGTTCTGGAGGTTTCCAAATCTATAGTGATGCTTCTAAGAAGGGTTTGGGCTGTGTGCTTATGCAACACGGCAAGGTGATTGCCTATGATTCGAGGCAACTGAAACCCTATGAGGAAAATTATCCAACTCATGATCTAGAATTGGCAGCTGTGGTTTTTGCATTGAAGATTTAGAGGCATTACGTGTATGGTGAATCATGTGATATCTTCACTGATCACAAGAGCCTCAAATACATCTTTACTCAGAAAGAGCTTAATATGAGACAGAGGCGATGGCTAGAGCTTCTGAAGGATTATGACACGAACATCCAGTATCATCCAGGTAAGGCTAATGTGGTTGCAGATGCACTTAGTCGGAAATCTGGAGTGATTTCTAGTTTGGTGATTGATCCGCATGTCCTCAAGGAATTGGAGCGTTTGGATGTTGAGTTATGTTTTCGGCGTGATGTTGGTTACTGGGCTAGTTTAAAGATTGAGTCAAATCTGATGTTGCGTATTAAAGAGGCTCAGAAGGATGATGGTGAACTCTGGGCTATAGTTCAGAATATTGAAGAGGGAAAGCAAACTGAGTTTAGAGTTGATGACGATGGAGTTGTCTGGTATGAGGATCGTTTATGTGTGCCTAATGATTCCGAATTGCGTGAGGCTGTGTTGACTGAGGCTCACAGTTCTCCTTTCGCTATCCATCCTGGTTCTACCAAGATGTATCGGGATCTTAAGCAACATTTATGGTGGAACGGTATGAAGCAAGATGTGGCGTTATTTGTTGCTAAATGTATGACCTGCCAGCAAGTTAAGATTGAGCATCAGCGAGCTAGTGGTCTATTGCAACCTTTGGAGATTCCTACATGGAAATGGGATGAGATTTCCATGGACTTCGTTTGTGGTCTGCCTGTTACTCGTAAAAGACATGATGCGATTTGGGTGGTCGTTGATCGGCTAACTTAATCTGCTCATTTCTTACCTATCCGTATGACCTTTAGTGTTAGTAAGTTGGCGGAAGTTTTTCAGCAAGAAATTGTTCGATTGCATGGTATGCCTTCGTCTATTGTTTCAGATCGTGATCCTCGTTTCACTTCGCGTTTTTGGAAGGGACTTCATAAAGCTTGGGGCGCTCGCCTTAAGTTTAGTACTGCATTTCATCCCCAAACTGATGGTCAGTCTGAGAGGACCATTCAGACCTTGGAAGACATGTTAAGAGCTTGTGCGTTGGAATGGACAGGTAGTTGGGATGAGTACTTGTGTTTGGTAGAGTTTTCGTATAATAACAGTTGGCATGCGAGTATTCGAATGGCTCCCTTCGAGATGTTGTATGGTAGGAAATGTAGGGCTCCTGTTTGTTGGAATGAAGTAGGTGAACGTCTGATTGAAGGACCTGAGATGATTGAGATCACAAATGAAAAGGTAGCTGTTGCTAGAGAGAAACTGAAAGAGTCGCGTACTCGCCAGAAAAGCTATGCTGATAAGCACCGTCGGGATCTAGAATTTAATGTAGGTGATCGGGTATTCCTGAAAGTATCTCCTATCCGTGGTGTCAGACGTTTTGGAATCAATGGCAAGTTGAGTCCTCGATTTATTGGACCGTTCGAAATCCTGGAGGGTATTGGGGAGGTTTCTTATCGTTTGGCTTTACCTCCTCAGCTATCTCATGTGCATAATGTATTCCATGTATCTCTCCTGAGAGGATACAATTATCACCCACTGCATGTTGTATCTTATCCACTTGATCAGATCCGGCCTGATATGTCTTTGTCTGAAGAACCGGAAGCGGTTCTGGACCGTCAGGAACGAGTCATGAGAAACAAAGTCATCCCGTTCGTAAAGATTCTTTGGAAGAATCACCCGGAGCGTGAAGCTACCTGGGAAACTGAAGAGTCAATACGAGCTAGTTATCCGCAGTTCTCGTTTTAATCCGGTATGTCCTTGTTTTGATTCCCGTTCTCCTTTGTTTTGTTTCCGCTCTCTTTTGCTTTCTACTTCCTGAAATTTCGAGGACGAAATTTTTTTGTTAGTGGGGAAGAAGTTGTAATACCTGAAATTCAGATAACCTATAAAATGACCAAATTACCCCTGAAGCCATAACACTTAATAAAATCACTTATAACAATTCTGAATTAATTCCAAACTTCTAAAAACGAACTACATATCAAGTAAATAAATTTCTGGGACAACATTACATTATATTAAATGTCCAAAAATCACAAAATCATATATACATATACATGGTCCGAAAATTTAATTAAATAAACTTTATATATATTTTGCAAAACCATTTTGATTAGATAACTACAAAATAAATTAAGGAATTATATGCAAAATCAAAGTGTAATATTGAGCTAACTTATGGGCCAAATTTCCTGAGTATATTCCCCTTCCTAGTCGGCTATTATTATATACAAAATCAATTCATTATTTTGTAAAAACCTATTTTGCCGAAACCCTAAATATCGACACACACATAATTCGACCATACCTTCATTCGATCTTCTGGACGTGAGCTAGCATTTTTCTGGGGTTGATCAAAGTGTAAGAAAGCTAGGAAAAATAGTAGTTGAGTGGTGGAAGCCTTTGTTTGATCGTGGTACACCTTTCTTGTCCGATCTACTTCGCTCGATAGGTATAAAATAATACGCCTAAATATTACGTTCTATAATTGATCTAGCATTTTTCTAATGATCTATATATTGTATATAACTCAGTAAAAATGTCGAACATGGATCATGCAAGTTAAACAAGGCGTACGAATTTGTAAGAGTTAAAATACACATGAATTCCAAATAATGTTATACGATTTTTCTGAGGTGCAACTATAATTTTTATATGTTCTATACTGATAATATAAGCTTATAAAAATAACCACATGATTTGTAGAAGCTCAGAATAATTAGTACGAATTATTGTTTATAATCGGTTTAGTCGAAAAATAAAGAAAATAAGAAGAAAACCCTAGAATGGATTAGGGTTAGGGTTTATATGAATAGATCTGATGAAATTAATGTAATTAATGATTGTATAATGATAGTATAATGATTGGTTAAAACTAGGGTTTGTTTTGGTAAAGTAAAAGGCTATACGGTTTGTTTTTAAAAATATAAGGACTTGTTTTGTCAACTTTGAAACTTATGGGATATTTTTGTAATGTCATATAAGTCAGTAGAAATGTGAGAAAAATATAACTTGAGGGTCCTAAGTGTAAATGTGCAAGAAAATGAATTAACTATATTTATAAGTGTCGATTTGCAATTATTTAAAATAGAAGGACTAAAAGTGTAAATTTGGGAAACTTGAAGTTGTTTTGAGTAAATAATGTCATTCAGGGTGTAATGGGTAAATTTGAGTATTTGTGGGATTGATATGTAATTATAAATAAATTATGATTTAAATTGTAAGTTTGAAAAGTTAAGGGACCAATTGTGTAATTACTGAAATTTGAGGGTCTAATTCATATTTCATATAATTCTGAGGTGAAGTTCTGTAAATTTGTAAAATAAAGTACTTGTTTGGTAAATACATGTATCATAGGGATTAAATCAATAATTTAAAGTATTTTCATTTTAAACCTTTGAAGTTGATGAAATTGCAATTAAAACCCTAAATTATGAAAATGGTCATAACTAACCCTGAACTTTTGTAACTTGATAAAAGGGTACTTTAATTCCATAATGATCTTGAAATAAGGATTTAACCAAATCTGGAATATTAACATATTACTAAATCTGGAAAGTTACAAATGGAAAAGTAAAACTAAAAGTAATAATCTGAGTTTGAATAAGTTCATAATTCCGTCTTCTACTTCTTTAGGTGTGAAGAAGGAGAAACCCTAATCTCAGCTTCGTGTTTGTTTCCTTTCTGTTGAGCTAATAAGGTACAGATATTCCATCCTTTCAGTAAGGGCTTTTCAGTTCTTTTTCTTTTAGAATTCATTTCCTTATTAGGATTCCCTATACCTTTGCTATGTTCCCTTTTGTTGTGAACTTTCGATGTGATCTTTGATTTGAATCTTTTGCCACGTACCCTTAAGATATAATTTTGATTATTTGATAGTACGCCCGACCTTTGTTCTACAGTTTAATATTACGAGCCAATCACTAGACATGAGGGTTTCATGTCCATGTCATTGACGCACCTCTGACATGACTCTAGGGCAGGAGAGTGATGACCTGTTCCGTCCCTTATTTATTATTTGCTATGGCCATTATAATTATGATTATTGATTTGTCTGTGGGGCGTATGGGTGCATCCTAGATTTGACCTGTTATCTGTATATGTTATATGTTTATGGTTATTATATCTGGTGACTGATTGTGTGTGCGATACACGTCTTTCACTTAGTCTGAGAGCTGATCACTCTACACAGGTATGTTTTATTATATTAGTATGCTATGGTATCGTAAGTAGTCTGGGCTCGTGATGAATTGCTGTGTTTTGTTTTTTAAATCTTATTTCACTTTGTTCTTTTCTTTCATTCATGATTCATTTCTCATTCCTTTCATTTTGATTTCGTATCGGTATGATTTCGTATCCCTGATTTGCTTTTGTATTTGCTACTTGCTATTTGTTCCCGTTATCTATATATCTGTTCACTGAGCTTTTGAAGCTCAGCCGCATTTCTTTTCCTGCGGCAGGTACTTAAGCTAGGAGCTGGGTTTAGCTTTGGGATGAGAGCGATCTATTTCGGAGTCGACCTTAGTTATTTAGCTTTACCATTTGAACTTCTATTTATTTTATTATGCCATTGTTTAAGCATTTAAATATTGGATTTTTGTATTTAAGCTATTTTGTCTTGCATTTTGATTTAAGTCATGTTGACTTATTTTGGATTTAATGTTAAGACTTATGAGGTTTTATTTATTGAATGTTCTGTGACTTCTGATATGCGACCATTTTTGTGATATCTTTACCCTTGTCGGGTTGGGGTGTTACAGTGTCGGTGCTTAATACCAATAATACCAGCACATGACACAGCATGGTCCCCGTAAATGTCTCCCGCAAATAACCTGGAACAAGCAGAGCAAGGCATCTGGACCGAGAACAGGGGGACACCCAGGCGGTAGCATGAAACACACACGGTAAGTTCTAGCGTACATAGTCTGCCCCAACCCAGATATCGGGGCCACCCTAAGCCAATCAGAGGTGTAGTCTTCTCGTTGCGATCTCCAAAGCGCCATCTGTCGAGCGGATAAGCCAAAAGTGGATTCAGTCGTTTTAGTAACACGTGTGAAATATATATCTGCCAATTTCTTCATAAGTTTGGGGGCAGCGATTTCATTCGGGTTACTTAAGAGGACGAACTCCATTTTCGCGTTAATAATAATAATAATAATAATAATAATAATAATAATAATAATAATAATAATAATAATAATAATAATAATATAATTATTATTATTATTATTATTATTATTATTATTATTATTATTATTATTATTATTATTATTATTATTATTATTATTATTATTATTATTATTATTATTATTATTATTATTAGTTTTATTTATTTTTATTTTATTTTTTTAATTACATTACGTTGAGATCCAAGCAAACACAGTAACAGAATACATCAATTACAATTCCAACACATTACAACTCTTTGAATTACAATTCATTCAAATTACAATTCTTTTGACAGATTACAATTCCTTTCAATTATATATATGTGAGATTGGAATTGGATTTGGATTTGGGAAAGATATGAAATAAAAAAAGAAGAGAGAAAATTAATTAATATTTAAATTGTATATATGTTTAATAAGTTTTATTTATTTGTTTGAAATAAAAAAAGTTGAAAATAAAAAAAGAATGAATAACATGTAGTTGAAAAAATTCTATCAAATAAAAAGAATTTTTAGATTGATTGGATCCATAAAACCCCACTAACATATGGTGGATTGAAATATACGGAGTATGATTCAATACCCTTGTCTCATTTGAAAAAGAATATACCAAACACTTGAAATCAAGAATTATTAAATCTAAACCCACTAAAACCCATGTACCAAACGGGCCTTTAGTCTTACGTCTTCCTAATCCACATAATCGGGTAAAATGTCACTCTATCTTGAACAAGTTGGTTTTTCTTAACACCCTTTGAATGTTGTACACCAGATGGTCAAAGCCATTCGTATCTTGTATTAGACTGTGCATGTGAATATGATTGTCAATGAGTTTATATGCTCTTATTATACGTATGCTTATTTGTTTCCCAATTCTAAGATTTAATTATGCAAAATAATCATTTGACTTCGACTTTGAAAGGTGAAGCTAGTTTCATTGTTGGGTGAAGTCCCTTGGTTTTTATTTTTGCACATTTTCGTACGTTTTCATCCGTTTTTACACGTTTCGTCCGTTTTTGTACGTTTTCGTCTATTTTTGCACGTTTTCGTCTGTTTTTACACGTTTTTGTCCATTTTACATGTTTTCGCCTGGTTTTATATGTTTACATCTCGTTTTACATGTTTTATCCGTTTTTTCATGTTTTTACACGTTTCCGTACATTTTTACATGTTTCCGTCCTTTTTTGCACGTTTTTGTCCGCTTTTGCACATTTTCGTTCGTTTTACACGTTTTCCTTCTTTTTTTTACGTTTTCGTCTGTTTTTACACTTTTTCGTTCTTTTTACACATTTTTGTCCGTTTTTACATGTTTTCGTCTGGTTTTACACGTTTTCGTCCATTTTTACATGTTTTGTTCATTTCTGCACGTTTAAAAACGAACAAAAATGTGTATAAGGGACAAAAACGTAAAAGAACGGATGAAAATGTGTAAAAATGATCAAAAAGGTGCAAAAAACGGACGAAAACATGTAAAAATGAATGAAAACGTGCCAAAACAGACAAAAACGTGTAAAAGCGGGAGAAAACATGAAAAAAATGGATGAAAACGTGTAAAAACGAACGAAAACGTGAAAAAACTGATGGAAACGTGCAAAAATAGACGAAAACGTGAAAAAACAAACGAAAACATGTAAAAACGAACGAAAACGTGTAAAAACGGACAAACGGACGAAAACATGAAAAACGAACGAAAACGTGCAAAAACGGATGAAAATGTGTAAATACGGACAAAAGCATGTGAAAACGGATGAAAACGTGTAAAGACGGACGAAAACATGCAAAAACAGACGATTATACCCTCACAAATAGACGATTATACCCTCACATGGAAGGCATATGTGAGGAGTTAATGGAGAAAGCTAACGATCGTTAGAGATAGAGATTGATGGTGTTACCAAATTTCATTATAAGGACTCTTGATGCAAAAATGAAAACCGAGGGACTTGCGGTGTTATTTTGGCTAAACCATAGGGACGAACGGTGTAATTTACTCATATAAGTATGATAAATATATTCTGGTCACCTCATTTCCCAGCGTGCATGCTTTTTTGTATTACGTCTTTTTTCGTTAACGATTGTGTATTGTTTAAAGGGTTTTATTAAAGACAACCCTATGGGTTGTGTATAAGCATACCTTAATTAAAAAATTTGCATTAAATGAACACTAAACATTCTAAGTTTAACATCACATTCCATGTTTAAAATGAAAAAATATGTAAAATTATAGAATGTGATATTAAACATGGAATGTTTAGTGTTCATTTAATGCAAATTTTTTAATTAATGTATACTTATACACAACCCATAGGGTTGTCTTTAACAAAACCCTTTAAAAAAAAAAAAAAAAAAAAAAAAAAAAAAAAAAAAAAAAAAAACCTCGTATTATGTCTTTTTCCGTTAACAAAAGTATTTATATTTATTCTCCAAAAAAAATGTATTTATATTGAAATCAATTAAATGACACGATTCTGTCCGAGTTTCAAATTAAAGTGGCTTTCATACTAACTTTTTGGATATTAATTATTAAATTTCTTAGAGGTTTTTAAAGAAAGAACATAAATTATATACTGAAGTATATATATGTTTATATGTTAAGTGTAACACCCCAACCCGTCAAGGGTAGAGATGCCACAATGATGGTGTCAACTCAAAACAAACATACATAATACACAGCGGAAGTCTTAAACAAATTCATTAAAGAAATTCAGCCAAACACGACTTAAAACCAACATGAGTTCAATGATAATAAATAATCCAAAGGAAATAAAGACAAAATGAAATCCAATCTAATAAGGGTGGTAACTAAGGTAGAATCTTCTTCTAATCTCTACTCTCAATCCCATAGCGACAGTCCCAGCTTCTATCTTAGATACCTGCCGCAGGAAAAGAAATGCGGCTAAACTTAAAAAGCCCAGTGAACAGATATATGCAATAAACGGAAACGAAAACAATTGAAATGAACATGTATGTTTTAGTGTAATGGAATATATATACGTCAAAAGCAAAGAATATAATAAAAATGAAATGAAAAGAAAAGAAATAAAAGAAAGATCAGTAATCCCCCACGAGCCCAAACAAACCAAATATAGTAACCAGAGAAGGGAGTCCTCTCAAATGTGAAGGACGTGTATTGCACACAGCATCAATCACCGAACAATATAATCATTAATACAAACTCGAACCTAGGATGCATCCATACGCCCCCCAGACAATAATATAGGCCAATAATAAATATAATGCGCATGTTACAAACAATATGGGGACGATGTGTAACATCACTCGAACACACTGGAGTCATGCCATTGGTGCATCAATGACACGGCCATGTTACCTTCATGGCTAGGTAACGAACTTGGCTCGGGTATCACACTGAAAGTCAAAGTCTAGGTCCAAGCAAAGGTCCAACTAGTCTAAGTCCAACTATTAAAGATTCATGGCAAAGGGTATTTATCTAATCAAGTCAAAAGATCAAAGAATAGGGAACATAGCAATGGCTTTGGGAAATCTTAAACGAATCAACATAAGAAATCAAGAGAACGAAGGCACCTTACTGAAAAGGGCAGAATATCTGTACCTTATTTCGAATGCAAACAAACAAGAACTGAAAGTACTGAACGGATTAAGACTTCTCCTTCTTCACACCTAAGGAGTAGAAGAGAGTTACAATTGGTTCTTAAGTATTCTTTTTAACTTGCCTTTCCATTTTAAGTAACTTTCTATTTTTAGCAGATTTCCATATTTAGTAAGTTTTCTTATTTAGTAAGTTTCCATAATTAGGAAAATTCAAGTATTATAACTTAGGTTAACTCATACTTTAAAAATATTATGGACATAGGGTACATTTTAACAATTTATGATAGTTCAGGGTTAATTATGACAAGTTTCCATAACTTAGGGTTTTAAATATAAATATATCAAAGTTAAGGGTTTAAAATGAAACTATTACAAATTACTAGTTTTAAACACATAATGGATTCAGAATCACACTTTAGTCATTTAAGTTTCATTATTTACACTTTACACCCCTTTAGTTATTAAAGTTACAAAATAAACCTTATAGTTACATAATTTACAATTTAACCCTCACTATATTCATAATTACATCACAAGCCCTTATAATTACTAAGTTACAGAATATACCCTCATAATTTACATATAGTACGAATTACACCCCATGTTTTACATATTTATGCAATTAGTCCCTTTAGTTTATTTAATTTGTATTTCGAACCAATAATTAATAAATAATTCATGTTCTTGCGAATTTTACACATAAGGACCTCATCTTATAATTTTTACATATTTGTACTGACCTAATTAACATTATAAAAATAACCTTTAAGTTTCAAAGTTGACAAAACTAGACCTTCTTATTTATTTCTTAATTCGTATAACATGTTTAATAACCAAATCAAAACCCTAACACATCTAACTATTCCACAATCATTATCTAATCAGTAGCAAGCATTAAATGACCTGTTTTCAAATACTAAACCCCAACCCTAATGCGTTCTAGGTTTCTTTTTATTTTAAATCCATTCGATACATATACATACGATATAAAGAATAATTAGCTGCGATCCACATGAGCTTCTATAAATCGAACAAGTATTTTTACCAGATCATATATGTCATATAGTGTTCAAAATCAGCAAGTAGCACACACGTACACAGATAAATACTCGAGACAATAAGAAGGCTGTCCTGATAGATAAGTAGTTTGTCACTTGTTTTATTGCTAGTCTTATATGAAGTGTATAGTTCGATGCAACGCACCGAGATTAAGTCCTTTCTCGTTGGTTCTAATCTTATCGGCGAGTAAACCCTTAATCATTACTTATGACTATCCTATTTATCTTTCTTCCTACTTTTCTACAGACGATAGAATGCATAGGCGATCTAATAAATAGGCGAGGGCAGAGGCATGGCGACCCGATCAACGCTCAGCTAGACACAGAGGTTATCAATGCACTAATAAAAGTCACCAAAGACATCAACATATAAACTTTAATTAATGAGAAAGCAGTTTTAAGGGAGTGCAATCTTTCCGTTGTCACATTACACAAGCCACCAATCTTGATGAATTAAAGTTTACTAACACAATAAAACAAAACTACTTAATGAATTAAACACATGCAGCACCTTCTTACAGCTCTTGTATCTTCGTTTGGGTGTGTCTTGTGCTGCTGCCTTGACTGAATTCGTCCTAGGTTTCTGTACTTCGGTCTTCTGTCTAAACTTCGGAACTCTTAATTCGTCTGGTCTTTGGGGTATTTATAGTTTCTGTCTGAGGGTAAGATGCGGCGCATTGACTTAACTTCGCGTGGGGTCCAAGATTATAATATTCAGGAATATTCGTACACCGCCAGAAGATGCGGCGTAACTCCATTTATAGATGCGGCGCATGTCCTCTTGTATCTTGGATCGTATCTGGTGAAATATTGATAGTGATGCGCCGTATGTGATAAGCAAGATGCGGCGCATCTGGAGCAGAATGTCTTGATCTTGTACATTTCAGTAGACTCTTAACTTCTTGCATGTTTTGCTCCATAATTAGTCCAAAATCGCCAAGTTTCACCAAATGCTTGTTTTTACCTGAGAATTACAAAAGTAAACGATTAAGTATCAATCCTCATACATAATATAATAAAACAAGTCAAATTATTAGGATAAATGATAGTAATAAAATGTACTTATTTGAGTTCATCAGGGTATTTTGGTCATTTTGCACATTTTGGATTTTTTAGGTATTACAACTTCTTCCCCTCTAAAAAGAAAAATTTCGTCCTCGAAATTTGCAAAGAAACGGAAATGAAATAGAACGGAAAACGAACAAGGACATACCGGATCAAAATTCGAAATGCGGATAACTAGCTCGTATCGATTCCTCGGTCTCCCAGGTAGCTTCACGCTCTGGGTGATTCTTCCAAAGAATCTTTACGAACGGAATAACTTTATTTCTCATGACTCGCTCTTGACGATCCAAAATAGCTTCCGGCTCTTCCGGAAGAGACATATCAGGCCGAATTTGATCAAATGGATAGGATACCACATGCAAAGGATGATAATTGTATCCCCTCAGAAGAGATACATGGAAGACGTTATGAACATGCGATAACTGAGGCGGTAGAGCCAAACGGTAAGAAACTTCTCCAATACGTTCAAGAATCTCAAATGGTCCGATAAATCGAGGACTAAGCTTGCCCTTGATTCCAAAACGTTTAACTCCACGAAACGGCGACACTTTAAGAAATACGCGATCTCCAACGTGAAACTCTAAGTCACGACGATGCTTATCTGCATAGCTCTTCTGACGAGCACGAGCCTCTTTCAATTTCTCTCTAGCAACATTCACCTTCTCGTTAGTGATCTCAATAATTTCCGGACCTTCAATAAGACGTTCACCTACTTCATTCCAACAAACTGGCGCTCTACACTTTCGCCCATACAACATCTCATATGGAGCCATTCGGATGCTCGCATGCCAACTGTTGTTGTAAGCAAACTCCACCAAGCACAAATACTCATCCCAACTTCCTGTCCACTCTAAAGCACACGCTCTCAACATGTCTTCTAAGGTTTGAATGGTCCTTTCTGACTGACCATCTGTCTGCGGATGAAAAGCCGTACTAAACTTAAGTCGTGCACCCCAAGCATTCTGCAATCCTTTCCAAAAACGAGAAGTAAACCGTGGATCTCTGTCCGAAATAATAGCCGTCGGCATACCATGAAGTCTAACGATCTCCTGTCGAAAAATCTCCGCCAACTTACTGACACGGTAATCCATACGAATCGGCAAGAAATGAGCAGACTTGGTTAGTCGATCAACAACTACCCAAATCGCATCATGCTTTCTTTTGGTAAGAGGTAACCCTGATACAAAATCCATAGAAATCTCTTCCCATTTCCATGTCGGAATCTCTAACGGCTGCAACAAACCACTCGCTCTTTGATGCTCAATCTTAACTTGCTGACAAGTCAAGCACTTCGACACGAAAGAAGCTACATCATGCTTCATACCACTCCACCAAAAATGCTGCTTCAGATCTCTATACATCTTAGTGGAACCAGGATGAATAGTGAATTGAGAACTATGAGCCTCAGCTAGAATAGCCTCACGAAGCTCGGGATTATTTGGAACACAAAGACGATCTTCATACCACACTACGCCAGAATCATCTACACCGAATTCCGTCTGCTTACCTTCTTCAACATTCTGAACCACAAACCACAGCTCACCATCATCCTTCTTGGCTTCCTTAATACGTAAGATGAGATTAGACTCAACCTTAAGACTAGCCCAATATCCAACATCGCGACGTATTGATGAACTCAAATAAGTACATATTATTACTATCATTTATCCTATTAATTTAACTTGTTTTATTATATTATGTATGAGGATTGATACTTAATCGTTTACTTTTGTAATTCTCAGGTAAAAACAAGCATTTGGTGAAACTTGGCGATTTTGGACCAATTATGGAGCAAAACATGCAAGAAGTTAAGAGTCTACTGAAATGTACAAGATCAAGACTATTCTGCTCCAGATGCGCCGCATCTCACTTATGACATGCGCCGCATCACTATCAATATTTCACCAGATACGATCCAAGATACAAGAGGACATGCGCCGCATCCAAGAATGGAGTTACGCCGCATCTTCTGGCGGTGTACGAATATTCCTGAATATTATAATCTTGGACCCCACGCGATGTTAAGTCAATGCGCCGCATCTACTTACTAGATGCGCCGCATCCTACCCTCAGACAGAAACTATAAATACCCCAAGACCAGACGAATTTCAGAGTGACATATTATATCCGAAGACCGAAGTACAGAAACCTAGGACGAATTCAGTCGAGTAGGCAGCACAAGACACACCCAAACAAAGATACAAGAGCTGTAAGAAGGTGCTGCATGTGTTTAATTCATTAAGTAGTTTTGTTTTATTGTGTTAGTAAACTTTAATTCATCAAGATTGGTGGCTTGTGTAATATGACAACGGAAAGATTGCACTCCCTTAAAACTGCTTTCTCATTAATTAAAGTTTATATGTTGATGTCATTGGTGACTTTTATTAGTGCATTGATAACCTCTGTGTCTAGCTGAGCGTTGATCGGGTCGCCATGCCTCTGCCCTCGCCTATTTATTAGATCGCCTATGCATTCTATGGTCTGTAGAAAAGTAGGAAGAAAGATAAATAGGATAGTCATAAGTAATCATTAAGGGTTTACTCGCCGATAAGATTAGAACCAACGAGAAAGGACTTAATCTCGGTGCGTTGCATCGAACTATACACTTCATATAAAACTAGCAATAAAACAAGTGACAAACTATTTATCTATCAGGACAACCCTCTTATTGTCTCGAGTATTTATCTGTGTACGTGTGTGCTACTTGCTGATTCGTGCCTATTGGTTTAGTTTATTATTTAATTGCAACCAAATCGTGCCAGTCTCTCAGGCTGAACCCCCTTGCGTTAGAATAGGTTGTATAGCTAACTTAATATATTAAAATACTGATTAGAATAACTAGATAATACGTTCCACTCTTAGTGATCGACACTCAACTTACCATTATATTCATACTGACCGGGTACACTGCTCGTTAAGTGTGTGTGTTATTGATAAGTCGGCTAAATATAAATTTAAAACTTGAGTAGGCATTAATACTGCTAAACCGCAACGACACATCGCACGCATCAAGTTTTTGGCGCCGCTGCCGGGAGTGAATTGTTATTATCTGTTAATTTGATTAGTATTTTAATTAGGTTTTTAATTTTTTTTATCTAACCGCTAATTCTGTTGTGTATTAGATTAATTTGCATAAATTGTATTATTTTGCATATTTTCTGTTTTTGCGTGTGATGAACTCAAATAAGTACATATTATTACTATCATTTATCCTATTAATTTGACTTGTTTTATTATATTATGTATGAGGATTGATACTTAATCGTTTACTTTTGTAATTCTCAGGTAAAAACAAGCATTTGGTGAAACTTGGCGATTTTGGACTAATTATGGAGCAAAACATGCAAGAAGTTAAGAGTCTACTGAAATGTACAAGATCAAGACTATTCTGCTCCAGATGCGCCGCATCTCACTTATGACATGCGCCGCATCCTAGAATGGAGTTACGCCGCATCTTCTGGCGGTGTACGAATATTCCTGAATATATTAATCTTGGACCCCACGCGAAGTTAAGTCAATGCGCCGCATCTACTTACTAGATGCGCCGCATCTTACCCTCAGACAGAAACTATAAATACCCCAAGACCAGACGAATTTCGTGTGACATATTATATCCGAAGACCGAAGTACAGAAACCTAGGACGAATTCAGTCAAGGCAGCAGCACAAGACACACCCAAACGAAGATACAAGAGCTGTAAGAAGGTGCTGCATGTGTTTAATTCATTAAGTAGTTTTGTTTTATTGTGTTAGTAAACTTTAATTCATCAAGATTGGTGGCTTGTGTAATGTGACAACGAAAAGATTGCACTCCCTTAAAACTGCTTTCTCATTAATTAAAGTTTATATGTTGATGTCTTTTGTGACTTTTATTAGTGCATTGATAACCTCTGTGTCTAGCTGAGCGTTGATCGGGTCGCCATGCCTCTGCCCTCGCCTATTTATTAGATCGCCTATGCATTCTATGGTCTGTAGAAAAGTAGGAAGAAAGATAAATAGGATAGTCATAAGTAATCATTAAGGGTTTACTCGCCGATAAAATTAGAACCAACGAGAAAGGACTTAATCTCGGTGCGTTGCATCGAACTATACACTTCATATAAGACTAGCAATAAAACCAGTGACAAACTACTTATCTATCAGGACAGCCCTCTTATTGTCTCGAGTATTTATCTGTGTACGTGTGTGCTACTTGCTGATTCGTGCCTATTGGTTTAGTTTATTATTTAATTGCAACCAAATCGTGCCAGTCTCCCAGGCTGAACCCCCCTTGCGTTAGATTAGGTTGTATAGCTAACTTAATATATTAAAATACTGATTAGAATAACTAGATAATACGTTCCACTCTTAGTGATCGACACTCTACTTACCATTATATTCATACTGACCGGGTACACTGCTCGTTAAGTGTGTGTGTTATTGATAAGTCGGCTAAATATAAATTTAAAACTTGAGTAGGCATTAATACTGCTAAACCGCAACGACACATCGCACGCATCAAGTTTTTGGCGCCGCTGCCGGGGAGTGAATTGTTATTATCTGTTAATTTGATTAGTATTTTAATTAGGTTTTTTATTATTTTTTTTAATCTAACCTCTAATTCTGTTGTGTATTAGATTAATTTGCATTCATTGTAATATTTTGCATATTTTCTGTTTTTGTGTGCTATTTGTTTGCTTTTATTTGTGTTTATCTTCGTGTGTTTTATTTGTTTTATTTATTTTTCGTATTTTCTGCATACTGCTATCGTTGTACTGAGCTAAATCGAACGATACGGCGCATCTGATTTCTCAGATACGGCGTATTGCGTTTAATTTTTAAAAAAATACAACGCGTTTAAATAATTCGATACGACGCATCTTTTCCCCAAGATACGGCGTATCTGTTTTTGATAAAAAAAATTTCTAAACGTTAACGCCATACGACGCATCTGCTTTAGCAGATACGGCGTATCTATTAATTTAATTAAAAATAGTTTTCGAATTATTAAACAGATACGGCGCATCGATCTCTGTCGATACGGCGTATCTTCTGAATCAAAAATCTCGTATTTTGAAACGTAACGAAAATACGGCGCATTAACTTTTGTTTATACGACGCATTTAATTTTTATTAAATTTCGATTTTTGATAATTAAAATTGATACGGCATATTCGATTTTCTAAGCGGCGTATCTATTTTCTGAATAAAAGTCTGATTAAATTTTAACGATTATAAGATACGGCGTATCCAACTTTTTTGGATACGGCGCATCGTCTGCAAATATCAGTTATTTTTATTCTTATATCCGTTTCTATATTCATTAATTTCTCTTCTAGCGAACAAATCCTACTGATGATTTTACCTTTGATGACAGATTTTGCTATGGAAGACATGTCAGTTAACGGATATCTTGCTAAGGAATTCCTGCTTTCGGATTCATTCAATATGCTCATTATCGATGCAGATTTATTCTCTTGGGAGACCCCTCTTGAAGCTGCTTTTAAGGAATTCATGCGTTTATGCAACATTGACAAAGTGGTATTCTCTTATGATGTATTTGTGAGGTACACTGGAGATGAATTGTCGCTCTTATGGCCTATCATTGAATCCAAAGGATTGAACTGGACTACTATCGAAGAAGATGATGGGAAATTCTATCTTGCATACATGGACTCAAGCAACGAAAGCTGTGGTGGAGGCAATACCCAAATCTCTTACATGCCTTATTCCGAACAGTACTGGGGATTAAATGAGAACTATCTGGACGATGAAAGAATTTATGCTGTGGCGGAGTTACTATTTCATGGCAAGTTGGTAAGATTGATGGACCTCTCCCTCAATGATTGGCTTGAACTTAAATATGGTAGTCCAAAATTTGCCCCTGCAAATGAAGTCAAGCGGATTATGACTTCATGGTTGACACGGAGTTTTAGGGAGCAATTTAACGAGTTCATGGAGATAAAAAGGAAAATGATTGGGAAGAATTGCTTTGACGTTAACCACGATCCTAACGATGTTGATTTTTCAGATTGGTTGGCTAGTAAGTTCAATAACCATAAGAGCATGGATCGAGCTACTAAGGATGCATTATGGGTATATTGGATAAGAGGTGAAGACGAAGAAGTAGAAAGCGATTATGGGTCGTCACTTCATGATTCAACAATCAATGAGGGCATTGAAGAATTATTCAGAATTGACATTGACGTGTTCGATTATGAGACACCCTTGTGCAAGCAATTCAAGGAATTTAACTACCTTCTTCAAGTCGAAAATGATGTGCTAACTGGAGATCTACCAGGATTTAAGACTTATGACGATTTCAAAAACACCTGGTACTACGAATGGAATGACCAAATACCATGGGTTTGGGATAAACCATGGGAATTTGAGCACATTAATCACAACTGTACACCTTTCGTTTTCAAGGATGGGAGTAGTGTTTGGGCGACCTGTGATTATAAGAATGACGGAACCTGTAATGGGGGAAGTATTATTGGGATGAAACGGGTTGGAAAAGATGTAACCTTTGAAGATTATGAGTGGTACGATAATGTTGAAGACTGCCCACAAAAAGCGGAGGCTTTGCAAGAAAAGGGTAGAATTGAATACTTGAAAGGACTTAAGGGAACATCGGACACTACTTTCTGGGAATGGGTGCATGAACAATTTGATGATTACACGAAGCTTAGTCGACGGCTACAATGGGAATTGGAAAGAGAATGGGAGGCAATTCAAGATGATTGCAATGAGTCATTAATTGATGAATTAGATGACTATTTGATTAAGGATCCTTATTTTAAGTTTGTTGATAAAGACGAGGAAGAGTTCACCAAAAGGAAGTGTCAACTACTTGGGATTCCTTATAATGAGCCACCCATGATTATTTCTGAAAAATTTAAAATCATCAAATATTCTTTGGGACCAGAGGAAGAGTATGTTGCGACGACGACCAAGAGTTATACTAGATTAAGTCGAACGGAGGAAAACGTCGCAGAGCTATACGGGAACATCTTTCGGATGAAGGAAGAAGGATGGACCGTGACAAGGACTAAATGATGAGCTGAACATGAGTCTAACTTGAAGACTCTGGAATAAAGACAAGTGCTGACCGGGAGACAACCCGGATTTATCTTTTAATTTTCTGTTTTTGTGTCGAGTCAGTCAGGCCGCAGAGGATACGGCGCATCTCAATTCTGAGATGCGACGCATCTCCTGCAATGGTCATATCTTTATTTTTCTGCATTTTTATTTTTCGACTTTAAAACTTTTTATCAGTTTATTTTAATGCGGCGCATCCCTGGTTAAGGATGCGACGCATCTTCTATTCTGATCCGTATTTATTCCAGGCTCGATACGGCGTATCTTCTTCCATAAGATACGGCGCATCGACTGACCTGATGATTTTCATTTTTATTTTTATGTTTTATTTTTATCTAACTACTAATGTGTTATGCAAGTTGAACCTTTCTTACCTTAGGTGTGCTTTTAAAGCCTTGGTGGTATTATAGATTTTGCATTTCCTGTGGATACATCTAATATGAAGCTTAAACGTTCTAATCCACAAGAATGATGATTTTTGCTCTTATACTAATGGAGGATCATACCGAGCAAATCTCAGGGGAGTTTTTCTGTTCTAATTCTCTTATTTTCCAGTTTTTAACCTTTGATACAAACAACGAGGACGTTGTTTAACTTAAGTGGGGGGATTGGAGAATTAGAACACTTAACACTTACTTGTCCTAAACTTTTCAAAATATGCTTAAAATGCGCTTAATATATAAAAATTTAAAAAAATTTTAGCATGTTTTTGTTTAAAGTCTAAGTTGCATAGCTGCACACATGACGTTATTTTCAAAAATTGTGATTTTTCAAAACTCACAAATCTATGAGTGTGCCGGTGACTTGTAAACTTTAGAACTTGGCTTGTATACTATTCGAGACCACCATAATAAGTATTATTTTATATAATTGGAATGACTTGTCTAAATTGGTAAAATTTCTAGGATTACACCCAAATAGCCTTATATGTTATGTAATATTAGCTAACTACACTGGTTAGTTAACCCCCGTATAAACCCTTTTGTTACTCTCATTTTTAGAGTAAGATACCCCTAGAAAAACCCTCAGAGCCATTCCTTTCGTTTCTTACACCTTTGTTAAAATGTTTCGTTACACCTTAAACCTTAGCCTACCCTGTAGATTAGAATCCGTGGTTGGTTAATTGCTATAGGCAAAGTGTGTTTCCTTACATTATCTGTGTTCGCGTGCGTAATTCATTATCTATGGTTAGGTCGGGAAATTGCACAATGCAATTGGAGTGAAAGTAAATATTGTATATCTTTGAGTTTATTTTTCGTGTGTTTACTACTTTCACTATTACCGTTATTTCTGAAGTCATGAAAAGTATGGAAAAATTATCCAGAATTATCATTATAGTGATGTGGTGATATTTTACACATATATTTTGATGTCAAAAAAAAAAAAAAAAAAAAAAAAAAAAAAAAAAAAAAAAAAAGAGAAAAGAAAAAGAAAAAAGAAGAAAGTTGGATGTTTGTTTTTAACCAACGATGTAAAGTTATGTAAGTGGTCGATATCACCACTATTTGTTGTATATTATACCTATGGATTGAATGGGAGTTGGCAGTTATAGGAACGCCAACTAAGGTTTATTCTTTGATTAAGATCTTGTTGAGTATAATTCGTGTCTACCTAAAGCGTGTGTTTCAAGTGTTAAAGCGTGAGTTATTCTATGATATGAGTCTTATTCATGGGATGGTTGGGATAGTGATTAACCACACTTAGGATTTTAATTTATTTGTTTTGTTTATTTTTCATTTTACACCAATTTATATCCCAAATGTTATCCATACCCTGTATTATTCTTTATCCAACCAAACATTTGATTTATTGAGATTAGGGATTTGAGCAATCTTAAGTATCGTAGTCGTGGATTCGGCTATGTATTTATGATTTTGTCGCCCTTTTTGATATATTATTATTGGTGAAGTTTGGACCTATCTTTAGCCTATTCGAGTTAAGGATTTGAGCAATTGCAAGTATCGTGTTCGTGGATTCGATCATGTATTTGTGATTTTGTCGCCCATTTCTGGAATTTGAGATCGATAGAGATTAAGAATACTTAACCCTTAAGCCTAAAAACCCTTTTTACCGCTTTAGACTTGTTATTCCTTTGCTTTAGTGGGGGAGATGTGTATACTTGCCAAGCTTATGATAGAATATTCGTCGCGACTGGACAGTTAAACGATTAGATTTGCTTTTATCATAATATTTTATTTTACTTCTAATTCGTTAAGTGTTTAGTTGTGTGATTATGGCAAAAACGAATACATGCTTAAATATAAAAATAAATCCTAACATCTTTAGGATACATTTTCATAAGATTAATTCTAAGGTTTACTTGGGGACAAGTAAAGTTCAAGTGGGGGGATATTTGATGAACTCAAATAAGTACATATTATTACTATCATTTATCCTAATTATTTGACTTGTTTTATTATATTATGTATGAGGATTGATACTTAATCGTTTACTTTTGTAATTCTCAGGTAAAAACAAGCATTTGGTGAAACTTGGCGATTTTGGACCAATTATGGAGCAAAACATGCAAGAAGTTAAGAGTCTACCGAAATGTACAAGATCAAGACTATTCTGCTCCAGATGCGCCGCATCTTGCTTATGACATGCGCCGCATCACTATCAATATTTCACCAGATACGATCCAAGATACCAGAGGACATGCGCCGCATCCTAGAATGGAGTTACGCCGCATCTTCTGGCGGTGTACGAATATTCCTGAATATATTAATCTTGGACCCCACGCGAAGTTAAGTCAATGCGCCGCATCTACTTACTAGATGCGCCACATCCTACCCTCAGACAGAAACTATAAATACCCCAAGATCAGACGAATTTCGTGTGACATATTATATCCGAAGACCGAAGTACAGAAACCTAGGACGAATTCAGTCAAGGCAGCAGCACAAGACACACCCAAACGAAGATACAAGAGCTGTAAGAAGGTGCTGCATGTGTTTAATTCATTAAGTAGTTTTGTTTTATTGTGTTAGTAAACTTTAATTCATCAAGATTGGTGGCTTGTGTAATGTGACAACGGAAAGATTGCACTCCCATAAAACTGCTTTCTCATTAATTAAAGTTTATATGTTGATGTCTTTGGTGACTTTTATTAGTGCATTGATAACCTCTGTGTCTAGCTGAGCGTTGATCGGGTCGCCATGCCTCTGCCCTCTCCTATTTATTAGATCGCCTATGCATTCTATGGTCTGTAGAAAAGTAGGAAGAAAGATAAATAGGATAGTCATAAGTAATCATTAAGGGTTTACTCGCCGATAAGATTAGAACCAACGAGAAAGGACTTAATCTCGGTGCGTTGCATCGAACTATACACTTCATATAAGACTAGCAATAAAACAAGTGACAAACTACTTATCTATCAGGACAGCCCTCTTATTGTCTCGAGTGTTTATCTGTGTACGTGTGTGCTACTTGCTGATTCGTGCCTATTGGTTTAGTTTATTATTTAATTGCAACCAAATCGTGCCAGTCTCTCAGGCTGAACCCCCTTGCGTTAGATTAGGTTGTATAGCTAACTTAATATATTAAAATACTGATTAGAATAACTAGATAATACGTTCCACTCTTAGTGATCGACACTCTACTTACCATTATATTCATACTGACCGGGTACACTGCTCGTTAAGTGTGTGTGTTATTGATAAGTCGGCTAAATATAAATTTAAAACTTGAGTAGGCATTAATACTGCTAAACCGCAACGACACATCGCACGCATCAAGTTTTTGGCGGCGTGTTATTTGTTTGCTTTTATTTTGTTTATTTTCGTGTGTTTTATTTGTTTTTATTTTTCGTATTTTTTGTATTCTGCTATCGTTGTACTGAGCTAAATCGAACGATACGGCGCATCTGATCTCTCAGATACGGCGTATTGCGTTTAATTTTTATAAAATACAACGCGTTTAATTAATTCGATACGACGCATCTTTTCCCCAAGATACGGCGTATCTGTTTTTGATAAAAAAAAAATTCTAAACGTTAACGCCATACGACGCATCTGCTTTAGCAGATACGGCGTATCTATTATTTTAATTAAAAACAGTTTTCGAATTATTAAACAGATACGACGCATCGATATCTGTCGATACGACGTATCTTCTGAATCAAAAATCTTATATTTTGAAACGTAACGAAGATACGGCGCATTAACTTTGGTTAATACGACGCATTTAATTTTTAACAAATATCGATTTTTGATCATTAAAACAGATATGGCGCATTCTAATTCCTAAGCGGCGTATCTATTTTCTGAATAAAGTCTGATTAAATTTTAACGATTATAAGATACGGCGTATCCAACTTTTTGGATACGGCGCATCGTCTGCAAATATCAGTTATTTTTATTCTTATATCCGTTTCTGAATTCATTAATTTCTTTTGTAGCGAACAAATCCTACTGATGATTTTACTTGTGATGACAGATTTTGCTATGGAAGAATTCGGAGAGCTGACTGACTTCGACTTCGAAGCCAATTTTATGAATTGAGAATTAGTGTATGATAAATCACCTGAACATTACGATGGGGACTACATTGAACTTAATGACCTTGATGGACCATTAGCATCCAATGACCTGTTCATGGATGATGTGGAATCTGAGTTAGAAGATGGAGAAATTCTGGATAGTCCAAAGGTCAACATTATTAATACTAGGAATTACGATGAATTTGAGGGATATGATGGTTCTTGGGATTACGGTAGAAGAATCCACGCCGATTGTGCTTACAATCTGCAATTCCCATGCATGATTGGGTACAAATGCATTGAGGCCAATTTCTTTCCTATTTTACCAATCAATGTCATGTCAAGAAGCTTTTACAATTCTATTATGAGAAATAAAGTGGTGTATAAGGGAAAGAATGTAGTTGGAGCCTTCATTAATGTCCCGATCTTCGTTGGACGCTTTACTATTGTTACTGAGTTCGCAGTTGTTGAAGACATGAATGCCTATTGTGACAACAATATGGGTGACGTGATTGTTGGAAGACCATTTTTTAGGGAGATCACTATTAATGCAAAACGATTTGAAGGAAAGATCACCTTTCAATGTGGAAATGACATTATCACTTATATGATGGCCCGAACTCACCCTGGATTTAAACATGCTACTAATAGGATCTGCTACAAATTCTCTCCATTCCTTTTTATTAGTAATGATGACATGAAGAGAGGGATTGAGTACCCATATCAAATGATGGAAGGATTCTATAAAGGAGTTTTGAATTTGGGACCTGAATATATACGTGACGAATTAGTTGCTAAATGGATCCTACGTAGCAATGTGGGAATCAATAGAACTAAATGAAGAGCTGAACGTGAGTCTAACTTGAAGACTCTGGAATAAAGACAAGTGCTTACCGGGAGACAACCCGGATTTATCTTTTATTATTCTGTTTTTGTGTCGAGTCAGTCAGGCCGCAGAGGATACGGCGCATCTCCTGCAATGGTCATATCTTTATTTTTCTGCATTTTTTATTTCCGACTTAAAAACTTTTTATCAGTTTATTTTAATGCGGCGCATCCCTGGTTAAGGATGCGGCGCATCTTCTATTCTGATCCGTATTTATTCCAGGCTCGATACGGCGTATCTTCTTCCATAAGATACGGCGCATCGACTGACCTGATGATTTTCATTTTTAATTTTTATGTTTTATTTTTACCTAACTACTAATGTATTATGCAAGTTTGAACCTTTCTTAACTTAGGTGTGTTTTAAAGCCTTGGTGGTATTATAGATTCCTGCATTTCCTGTGGATACATCAATTATGAAGCTTAAACGTTCTAATCCACAAGAAGATGATTTTTGCTCTTATACTAATGGAGGATCATACCGAGCAAATCTCAGGGGAGTTTTTCTGTTCTAATTCTTTTATTTTCCAGTTTTTAACCTTTGATACAAACAACGAGGACGTTGTTTAACTTAAGTGGGGGGATTGGAGAATTAGAACACTTAACACTTACTTGTCCTAAACTTTTCAAAATATGCTTAAAATGTGCTTAATATATCAAAATTTAAATTTTTTTAGCATGTTTTTGTTTAAAGTCTAAGTTGCATAGCTGCACACATGACGTTATTTTCAAAAATTGTGATTTTTCAAAATTCACAAATCTATGAGTGTGCCGGTGACTTGTAAACTTTAGAACTTGGCTTGTATACTATTCGAGACCACCATAATAAGTATTATTTATATAATTGGAATGACTTGTCTAAATTGGTAAAATTTCTAGGATTACACCCAAATAGCCTATTATATGTTATGTGATATTAGCTAACTACACTGGTTAGTTAACCCCCGTATAAACCCTTTTGTTACTCTCATTTTTAGAGTAAGATTCCCCTAGAAAAACACTCAGAGCCATTCCTTTCATTTCTTACACCTTTGTTATAATGTTTCGTTACACCCTTAAACCTTAGCCTACCCTGTAGATTAGAATCCGTGGTTGGTTAATTGCTTTAGGCAAAGTGTGTTTCCTTACAATACCTGTGTTCGCGTGCGTAATTCATTATCTATGGTTAGGTCGGGAAATTGCACAATGCAATTGGAGTGAAAGTAAATATTGTATATCTTTGAGTTTATTTTTCGTGTGTTTACTACTTTCACTATTACCGTTATTTCTGAAGTCATGAAAAGTATGGAAAAATTATCCAGAATTATCATTATAGTGATGTGGTGAAATTTTACACATATATTTTGATGTCAAAAAAAAAAAAAAAAAAAAAAAAAAAAAAAAAAAAAAAAAAAATCGAAAAAATAAGAAAAGAAAAAGAAAAAAGAAGAAAGTTGGATGCTTGTTTTTAACCAACGATGTAAAGTTATGTAAGTGGTCGATATCACCACTATTTGTTGTATATTATACCTATGGATTGAATGGGAGTTGGCAGCTATGGGAACACCAACTAAGGTTTATTCTTTGATTAAGATCTTGTTGAGTATAATTCGTGTCTACCTAAAGCGTGTGTTTCAAGTGTTTAAAGCGTGAGTTATTCTATGATATGAGTCTTATTCATGGGATGGTTGGGATAGTGATTAACCACACTTAGGATTTAAATTTATTTGTTTTGTTTATTTTTCATTTTACACCAATTTATATCCTAAATATTATCCATACCCTGTATTATTCTTTATCCAACCAAACCTTTGATTTATTGAGATTAGGGATTTGAGCAATCTTAAGTATCGTAGTCGTGGATGCGGCTATGTATTTAAGATTTTGTCGCCCTTTTTGATATATTATTATTGGTGAAGTTTGGACCTATCTTTAGCCTATACGAGTTAAGGATTTGAGCAATTGCAAGTATCGTGTTCGAGGATTCGATCATGTATTTGTGATTTTGTCGCCTTTTCTGGAATTTGAGATCGATAGAGATTAAGAATAATTAACCCTTAAGCCTAAAAACCCTTTTTACCGCTTTAGACTTGTTATTCCTTGGCTTTACTGGGGGAGATGTGTATACTTGCCAAGCTTATGATAGAATATTCGTCGCGACTGGACAGTTAAACGATTAGATTTGCTTTTATCAAATTGTTTTATTTTACTTCTAATTCGTTAAGTGTTTAGTTGTGTGATTATGACAAAAAACGAATACATGCTTAAGTATAAAAATAAATCCTAATATCTTTTAGGATACATTTTCATAAGATTAAATCTAAGGTATACTTGGGGACAAGTAAAGTTCAAGTGGGGGGATATTTGATGAACTCAAATAAGTACATATTATTACTATCATTTATCCTATTAATTTGACTTGTTTTATTATATTATGTATGGGGATTGATACTTAATCGTTTACTTTTGTAATTCTCAGGTAAAAACAAGCATTTGGTGAAACTTGGCGATTTTGGACCAATTATGGAGCAAAACATGCAAGAAGTTAAGAGTCTACCGAAATGTACAAGATCAAGACTATTCTGCTCCAGATGCACCGCATCTTGCTTATGACATGCGCCGCATCACTATCAATATTTCACCAGATACGATCCAAGATACAAGAGGACATGCGCCGCATCCAAGAATGGAGTTACGCCGCATCTTCTGGCGGTGTACGAATATTCCTGAATATTATAATCTTGGACCCCACGCGAAGTTAAGTCAATGCGCCGCATCTACTTACTAGATGCGCCGCATCCTACCCTCAGACAGAAACTATAAATACCCCAAGACCAGACGAATTTCAGAGTGACATATTATATCCGAAGACCGAAGTACAGAAACCTAGGACGAATTCAGTCGAGTAGGCAGCACAAGACACACCCAAACGAAGATACAAGAGCTGTAAGAAGGTGCTGCATGTGTTTAATTCATTAAGTAGTTTTGTTTTATTGTGTTAGTAAACTTTAATTCATCAAGATTGGTGGCTTGTGTAATGTGACAACGGAAAGATTGCACTTCCTTAAAACTGTTTTCTCATTAATTAAAGTTTATATGTTGATGTCATTGGTGAGTTTTATTAGTGCATTGATAACCTCTGTGTCTAGCTGAGCGTTGATCGGGTCGCCATGCCTCTGCCCTCGCCTATTTATTAGATCGCCTATGCATTCTATGGTCTGTAGAAAAGTAGGAAGAAAGATAAATAGGATAGTCATAAGTAATCATTAAGGGTTTACTCGCCGATAAGATTAGAACCAACGAGAAAGGACTTAATCTCGGTGCGTTGCATCGAACTATACACTTCATATAAAACTAGCAATAAAACAAGTGACAAACTACTTATCTATCAGGACAGCCCTCTTATTGTCTCGAGTATTTATCTGTGTACGTGTGTGCTACTTGCTGATTTGTGCCTATTGGTTTAGTTTATTATTTAATTGCAACCAAATCGTGCCAGTCTCTCAGGCTGAACCCCCTTGCGTTAGAATAGGTTGTATAGCTAACTTAATATATTAAAATACTGATTAGAATAACTAGATAATACGTTCCACTCTTAGTGATCGACACTCTACTTACCATTATATTCATACTGACCGGGTACACTGCTCGTTAAGTGTGTGTGTTATTGATAAGTCGGCTAAATATAAATTTAAAACTTGAGTAGGCATTAATACTGCTAAACCGCAACGACACATCGCACGCATCACGTATACACAACTCTACGTCTAAACGTTCTAAGTCCTTGAGAATATGAGGTTCTACCTCCAAACTGGCAATCATTCCAGATTTCCTACTAAGAGCATCAGCCACCACATTAGCTTTACCCGGATGATACTGAATGTTCGTGTCATAATCCTTCAGAAGTTCTAACCACCGTCTCTGTCTCATATTGAGTTCCTTCTGGGTGAAGATATACTTGAGACTCTTGTGGTCAGTGAAGATATCACATGACTCGCCATACAGATAATGCCGCCAGATCTTCAATGCGAAAATAACAGCAGCTAACTCTAAATCATGAGTCGGGTAATTCTCCTCATAAGGTTTCAATTGCCTCGAAGCATAAGCAATAACCTTCCCGTGGTGCATAAAACACAACCTAAACCTTTCTTTGACGCATCACTATATATCTGAAAACCTCCGGAACTTGATGGAAGAGTCAAAATGGGAGCGGATACTAATTTCTTCTTCAGCTCTTCAAAACTATTTTCCCGCTCTTCTGTCCACACAAACTTCTCTCCTTTCCTCATCAATTGCGTTAATGGCAAGGCCAAACGCGAGAAACCTTCAACAAACCGTCTGTAGTAACCAGCAAGCCCCAGAAAACTCCTAACTTCTGTCACATTGGTAGGTCTCGGCCACTTGGTGATAGCCTCAACCTTTGATGGATCCATGGTGATACCATCTGCCGATACAATGTGACCAAGGAAAGCAACTTGACTCAACCAAAACTCGCACTTAGAAAATTTTGCATACAACTTTTGCTGCCTAAGAATTTCCAAAACAATTCAGAGATGCTGCTCGTGTTCCTCCTTAGATTTCGAATACACAAGGATGTCATCAATGAAGACGATGACGAACTTGTCGAGGTACTCGTGGAATACTCGATTCATAAGATCCATAAAAACAGCAGGCGCGTTGGTCAAACCAAAAGGCATAACCAGAAATTCATAATGACCGTAACGAGTTCGAAACGCAGTTTTGGGAATATCCTGCTCCTTCACCCGAAGCTGGTGATAACCGGACCTCAAATCAATCTTAGAGAAATGCTTCGCCCCTTGCAGCTGATCAAATAAGTCGTCAATGCGCGGAAGAGGGTAACGATTTCGGATCGTAATACGGTTAAGCTCGCGGTAGTCAATACAAAGACGCATGCTTCCATCCTTCTTCTTCACAAACAAAACAGGAGCACCCCAAGGAGAGACACTTGGTCGAATGAATCCATTCTCCAAGAGTTCCTGCAATTGTTCCTTCAACTCTTTTAGCTCAATGGGTGCCATACGATACGGAGCTTTGGAGATAGGTTCTGCACCTGGAACGAGATCAATGCTAAACTCAACTTCTCTAGCCGGAGGAAGACCTGGAAGTTCTTCGGGAAACACGTCGGAAAAATCACGAACGATAGGAAAACTCTTGATGCTCGGAACTTCCAAAGAAGTATCTTTGATGGATGCCAGAAAACCAAGGCAACCATGGGAAATCAAAGTTCTGGCTTTCATAGCCGAGATGATCTTAACAGACCTAAGAGGTTGGGAACCGTGATAAACAAAGTCGGGTTGATGAACATTACCAAAGATCACATCTCTGGCACTGCAATCAAGAGTAGCCTTATGAGCAGCCAACCAATCCATGCCCAAAATAATGTCGAAATCGATCATATCGATCGGGAGCAAATTAGCGGGACGAACACCATCATCAAAACGTTGGGGACAATTCACATATTCTCTATCAATGATTACATGGGTTTTGATTGGGTTGGAAATGGATATTTGATTAATTAATGGAGTAGGGGTTATATTTAGTTTATTGGCAAGCAAACTAGATATGATGGAATGCGTGGCACCGGTATCAAATAATACGAAAACAATACGATCACCAATGTAAAGAAAACCGGTAATGGTACCTGAAGAGTTCGCCGCCTGATCACGAGTAGTGGCAAACACACGACCTGAAGTGGGAGCTGACTTAGACGAATTCACTGGTACGATCCGCTTCTCCTGTGGACAATCCCTCACCTTGTGAGTGGTAGAGCCGCAATTGAAACAAGCACCAGTAGCCTTGTAGCAAACCCCCGGATGAGGCTTCCCACAAGTAGCACAAGATGGAGGAGGAGGCAACGCCTCAAAAGACTTCTTCTGACCAGAAGATCCCGAATGATAATTTTGCTGCGAACCCGAGTCGACTGATCTCTGAGCTGACGCGGGTTGCTACTACCTTGACCCTGCCGGTCATTCCCATTTCTACCAAAAGTTCGCTGATCCTGACTCCTGAAATCCTGACGCCTCCAATCATATCCTCGGTCCTGACGACCTCTCTGCTCATATCCCTGGTCCTGACGACCCCTATGATCCTGCCTCTGGTCCTGACGACCCTGTCCCTTGAAGTCCACACAATTTCCATCCCTGTCTCTCTTATTCGAACCTCCTTCAGCAGCATGCAACAACTCAATGTTACGAGCATCATTCGCAACTGCAGCAACATCCTCATACTCAGTGTTCACGATACGATCCAATACCCACTTCTTCAATGCCCACTTAAAGTGCTTAGCCTGACGCTGAGCATCCCCCGTAACATCTGGCCCAACAAACCTAGCCAACCTCATGAACCTCCGCATGAACTCCCCAGACGACTCTTGATCCAACTGACTAATAGTTCCATACTCTCGTTCGTACCTCTGCTGCTCAGACACCGGAATGTACTGCTTATAAAATATGCCACAAAAATCCTCCCATGAGCAAGTATCCGCGAAATCCTCTTCCTGTGACTGAACATACGCTGTCCACCAACTCAGCGCATCACCCTCAAATTTGAATGTGGCCAAACGTGTCTTGAATTCGTCAGCACAACCCAAGACTCTGAACAGCTTCTCAACATGAGTGATCCAATCCTCTGCCTCTGTGGGAGTGGCAGCCGACCGGAAAGAAAGAGGTTTGAGCTTATTGAACCTTTCGATCCAAACATGAATACCAGCAGGTGGAGCACCGACACCACCACCACCTGATGGACCAGCACCACTTCCTCCTGATGAACCCACACCATTTCTGATGTCATTGGTGATTTGGGTCCTCAACTGAGGAAGAGCATCAGCCAAAGCAGCGGCTATCATGGCGTCGAAATCAGGGGCATCCTGTCCATCAGTGTACTGGGTAAAACGCGTATTCACCATCTGAATGATCACAAAAATGATTAGCAAAGATAGGGAGATTAAGCACGAATGGAAAGACGAAACAGAATCCTAACGTCTACCCAAATCCTCACCAGTCAAATCTTAAGTCCTAAGGGTCAAATCCTAGGGTCCATATGACTCACAGGCCATGGCTTATGTACTGCAGGTCACAAAACCTTGTCTCTGATACCATAAATTGTAACACCCCAACCCGCCAAGGGTAGAGATGCCACAATGATGGTGTCAACTCAAAGAAAACATACATAATACACAGCGGAAGTCTTAAACAAATTCATTAAAGAAATTCAGCCAAACACGACTTAAAACCAACATGAGTTCAATGATAATAAATAATCCAAAGGAAATAAAGACGAAATGAAATCCAGTCTAATAAGGGTGGTAACTAAGGTAGAATCTTCTTCTAATCTCTACTCTCAATCCCATAGCGACAGTCCCAGCTTCTATCTTAGATACCTGCCGCAGGAAAAGAAATGCGACTGATCTTAAAAAGTCCAGTGAACAGATATATGCAATAAACGGAAACGAAAACAATTGAAATGAACATGTATGTTTTAGTGTAATGGAATATATATACGTCAAAAGCAAAGAATATAATAAAAATGAAATGAAAAGAAAAGAAATAAAAGAAAGATCAGTAATCCCCCACGAGCCCAAACAAACCAAATATAGTAACCAGAGAAGGGAGTCCTCTCAAATGTGAAGGACGTGTATTGCACACAGCATCAATCACCGAACAATATAATCATTAATACAAACTCGAACCTAGGATGCATCCATACGCCCCCCAGACAATAATATAGGCCAATAATAAATATAATGCGCATGTTACAAACAATATGGGGACGATGTGTAACATCACTCGAACACACTGGAGTCATGCCATTGGTGCATCAATGACACGGCCATGTTACCTTCATGGCTAGGTAACGAACTTGGCTCGGGTATCACACTGAAAGTCAAAGTCTAGGTCCAAGCAAAGGTCCAACTAGTCTAAGTCCAACTATTAAAGATTCATGGCAAAGGGTATTTATCTAATCAAGTCAAAAGATCAAAGAATAGGGAACATAGCAATGGCTTTGGGAAATCTTAAACGAATCAACATAAGAAATCAAGAGAACGAAGGCACCTTACTGAAAAGGGCAGAATATCTGTACCTTATTTCGAATGCAAACAAACAAGAACTGAAAGTACTGAACGGATTAAGACTTCTCCTTCTTCACACCTAAGGAGTAGAAGAGAGTTACAATTGGTTCTTAAGTATTCTTTTTAACTTGCCTTTCCATTTTAAGTAACTTTCTATTTTTAGCAGATTTCCATATTTAGTAAGTTTTCTTATTTAGTAAGTTTCCATAATTAGGAAAATTCAAGTATTATAACTTAGGTTAACTCATACTTTAAAAATATTATGGACATAGGGTACATTTTAACAATTTATGATAGTTCAGGGTTAATTATGACAAGTTTCCATAACTTAGGGTTTTAAATATAAATATATCAAAGTTAAGGGTTTAAAATGAAACTATTACAAATTACTAGTTTTAAACACATAATGGATTCAGAATCACACTTTAGTCCTTTAAGTTTCATTATTTACACTTTACACCCCTTTAGTTATTAAAGTTACAAAATAAACCTTATAGTTACATAATTTACAATTTAACCCTCACTATATTCATAATTACATCACAAGCCCTTATAATTACTAAGTTACAGAATATACCCTTATAATATACATATAGTACGAATTACACCCCATGTTTTACATATTTACGCAATTAGTCCCTTTAGTTTATTTAATTTGTATTTCGAACCAATAATTAATAAATAATTCATGTTCTTGCGAATTTTACACATAAGGACCTCATCTTATAATTTTTACATATTTGTACTGACCTAATTAACATTATAAAAATAACCTTTAAGTTTCAAAGTTGACAAAACTAGACCTTCTTAATTATTTCTCAATTCGTATAACATGTTTAATAACCAAATCAAAACCCTAACACATCTAACTATTCCACAATCATTATCTAATCAGTAGCAAGCATTAAATGACCTGTTTTCAAATACTAAACCCTAACCCTAATGCGTTCTAGGTTTCTTTTCATTTTAAATCCATTCGATACATATACATACGATATAAAGAATAATTAGCTGCGATCCACATGAGCTTCTTGATGAACTCAAATAAGTACATTTTATTACTATCATTTATCCTATTAATTTGACTTGTTTTACTATATTATGTATGAGGATTGATATTTAATCGTTTACTTTTGTAATTCTCAGATAAAAACAAGCATTTGGTGAAACTTAGCGATTTTGGACTGATTATGGAGCAAAACATGCATAAAGTTAAGAGTCTACTGAAATGAAGAAGATCAAGACTAATCTGCTCCAGATGCGCCGCATCTCACTCATGACATGCGCCGCATCTCTATCAAGATATCACCAGATACGATCCAAGATACAAGAGGACATGCGCCGCATCTAATCATGGAGTTACGCCGCATCTTCTGGCGGTGTACGAATATTCCTGAATATTATAATCTTGGACCCCACGCGAAGTTAAGTCAATGCGCCGCATCTACTTACTAGATGCGCCGCATCTTCCCTCAGACAGAAACTATAAATACCCCAAGACCAGACGAATTTCAGAGAGACCATATAATACCGAAAACCGAACAGGAGAAACCAAGGACGAATTCAGTCAAGGAGGCAGCACAAGACACACCCAAATCAAAGATACAAGAGCTGTAAGAAGGTGCTGCATGTGTTTAATTCATTAAGTAGTTTTGTTTTATTGTGTTAGCAAACTTTAATTCATCAGGATTGGTGGCTTGTGTAATGTGACAACGAAAGATTGCACTCCCTTTAATACTTGCTTTCCCATCAATTAAAGTTTATATGTTGATGTCTTTGGTTACTACTTATTAGTGCATTGATAACCTCTGTGTTTATTAGTGGCTTGCGGGCATTTGACTGCGGAAAATAATGTGGCTCCCACGGTTATTACTAAATTGATCACTTAGGAATAACTTTTAGACATAAGTAATCATTAAGGGTTTACTCGCCGATAAGAATAGGACCAACGAGAAAGGGTTAACTACATACACTTCATATAAAGCTATCAATAAAACAAGTGACAATCTACTTAATCATAAAGACAGCCCTCTTATTGTCTCGAGTATTTATCTGTGTACGTGTGTGCTACTTGCTGATTCGTGCCTATTGGTTTATTTTATTATTTAATTGCAAACAAATCGTGCCAGTCTCTCAGGCTGAAACCCCCTTGCGTTAGGATATTAAAATACTGATTAGAATAACGAGATAATACGTTCCACTCTTAGTGATCGACACTCTACTTACCATTATATTCATACTGACCGGGTACACTGCTCGTTAAGTGTGTGTGTTATTGATAAGTCGGCTAAATATAAATTTAAAACTTGAGTAGGCATTAAAACTGCCAAAACTTTACTCCAACGCACGCCCATCACTTCTATAAATCGAACAAGTATTTTTACCAGATCATATATGTCGTATAGTGTTCAAAATAAATAATTACCAGCCCCGAATAATTCGTATTACGCGTTATGGATTTTAGTTACGTTTTTTATCTCAAAAATTGGTACGACTTATTTAGCATGCATGATTCGAGTTATATAATTTATCTGAGTCTTATATGATCATAATAACATAAGAAAAATATAACATGCACAATCGAACGTACAAAAGGGATAAAAGGAATTTATACCTCTCGCTATAGCTTAATTCGACACACGATTGTCTAACGATCGAACCAACTAATATCACGACTTCCAATTAATTTTCTAAGCTTCTTTAGGTTATGTAGAACTCCAGAAAAATAAGCTACGAATTGTATTGGATCGAATGAAGGCTGTACGATTTTGTGAAAAGGGTTTTTAGGGTTTCGGCAATATGTTTATATATACATAAATTATAAAAATGTGTTTACATGATAAGGATTCATATATTTCGGCCCAAGCAAGCTTAATTAAGGTCAAATACTGATTGTAATCTTTTCCTAAATTTATTAGCATTTATCTTGTATTTATTTAATTTATTTTGTATTTTTAAATCTTAATTATATACGAATATATATATACTCGGCCAAACTAAATACTTTGTGTATTTTTTTACTTTTCTAAATATTAAAATTTAATCACAAAAATTATTTTGATTCATATCTAGTTCATTCCCGAAGGTTTGGAATTTATTTGGCGATTTTTAAGCTTTTAAATAAATTTTTAAGATTGTAGGGGTATTTTGGTCATTTTGCACATTTTGGATTTTTTTAGGTATTACATGTTAAGTTACAAGGTGATAAATGTATGATCTCAAACGAAACAGTTTAAGTTCATCACGACGTTTAAGTAATGTATTACTTACATACAGGTCCAACAAGGCATTCGGTTGAACTAAACAAAATAAGCTCTCTTTCTGTTTTGTCGTCTATTTTTAAGCAATGTTAGGTCGTTGATCTAGATCATGATGATTTATATTAGTTACTCCGTAACTCCGTATCATATAAGACGCGTTGCTATATTTGTTTGTGTATCTTTGCACAATTGCACGCCATATAATAATTAATCATACCATGATTTAATTAGTCTTTGTAACTTGTGTTTTCGGTGACTCTTATGTGCAAACAAACATATAATACTCGTACGTATCACAAGAAAAATAAACAGTTCAGATTGACTTGAAATAAAAAGTTTACCTGGAGTAGCAAATGAGATCCTTTTGCCATGCTTAAGTTATCCGACAAAGCGATACGGAGTTTAGTCGAAGTATTCTTGTGACACTTCCGACCTTTTTCCCGAGCTCCCCGAGATATACATCTATTGAGTTTTAAACCTGAAAACTCCTATGAGAATATTAAGGTGACTGTCAATAGGACGCTTTGCAATGGTGGCTTAAGGGTAAAACAATTGAAGGTAGGGCTTTAGGCCTTTAATTTTTAAAAACTCCCTGAGGTCTCCTAAGGAGTTTTGGGGAGGTTGTTTCCATGAGGTCTCAAGTTCGAGCATCATTAGGTTTTCTTTCTAGGTAAGAATCTATGTTGGTCTCTGCCCACTCGGATGCGTCGAGTCTCTGACTCGCTAACAGATAGTATTGTACTAACTTGCCGTTCAGAAAAAGAAAAAAAAAAAGAAAAGAAAAAGATGATAACAAGCTAAAAGATAGTTTTCTTGACCTTGAAAGTTCTTTAAGCTATAACAATTGTTCAGATATTAACGATATAAATTTGTTTTCAGATTTAAGAGTTTTGAAAGAAATTATACATGTAAATATTGCTACACCGATTAATATACGTATCTATATTAGAAATCTAAATTATTTCACTAAAGTTAGATTAAAATTTCGTTCCAGAGACAGTTGCTTCTACGGAACGAAGTTTTTCGGAGGAAAATTAATGGATTAGCTCATTTATCGGAGGAAAATTAATATAATATCATGTTGATTCTATAAACTTTATCAAATATTTCGCTTAAAAAAGTTAAAAAGAAAAATAAAACAAACTATTTTTCGGCAAAAAAAATTGATATAAAAACTCCGTTGTAAAGCTTCGCTTTAAGCCTCTGTGAAGGTTGAGTCGCCTTGACGCTTCGATGATGATTAGATAAGCTTACTTAGAAAGTTATCTATTATAAATTTCAATTACTTAAATAAAAGAGTTAATTACATAAATGGTCACTGTGGTTTGACGGTTTTTTCACTTTCAGTCACTGAAGTTTTTTTTTTACTGATTCTGTCACTATGGTTTGCATATGTTACAGATCCAGTTCATATCCGAATTGAAATGACCAAAAAGCCCTTGTCATCTTCTTTTTCAAATCTTTTGACAATTAAGTAACGGTCGTTAGTCCTTTAGACTAACGGTCGTTAGTCATTTATACGTTTTCGTCCGTTTTTACACCTTTTCATTCGTTTTTGCACGTTTTCGTTCGTTTTTACATGTTTTCGTCCGTATTTACACATTTTCGTCTGTTTTTACACGTTTTCGACCGTTTTTACACGTTTTCATCCGTATTTACACGTTATAGTCCGTTTTTATACGTTTTTCGTTCCGTTTTTATACACGTTTTCGTCCGTTTTTACACATTTTCATCCTTATTTACACGTTTTCGTCCGTATTTTCACGTTTTCATCCATTTTTACACGTTTTCATCCGTATTTACATGTTTTCGTCCGTTTTTACACGTTTTCGTCCGTATTTACACGTTTTTGTCCTTTTTACACGTTTTCATCCGTATTTACATTTTTTCGTCTGTTTTTACGCGTTTTCATCCGTATTTACACGTTTTCATATATTTTTACATGTTTTCATCCGTATTTACACGTTTTCGTCCGTTTTTACACGTTTTCGTCCGTATTTACACGTTTTCGTTCGTTTTTACACGTTTTCGTCCGTATTTACACGCTTTCATATTTATACGTTTTCATCCATATTTACACGTTTTCATCTATTTTTACACGTTTTCATCTATGTTTACACGTTTTCATCCGTTTTACACGTTTTCGTTAGTATTTACATGTTTCTGTCCGTTTTTACACGTTTTCATCCGTATTTACAAGTTTTCGTCCGTATTTACACGTGCTCGTCCGTTTTTACACATTTTCATCTGTATTTACACCTTTTTTTACGGACGGAAACGTATAAACATCGGACGAAAAAATGTAAAAAACGGACGAAGACATGTAAAAATGAATAAAACAAGCATAAAGGGATGAAAATGTGTAAAAACGGACGAAAACGTGCAAAAATGAAAAAATGTTGTAAAAATGGACGAAAAGGTGTAAATACGGACGAAAACATGTAAAAACGAACAAAAACGTGTAAATACGGATGAATACGTGTAAAAACGGACAAAACCGTGTAAATACGGATGAAAACGTGTAAAAACGGACGAAAACGTGTAAATACGGATGAAAACGTGTAAAAACGGACGAAAACGTGTAAATACGGAGGAAAACGTGTAAAAACGGATGAAAACGTGTAAAAATAGATGAAAACGTGTAAATACGGATGAAAACGTGTAAAAACGGACGAAAATGTGTAAAAACGAATGAAAACGTGTAAATATGGAGGAAAACGTGTAAAAACGGACGAAAACGTGTAAATAATGTTGAAAATGTGTAAATACGGAAGAAAACGTGTAAAAACGGATGAAAACGTGTAAATACGAACGAAAACGTCTAAATACGGACGAAAACGTGTCAAAACGGACGAAAACATATAAAGACCGGACAAAAAGGTTTAAAAACGGACGAAAACGTTTGAAAACCAAATTTTCCGTTATTTACTAACGGCCGTTAGTCTAAAGGACTAACGACCGTTATTTAATTGTCAAAAAAATTGGAAAAGAAGATGACAAGGGCTTTTTGGTCGTTGCATTCGGATATGAACTGGATCCGTAACATATGCAAACCACAGTGACTGAATCAGTAAAAAAAAAACTTCAGTGACTGAAAGTGAAAAAACCGCCAAACCACAATGACCATTTATGTAATTAACTCTAAATAAAATATATAGATTAATTGAATGCTGTTTAAAAGATTAAATATATGTATTTATATTTTTATTATTAAATATAGTGTGAATGTAGTTTGATTTTTATATATAGTTTTTTTGAACTTAGTTTGATTTTTATATGAAGAAAATAATTTGTAATTTGTCTATAGAGAACTTATGAATTAATTTAATTGAGAAAAAAGTTTTATGAGTTTAGTAATGATTGCGAAGTTATGCTTTTAAAAAGTTGATTCTTGAATTATAGCATGAAGTTAGCAATGGTCCAACCCAAGCATAAAAATTAAAAAGTGAAGGACCTTCATGTCTTATGACAAATCCACATTTCTTTCGATTAATTAACTAACGGGTCAGGATATCACCACCCTTAACTAATTTTTAAGGCTAAAGTATTGTTATTAACTACACTTTAAAGATTAGGAGCTATCTGCCAGGTGGGAAGTCACTTAACAGAGATTTGTGGGTCCTAAATATCGAGGTTTTTTTATACCATTGTTTCCTTTTAAGTTTTAACTATTTACTCGTATGTTTTTTCACATATCGCGACAAAATTTTGGGAATGCTATGAAAACTAACATAATGGCGGTATCAAGAACAACAACCGTTTATTTTTATCAAGGTCGCAAGCTCTTTATTTTTCTTCAAAAATTAATGTGCACCGGTCACTGTGTGATCAAGTTGTTTCATCATTCCCAGTTTCATTCGGTTCAAAAATCTACAATAATTGTCAAGTTCATATATAGTGCTCGAGAGTTCAAGTTGGGCTCATGATCTCAATTTTAGTTAGTAGTTCTCACTTTGTCGATAACATTTAGTCCCAATTTCACGAGTGAAGATAGCAATTTTCTTTGTTCTTAAGCCATTGTAATGTAAGATGTCCTCTTTCATCCTTCAAGCTAAGTATGTTTCATAGTTCGGATCTTTTTGCGATTCATTTTCAATAAAACAATTTTTTTAACCTAACATAGCATCACATAAATTTACTTCGTATTAAGAAGTTATAAACTACAGTAATAAGTTACTTTATGATTTTAGAAGTAACGTAAATTTGACGAAATGAACGATAGAAAAAAGTACATTTCATAATTGTCATCTCATGGTTTAACCCCACATTTCTCTAGCAACTTTTTAGTTGTTGTAAGGAATTATTTATTTTACACCCTAGTAACTGAGAATGATCATTGGGTGGTCGACATGCGATCCCACGTTTTTTATTTCTATTTATTCGTAGTTTTGTGAATGACATGAGGTTTTTCTATATTTCTATAATTACATATTTGGTTAAAGGTATTGTTGTGAAAATATTTTGTGGTCATTTGTTTGTCATATTTACCTATTCATTATTCTATTCATTATTCCTTACATGATATTATTACTTTTACTCAATCTTGTCAAATTAAAGTAGCAAGATAACAACTACTAGTACTATTTCAAAGTGGACTTTTGTTTACATAAAGTGCTTACTGGATGTTCAAGACTTTAATGATTCATGCCATGAAAGTTTTAACTATGTACATGTGTAAGTCACCAACTCATTGAAAACTTAGCTTAAAAAGAAATTATATTACTTTAAAATGCTAATGCATACATAAGAATGAGGAGGATTTAAATGCTCGTGTAAGCGAAAGATGAGTTTTTGGCTCAGTATACGTGGTCAACTGAGGTGTATATGTGACTGTTTCTAACCTTTTTTCTACTCATTACCGTAATAGTGAGATTTGAATTACGACCATATTTGCACTATGTTAGATTCAAACCAACTTTCTTGAGCATTTGGACGATTTCTTTTGAGTATTAGGTAATTTTCTAATGAACTAACTAACCTCGCTTACTTTTGGAATCAACATGCTACTAATCATGTCATAAGATGGGGTTTAATTTTATATTATATCAACTTGACCAATTGTGATGTGATGACTATGCCAATCAAATGACCTAACTAATGATAGTTATAAGTTAGTCATCATTAACATCATCTAAGTTTAGAACTTTTAAATGCTTCTTAGATTTTTTTAATTTCTACGTTATCTTTACTACTTACGAGGCCTTACGAACCTGTGCGATGCACCAGTTATGCTTTTTGTTGAATATCTATGTGTTTTGTACGTAATGTTTGTGCAGATTTTTATATGCTTGTTATCAAGATTGCGTCAATGTTTGTAATATAAGTTTTATATAATAAGTTATATGTAATTTTTTATTTAATTTATTTTTTTATTTTTTTTATTTTTTTTTTATTTTTGGTTTGTTCAATAAGTTTGTAATTTGTGTTTGTTAGCATGGGATGAAGATTGTTGGTGACGCTATTTCGTCGCTTTTAATTGAGGTTGAGTGAAACACTCAAAATGATATTTAGGTTTTATAGTGTTGAACACTAAGGGATGGATTGTAAGTTTGTCGTGATAGTATTAAATCTCGTGCATTGCACACAGTTTTGGTATGTTCCGTACTCGGTTAATTTGTGGTATTAATTTTGGTTATGGGTTAAGGTAAGTTTTTTTTGTTGATGTTGTATTCACTACTTTAGTTTGGTTATACAAAAATGTTAAGTTCGGGACGATGAGTAAAAGCGTTGGGCACATATGTTAAATTTAAGTTGTTGTTATGGTGTAGTATGTTAAGTATATCTACTATGATCATTTATTTCTAAAGCTGGTTGTCAAAAACTTATTCCAATAAAATTAATATTCATAATTGATATGCTACTTGAAGATACTATCATATTAACCTATGTCAACGGATTTAGATTCAAATTTAGACCAACATGCATTGCTCAGGTTGGATTTGCATTGCATTTGTACAATAATCACTTGTCCACAAAAGAAATTTATATATTTATGCATATTTGCCATGAAAAATAGTAGAAACCATCAAAATCATCACATACAATTCTCAAGTTCTCTTTAACCTGCACTACTTAGTTCAACGACATACTTATTTCTTTTCAAAAAGAGCTAACGTGACGATTTCACTTGAAACGCTTGTATGTTATTCACACTCGATCTCTCCTCAGCGTGATATTTCCAAAACAATAATCTCCTCCTTCCAAACCTCCTGCTGCGACGAACAGCCCTTTATTCACGTTTGAACCAACAATAACTCCCATTCTATCTGGTAACTCCACCACATTATACTTCAGAAGTTCAAATTCATAAGATCTACAAAAACATTATAGTGACTTCACTTCAAAGTAAATAAATACAAATACCTCTACTTAATAACTTTGTATCCATGTATCTTTCCCTAAAGCCCCTCCCAAAATATAATTAATGTCACAGCTCCGGATCATTGTGCGTGAGAGCTGCCTTCAAATTTTATATGGAAATTGGCCATTTGTAAGTATATACAAATACCTCTACTCAATAACTTTGTATCCATGCCAATAACTATTTCCTTAAAAACCTTTATAAAAAGCCTACAACAAACTTTGTAACCCAATTCAATTCATATCAGGCCAATTCATAAGCCCGGTCCAAACCCACCCTATCCTAATATTTCGTTTACCGCTCCTTAGGCCTAAATTGAGTCATCTCCAAAACCCTAATCTCTCTCACACACATCATATGAAGCGCCGCTACAGGCATCATCCACTCTCAATCTCATCTTTCCTATTTATCATAACCGAATCAACAACATAAATTCCATTTACTCCAATCAAAAAGAGAAACTTTTATTTCTGCTTATGTAAGACGAACCACAACCATACCATTAGCCTTCAAGAATGCTTTAGTTTACGCAGACTCACAAAAGAATGCTTCATTCCGAGTATACAACAATTAACTGATGTATTCCTTCTAAACTTTAGATACTTTAAACTTGGTTGTTGATTATTCTTTGGTTTAATTAACGGCTTTGTTTGATTTACCTCTGGTTTAGTTTCAATAAATCGATTAGGGTTTTCTGCTTAGGGTTTGCTTTTTGAATTTGGCTTCAAGATCCTGGAAAAGGGTCTCGGCTCTTGATTTTGTTTGTGTTTTGTTTAACCGAATCGGGCTGGATGAGATTGTTGTGTGTGATGATTGTGTTTATATAGGGCACTGAAATGAATGGTAAAGATTAAATGCGAAACTCTTTATAGTCTTTTTTGTTTTTGGTTGTAACTTGAGATTGATTGGTATTCATCTTCCTTCACATTCAATTGTTGTAAATAAATGTGGGCATGTAATTGTGGTTCTAACTTGAGAATGGTTCGTATTCATCTTCCTCCATATTCAATTGCTGCAAATAAATGTGGGTATAATGTTATGATTTGTATATTCAATTAAGAGCTCGTGTGGAACTTTGACATTTACTCTTCACACATTTTCACTCCAAAAATCATGTCATTAATTCAAAATTGGTGTCATTAATACTCCCCAATGATTTTTAGGATCAATATTTAGATATACGAGGCGATGTCAAGCCCGTGCGTTGCACCAATTGTGTCTAATTGTTCATAGCTTAATGGTTGCTATTCATTAGGTTTACACTATAAACTAATTACTTTACTTGTCTATACAATCAGCAACAATCAATATAACCTTGCTTATGGATATCCGCAAATCCTTGGCCTTGAATGTCTTTTTGTTTCATCTTTCCAAAATGCAATTGGACTATACATCCTGATTATATCTTTCACAATGATCGAGTGGTGATTAGTTATTATGACATAAGTAAATGATACATACGACCAGCATTTATAGTGGCATTTGTGACATTACATCACTATGATAACATCGACATGCAAAACGAAACAAAGAATGCAGGTTATGAAAGAGATGTAAAGCATTGTTGGACTTGATGTTGCATTGTTTGACATATCTCAACTAAACAGCTATAGCTATAGTTGATGCAATAACTTATTTTTGTTTAAGATAGGTGCCAAGAACATTGGAAGATTATGATGCATTGTTTGTTGTAGTCATAATTACTTTATTAGTTTATAAACACAATATTATGAAGAACAACCAAAACACAAAAAAAATTGGCAGAAAAATAATTGATAAAGAATTTCATGACAAATATTGAGGTTAATATCGTATCACCTAAAACTCTAATTAAACTGACTGTCCTTTTATAACAACAAATACAAACACACAAACAACCTTAATCCATGGATTACACAACCATAAAGCCAACTCTCTGCTCTCTCTATCTCCAGACACCATGTCTGGCCCATGATATTGCAGGCGATGAAATCGTATCAAGTGAAACCTTAAATCTTTTGTTTCAGTGTCACATCAATGATCCCAATTTGAGATTTAGGTCTGTAATGTTCATCCGGGTCCACCTCCTCGATTTCCTGGAATGCATATATTCCAGATCAAAATCCAATCATGGTTCGTGTTCAATCACCGTGTAAAGAACAACTGATGGTTATTTAAATGCATTTTGACCTTAGAAAAGAGCAAACACGACAACTTGTAATATTAGATTTACCTGAACAATATCTTCTCCCTTGATGACACGTCCAAATACATTAAGTTTGGCGTTTAGATCTGGAATTGGTGCGGTTGTGATGAAAATATCAAATCCACCTTTCTCATGTTTCGTATTGGATGTACCAAGCATAAAGGCTTCGTGCTTCAATCTATAGATGAAAAGTAAATTAAGAGTATCAATACTAATTTAGTGTCAAAAAAAGTGGTTGATGTAGAGTTTAGAGAAACCTTTTCTCAAGCTGATTGTAGTGCTTCTCTCTAGAAGTCCAATCCTCAATTACTGAATGATTATCAGTCTCACCTCCTTGGATTACAAAATGTTTCACCACACTTTGAAATAGCATCCCTTTAAAGTGTCCCTTCTGGCTGTGAACGCATTTCAAAAGATCAATAACCATCATAAAATTAAATACAAAACCAGTCAACTGGTAACTTTAGCTAAAGCGGCACTGTCCAAATTGCCAAGAACTGAGTAAGAAACAGATGTATTCTTATAGGCAGAACCTTAAAGATGAAAGACCATTCTCACCACGTACTTATGTGATTGACACATGATCATATAGATAGAAAAATATGACTTACTTATCATCATGAATAGGAACTTCCCATTCTTCATCATGGTATGCAACATATATGGGGTCTGCAAAATTAAGGTATTTGAAAAAGATTAATTATGATATAACACAGTAATAGCCTAAGCTGTATCAAAAGTGCCCCATAAATAAAAATGATACTTACAGTATTTAGCTAGATACCTGAAAAGGAGTGATGAAGCTGCACCTTTTCTCTTCTACGACATTATTATTAACATTGACTGTGTTGAAGAATCAGATTAGTAAATTATAAGGTAGTCTTGAACTTCTTGCATTGAGTTATCAGCTTCTGCTAGTTCATGATCATGCTGTATAACCTGCACACGAAAAAAAAAAAAAATCATGAATGAAGATTTCAACTTTTGAAAATCAATAATGAAGATTCGAACTTTTGTGTTTGTGCATGTGATTTTGGCCGGTTAATATAGGCATGCCCCTTGCACTTCATCTAGCCAACTTTTAATTATATAGTAAATACCATATAATCAATTCCGGCAACCCTTGCACTTCATCTCCTTTCATGATTGTATACTTATGATGGTTGCATTCAATAATGTTTGGGTTATACGTATAATAATTCATATACTCTACATATTGCTTAAACTACCTTGTATCGTACATGATTCTATGCACAATCACTCTTCCACATTAAATTAAGCTATTGAATCTTTAGATATAATAGATATACTCTACATATTGCTTAAACTACCTTGTACCGGACATGATTCTATGCACAATCACTCTTCCACATTAAATTAAGCACTTGAATCTTTAGATATAATAGATATGATAATGAATGCATATGCATTATTTTAAACTTAAAATGCTTAAAATTTGAATAATATTGGTTGTCTATAATAGATATGATAATGAATGCATATTGCATATGCATTATTTTAAACTTAAAATGCTTAACAAAAACACAGGTGTAAAACAATGAGTTAATCCTAATGCCTCTTATCATGTAGTAAATCTAACTACACGAATGTAGTCTCACTTGTGGCCTCGGAATGGTCCTAACGCAAGTTCTAGAATCTAAGTGCTACCGGTACACACATCATAGCATAAATGCTTTTCCTACCAATTCTAGGGGCGAACCTCACATATTTGGGGGTGGAAAATTTTTTAGTGGTACGGTTTTTGTGCTAGTCATATAACTCCTATCCATGAGACGCTCATTAAGATCAAAGTTTCACTCCTATATGTTGTAAAAAATTTTAAATTTGGCACTAAAATTGCCCTAACAGGTATTTATCTCAGTTTTATTACACATCTACTATCAAACAAACAAAAATCAAGTGCAATTGTATTCTCTAAAGTATCGTATTTTTACCCCCCCCCCCTTACACTTAAGATGAACATTGTCCCCAATGTTCAAATAACAAAATGTAAAAGTAACAAGGTAAAAGAATGAAATCAAATACTCCCCTGATTCGTTTGGTGGATAAGGAGGTAACATGGTTAGATCTTCTTCCAAGAGAATGTAAAAGCTCCAAGACTAATGCATCGCCAAAAGCTTGATTCCCCATACATTTCCTTGTCCAAAATAACCTGTTAAACCTGAGAAAACAAACACGAAAACCTGCATAACATCGGCGGGATAAATTCTATATAGGGATATAATGCTTGTGGAATGATAATTTTGCAGATTCCTGGAGATTATAAGTTAGAGATTTAATAAAAACTTTTTTATGAAAACAAAACTTTCATAAATTTCAGAAAATTAACACCTGACGCCGTCAGGTTGTAATGCCTGACGCCGTCAAAAATGATCTGACAGAATTCTCATGTTAAGTTTCCGGAAAATTTCTGGAAAAACCTATACCTTACTTCCTGGAAATCCTGCAAAACATCATTATGACTCGATACAAGCATTTGACTCAAACCATTACTAATATGTATGTTAATTTAATATTGTTATGATTCATGTTCATTTGTTCTAATAAACCGATTTGGATTTCCCTTACACTTATCTTTTGCAAAATACCTTTATATGTAGTTAAGACGAAGTTAAAAATAAGATAAAACATTTTCACAATTTAGTTTCAAACATGAATCAATAATAATAAAAATTAAACATACATACGGAAGCAAATAAAATCAAACAAACAAATAAATAAACACACAAAGCAAATAAAGCTTGGGTTGCCTCCCAAGAAGCGCTTGTTTTTGTTCGAGTCACGAGCCTGACTCTACCCTTATTTAACGGAAATAGGGGAGATTTTCCCTACACTTAGGGTTAAGTGCGGGTGATAGTAGCGATACACACCAGCTCGGTAGGAGTATGCCACGTGAGGAAAGATTGGTGGATGAATTATATGCTCAAAGGGGTGTGCTCCTTTCATCATAACCTTACCTAGTTCACTTTGGTCAATGGGTGAGTTAAAGTGTTCTCCTAAAAAGGGATCATTTTCTAACAACTTTGAGAGACTCCTAATTAGGAATCCATCTTCACCCAATAGACCCGGTTTAAACCCATAATGTTTCTTGTGATCAATCATGAATGGGTGATGTAGACATGTAAGGTCATTTTTCACTCCTATATTGTCTTCCTCACTACAAGGCTTAATGTCTACTTCCTTAAACTTAAGACTACCCGGACTATATGTTTTGATGGGTGGATCGGGACCTAATTCAATTCCTAAATTTTCATCCAAGGATGGAAGATTAGGTAACGGTTTTGGTTGAGGCTCCGGCTCATCAAAACTAGGAACTTCCATAGGACTAAAAGAAAGGTTGTGATCACTAAAAGCATTCAAACCTATTTCTTCTAGTTGTGTTTGGTCCAAGGGCTCTACCTCTATTGGGGTTCCTATAGTCTCCTCAACTTCTTCCGGGTAAGTCACGGGCGGTGTGTGTGCCTCAAATGATGGTAGGACTTGTGGGGTACTTAGTGGGCTTGCATTTCTAACCTCATTCTCCATAGTATCTAAATCACCTATATGTTCATCATGTGTTTTGGTGAAATCTATCCCACTCATGCAACTAGGTAGTTCAACACTAACCATCTCAGAATCTTGGTTTGATTCTAATTCCATGTTCTTAGAAACTAGGTCTCTTTGCTCATACGAATCCACCAATTCGTTCCACTTATGGGTCATGGCTAGGAAGCTTTCCTCAAAATTCATCCAAAGGGCCTGACTAAAAGGAATTGATCCAGATAATGCTCGTCTAATAGAAATCTCACATGCATAGAATTCATTAAACCCATCTAACCTTACCCCTAACTCCTTTTTGGGAAAACACAAAGATCACACAAAAATTCATAGGAATGATAGGAAACAAATCTATTGGTGAAATATAATTGTTCCTCTGTTGTCAATGATCTAAATGGAATTTCATCCATCATAGTGACAAATGAAAATGGTTTTACAAACAAAGGGCACAAAGAAAAAGATAGACTACAAGAAATCCAAGAAAAATAAAATAAAAAATCTCACTAGAAAGGAATCTAGTGAGTAGACATAATAAAATAAAAATTCAACCTAATCAATAACTATTCCCCGGCAGCGGCGCCAAAAACTTGATGCGTGGTTTTGCGACCTTACAACAGGTTTTACCTCTCGAGGGAACTCAAGAGGCTTACAACCCCACCAGGCAGTGTACCTGACCGATGTAGTATAGTGTAGTGGTAAGTACGGGGGATTGATCGTTCTCCACAGGGAATAGTGTTCGTTAGGTATGAAAAACTACTTTAATAGGTCTAAGGGTGAAGGAAGATTATTTTTTGTATTTTTATATTTTTTTTGAAAGCAAGTAAAATCTCGGGTTTGAAGGAGTGGGCGGAATTAGTTGCTAGTCAACTAACCCAAATAACTACAAATGCAAATAAAATAAAATAAATGAAAATGAAAAGGTTGTGAAACTTATGTGGAGAGAAATGTGTTTACTTAGATTTCCTTACTCCCTAACTATCTTTTACCGGTTGATTAGTGTGTATTAATTGCGTGGATGACGGGTGTATTCCTTAATACCAATCGTGGGGTGGCGTACGTACTTCCCCAACTCTACAAGCTCCTACTTCACTCCTATGTCGAGCCGGCTAGGAAGCTCCTAACATGGGATCACTAGAATTCGCTCATGCATTAAATACAACCATATAAACCTAGTACGCATTGGTTCATGTTTCTAAAGACGTTCAAGCAAGTTACCGTATAGGAGGTTAGCCAGTTTTCTTAAGTCTAACATCGATAAACAATCATCCAATATAATTAATAACACATTAACAACCGATAATCAATAGTTAGGTTTCATTAGATCTAAGCAAACACAAGATAAATCTAGCCTAGCATGTTAATCAAAAGACAAGAACAAGATATAATCAAACAACACATAGACATATTGATTGATTAAGTAATTACTTATCTTCAATTAAACATGGGAGATCCAAGGGTATGAAAACCCTTAAAAATGGCAGAAATTCGTCTTAGGGTTTCTCCTCACAAAGTTGCACACTAATGACAAAAAATTGCAAAACTATATATAGAGTTTAAGGGCTGACGGCGTCACGTTATAGGACTTGACGCCGTCACCTCGCCGTGTCTAGGGTTCCCGGATGGCCTTTTTGACGCCGTCCCTCTTTAGTGCTCCAAAATCCGCTCTGGCCTATCAAGGCTTGATGCCGTCAGAAATGGGCTTGACGCCGTCCCTCTTTAACTTAAACCGTGATGGCCTTGATTACCTTAAAGGGTGACGCCGTCAGAATTTACATTGCAAAACTCCCTGGCTTATCATGTGTATTTTTCATATCCACCTTTTTTGCCAAGCCTTGACGCCGTCTGGAACAATCCCTGACGCCGTCAAAGGTACTTTTCCAGCCGATTTTGAGACTTTGTCGTGTTTCTTCACTTTTATGCTCCAAAAACGTCCAAAATGCTTCCTTTTCCAGATTTCTTCTCCAAAGTACCTAAAATGACAAAAGGAACGATTTAGGGCAATATTTGATCAAATAAATACGATTTATGGCTTAAATGACCCCCTAAAAGCGGTACACTTTTCGCTTCATCAGTAACCTCAGATAATGACATCGAAGTCTACATCTGGAGATTTCAGGAGTTGGTTGCGCTATGTCCAACTACGGTTCCAGATAACGAGAAGTTGTTGGAAAACTTTATTGGTGGGCTACCACACAGCATCAGCAGGGATGTAACTGCTTTTGATCCACATACACTGGACGAAGCAATCAGAATATCTCAAAAGCTTATGGCTCAGGTAATGAAGAAGGGAACTACCGTCAACAACAATAACCGTGACAACAACAACTACAACAACAACCGAAACAATACCAACTATAACAACAACAACAACAACAAGAGAAGGTGGGACAACAATCAGTGTGGCAATGCTACACCACAACCACCAAAGAGACAAGAAGTTTCTAAGGCCTATGCTACAGGCCCAACTGAAAGGAAAGGTTACAAGGGTACCCTACCCAAATGCGACAAGTGTCAAAGTCATCATAACCCTGGGCATTGTCTTAATCCTTATGGTAACTGTAAGAAGATAGGTCATTCGACTAGAGAATGCAAGTTTCCAATCATTGCCGGAAATCAGAAACCTCCAGTGACATGTTTTGGCTGTGGGGAGATAGGACACTACAAGAATGAATGTCCAAAACAAGGAAATCAAGGGAACAGGAACTAAGGTGGAGTAGCACATGAAAGGACTTATATAATCGGAGAAGGGGATTGCCAGCACATCAACAACGTTGAAGACGAAAACAATGTTTAAAAACAAGGAACTTCTGCCTTAGTAATAAACCATAGGAGGAGCCTTTTAGGGTTGTATTTCTTTAAGTAGTCTATCTTAAGTACTTTCTTGTAACCTCGTTGTATCATGTACCTTTCTATTTAATGTAATCCCTATCTTTTATCATCTATACAGTAATCACAACCTTCGTTTATTTCATCTCCTATTCCAATTGCCCAATTTTCAATCATTCTGCAACAACATACCGCTATTCTAGAAGGGATTAGGCAAATTTCGTCTTGACTATAGGCTATTACCATTCCGTAAGATTATCCACCCACGCCCTATAACCCATTCGACAGATTTTATTACAGAAATATTTTACTACCATGTCAGGAAATTATTTCACGGAATTTTAAATCGAGTCATGTTACTACCGCCATATAAATTGATTTTCAGTCATCATACCAACCATTTACTACTATTTTATCAATCAACATGTTGAATATCATCTAAAACTTTTGAGAAACATAATGCTACTTTGACTAAACCGAGCATCGTATCATTAGTTCTCAATTATACATAGCCTGATCACCTATGTAAAATTCAGGAAGGATTATGCCATGAAGAAAACAATCATCTTTTCAAAAATTCATAATAACAATCTTCATTCAAAAGCTTTGTAACCAAATAAATTTTTTCATAAACATCTCTTTTGACAAACCCTCTCTAGATACCTACACCACGTGTCACTCACTCAGCCATTAAGTGAATCTTTACCATTGACCTCTCTAGGAAAGACTTTCCATCTATGAGGAGTATTCCATGACATAAGAAAACAACGAAAGGATTGCAGAACCACAAACAAGGACTAGAAACATACAGTAAGTTGATTCATAACACAATGAAAATCATGAGATCTCACGAGGCAATCCAAATCATTATCTTTGACATAGACACCCAATCCTATCATTCCTGAAATACTAGTTAGACTAAGCACCGTAAGCGAAAAGAGGCTCATATCGTAACATTGGTTAGAGCAAGACACAAGGGATCAAAACTGTTACCATAGCTTTATCCTTCCGATAACACATTTCACGTTTCAAATATCAAGAAGTGTCTTTCAGATGAATCACTCGTAATTCCATTAGAAGAAATTCAACTCGACAATAAGCTCAATTTCGTGGAGGAACTAGCAGAAATCATGGATTGTGAGGTCAAACAGTTAAAGCTGGGTCGAATTCCTATCGTGAAAGTTCGCTGGAATTCTCGAAGAGGTCCCGAGTTTACTTGGGAGCGGGAAGACCAGATGCGACTCAAATATCTACATCTTTTCACCAAATCCACTCCAGAGACCAACACTAACTGAATTCAGGGACTAAATTCCTTTTAGGGTGGACAACTGTGACAAACTGTAATTTCAGGTCAAATTCAAAATCTCGACAATTTACTATTCATTGGTTACTATTCATCATTCACTATTCATCATTTCACTATTCACTCATGGTTATCATTTATCATTTCGTAAACTAGGTTTACGAGTAACAAATTCGCGTAACCGTAAGGGTTTAGCTGCGTATGCATGAAACATCATTAAGGACACCTCATATAGACTAGAGTAGGCTACATATCATCAATAACATCGTCATCATGATAGGTCATTCACGGTTTGAACAATTTTCTATTCACGTATATTCATTTATTACATAATCGCTACCACTCAAGTATTTACCACGAACAATATACCCAACACTCCCGACTATAACCCTAATATATTTTCACACTCACTATAATGATATAAAAATTATATTATTAGTTTACCCGGTGTTTTGAAATCATTTACTATATTTTCCGTTAAACGCTTATAACTGCGACGGTTTGCGAAATTTCAATCCGATAATTATTCTAACCCCCGATACTTACCAGAAATGTGATTTCATAATTTTTACCACTTCATCATACTTTATTTTGTCCCGTTAAAATTCATTTCTAGCTAACTCGGTACCCGGTAGCACCTAAAACACATAATATCTATCTAAATATCACCAAAGTCAATATTACTTACACCAAAATCTTCCTTCCCCTTACCCATTGCCGCCCCCCCCCCCTCCCCCCATACCAATCACTTACCACTTTGAAAAAATGTTACTAGCCCCATTAATTACTTGTTCCTTTTGTCCATAAAAATCTACTTCTATTATACAAGTATACTAACACTAACACATAGTTGCAAGATCAAAAAAAAAAAAAAAAAATCATCACTTCCTCTCTCACTCATAGTGATCGGCCAAGCAAGAAACCAAGAGGAAGTTCACCAAAAATTCCAAGATCAAGTATTTCTAGTCCTAGTAGTATCCTAGTTAAGGTTTTGAGATAAAAACCTCAAAGGATAATTAAGTGTTTTACTTCAAAAACTCATCAAATCTTCAAGTAAGTGTCTAAATAAAATTTCTACTCTTTTATACTGATGGTCCCTAAAATTAACGTAACACAAGCTACTAACCACGTATAACTACTAACTAATAACTATAGATCGACAACTTAAGTAATAACAAGAGATTAAAGAGAAATGAGAAGAAGAGAATGATTGATATTATTTCACTCGTATAACTAGCAAAGCTTCCGCACAATATGAAATAAACCAACAACAAATGAGGCACCCTAAGCATTCTATTTATAGGCGATAATTAGGGCGCCACTTACATGAAATGCTTCTAGAAGAAATAGACAAGGCCACATGGTCCATGGGCTACTAATGGACCGTGGACTTAATTCTAACGTATAACCCATATAGAGCAACATATTTAGCGCTATGACCTAGACTTGGAAATTAAATAAAAACGTGTTCCCAACATATACTTTCATTTGACCTATTTTGATGTCCTACTAGCTAATCATACTATAATACATATGTTATATACCACTTGATAATTATTTTCACTAAAAATGGAATTAAAGATTTATTTTTTTTTTTGTTAGTGATCTTATGAGATCCACCATTTTTGGTGAAGATTAGGAACCCATGACACCCTAAGAAGGTGTATGATAGGCTTAGACTAGTTGTGGTGTTGATTGAAAGTGTTATATACAAGCCTTGAACTAGAAAATTTGGTTTTAACAACATATAGAAAAGGGTCTGTCCATTTTTGTGAATTCTGGAAAACTCAGTAGGTCATAGAATATTTTGGCTTAAATTTTTAGAAAATACACTCAAAAACGAAACTGTGGCCGCTGGAATGAGCGAAAACGAGCTTACGACGAGAAAGATACGTTAATTCTAAGTTTGACGACGAAAAATATTTTTCTGAAAATTTACGTGCTGTTACACGAATTTCAACGGGTAAAACGAGGCATTGGACGTGATCTAGACGAGCCGACATGCCAAGAATCTATTAGTTAGCTGTAATACGAAGCCGTGGATATAAAGAACGTAGAAAACGAGCTTATAACGGCCGAGATACAAGCATTTGAAAACCGACAATTCACCAAATATTTTATCAGCTTTTAATAGAAAAATATTTCTAAGTCTAAAACAGTTTTTGCGAGACACCATGTTGAGAGCCGTTTTTCTCATTGATCGAGACTCGTATGGACAAAATTCCGATGATATGAATTTAAGATATTTGGCAGTGGGTAGTAAACATACAGGTTGCAAGTCTTGTATGGGCGGGACTTGGGACTGAGTGGATTTGCAATGCCTTTGCTGGGAACCTTTATTCAAATGCTTTACATTTTACACTAAACTCTATGAACTCACCAACCTAGTGTTGACACATTTTAGCAATGTATTTTGAGGTAATTAAGGCATTCACATCATGACCGGCATTTGGACTTATCATAGAGTCGTGATAACGACGGGTCTCACTTGGATTTTTATGCACTTAAACTATCGTTTGATTTTTGACGAACATATTTTCGTAACATGAATTATCTTTTGGGACATATCTTTTGTAAACTCTGACTTGTTTTATTGAATCAAACGATGTGCTTTTAAATCGACACTTTAGGTCGTTCAATGTAACTATAACTGTGATGCTATGACAGTCACGCCCCAGATATTTCATTCCGCTGCAAACCAGGTATTTTGGGGGTGTGACACTAATGAAACAAAGCTAACAAGCAGAACCCAACACTAAAAAGGCAGAAAAAGAAAGAAAGAAAAAAAAAAAGGAGCAAACAGCCATTAACATCGCACATATGCTTATTAAACAAGTTTATTAAATGTATATTGGATGATTCCAAGTTTATATAGTTAAGATCTTGTACTTTAGTTTATTGTATAGTCTTTTAAAGGGGTGTTTGGCACTAGCCCATTATATGTAGAAGTTACTCTTCCGTTGTTTTATAAAGTGCACGGTTAACATATATGAGTACGTACAAATATGTATAGTTTGTTTAGTTATAGATATTGCAAAAATGGGTCAAAATAGGAAAATGCAGAATTTAGTGCAGGTCTGTCCTGCAGCCTATACAGCGTATCCCCAGAAAGGGATACAACGTATTAGTGATACAACGTATCGATCAGTTGTAAAAAAAATAAAAATAATAAAAAAATAGAAGAAGTTCAGTTTAGTGTCGGGCGTTTCAGTAAATGATTCATGTAGTAATTTTGTGGTGTGTAAATGGTTAGAATCAACGTATTAAACTAGACTGTGATTGTTTTTAGATTAAATTATTAATCTTAAATCGGATAAGATAATATTTCAATTTAATTATAAAACACGAGAAATCAATCAAACAATAGTAAAAAATAGTTCGAATGTACGTTCTACAAATGAGACATAAACTATTATATCAACCATAATCAAAATCGACTATATCCGTTTGACAACAATTGGCAAGAACAAACACAATATTTTGTAAAACAGTTGTGTCTGTTAGGTTATAATGTTTGAGTTTGAGTTAACTTAACGAGTAATGTTTTCTACATCTCTTGACACTTTTTGAGCTAATCTTAAGCCTTTTAGTCACTAGTAAAACATGATCAACAAAATAGTTGATACTACTAAAATTATCAACGAATCATGCATAATGAATTACATTTGCAATTAACAAAAAAAAGGCTTTTAATCTCTAGTAAAACATGTAGTTTGTTATTTTTTTTGCATTTTTGATATTTATAAAATCATAAATATACCATTATTTCCTCTCTAAATGAAATGTATGTTACACATTTCATAAGTTTTGTATCATTTATAAATTTCTAGTTCCTAGCAGCATGATTATTGCATTTTACCATGCAATGTTACCCTTGTTTTCTACATTACATGCATGTTTATGCCAATTGGCATGCTTTTTATGTTCATCAGTCAACATTATCAACAGCATTTTTGCAAAGCATTATAATTCTCCCTGATTTTATTAGAGACAAAAACATATATCATGAATGATGAATCCATCATGTAAATCCTATATTCATGGCCCCAACCTCCACTAAAAGAAAAGTGAGGCAAAGTGTCGCAAAAACATAGCATTGTGTCACTTGTTGTTCAATAGCGACACTCGACCCAAGCTTAAAAAGTTGAAATGAATGTATTGTTCATAGTCATACCACAAATCTTTATGTTCAATTTCCCAAGGACGTACATGATTTTGTCTACTCTTTTCTTTTCCTGTTTATTGGATTTCTAGTGTTGATAAAGGGTTATGTTATAGAAGCCCCCCCTATGATGTCAAATCATAGGGGACAAAGGGAATATTCTTTTTATTTTGCAGTATAACACAGTTTTCTGTCAGTTTCTGTTCCGTATTTCTGACAGTTTTTAGCGTTTGACATATTAAACTTTATATTTTCTGTTCCGTACTTTCAGGTTTATAGTTTTTTGATATAAATAAAATTATAAAAATAAAAAAAAAATAAAAATAAATAAAAAAAAATCAAAAAAAGAGGGGGGGCTTGGATAGTGGTTTTTGGGGGGGCTTGAATAACATGTGCCGTTGATAAAACATAAAGCAACTTTTTTTCATGATGTAACGTAATGAACAATTTATGCAAGGGACAAGTTATCCAAGCCCCTCAAAAAATACTATCCAAGCCCCCTTGTTTTTTTGATTTTTTTTTATCAAAAAACTATAAACCTGAAAGTACGGAACAGAAAATATAAAGTTTAATATGTCAAACGCTAAAAACTGTCAGAAATATAAAACAGAAACTGACAAAAACTGTGGTATACTGTCAGTCAAAGAAGGACAAAAGGAATAAAAGTACCAAACCCCCCTTGATGGGACATGATAGGAGGGGCTTGGATAGTAGAACCCTTTATGCAATTTTTTTTTTTTTTTTTTTTTAGAACGGCTTGTTAGTTGTTAGTGGTTCATGTAGCAGTAATATCCAATTGGGCAGTATGCTGACTCTGAATTCCGCATGTACTTTCTCCTATTCCGCCTGAAGGGGTAAAAGTCTCGGGTGGGACTCGAAATTTATGCAATGTTTAATTCTGTTAATTATTTTAGTATGTCAACTTTATTTTCCATGATAATCGATCATAATTAATTTTAACAAATCCATGCTAAACTGCTCTAAGAAAAAGCTTGGAATTATATTTAAAGGGTGTTTGGCTAAGTTTATATGATGAGTTTATATAAGCTTATTAGCTTATATGTGTTAAATAAGCCTAAACTAAATATTTGACCACGCTTATGTGAGTGGGCTTATTAGCTTATATAAAAGGGTTTTGATAAGCTCAAACTTTATTTATTTTATGAGGGGTGAGCTTATATAAGGATATTCTAAGTTCAAAAACCAAAAAAAAAAAAAAAGAAAAAGAAGCTTATATAAGGATATTATGTAAAAAGACTTTTATACCCTCATTTAATATTTACACCCAATTAACATTGATGTACTTTTTCATCATTCTACTTTACTAGTATTAAGAGTAAACTGCAAAATACATCCCTGTGGTTTACACCTTTTGGCACATTACATCCCTGTCAGAAACTATTGGCAATATATACATCCCCCGTTAGGCAAACGTTTGCCACATTACATCCCTGAGGACTAACGACGCAAATATTTTTTCGTTAAGTGCTAACGGGAGTCTAACGGAGGGTTATTTTGGTCTTTTTACCTATAAGAGGGATGTATTTTGCAGATAACTTTTCCTAGAGGGATGTATTTTGCAAATAACTTTTATACTTTAGTTTTTTTTTTAATTATTAGTATTATTTTACGTTGTCTTACATTTTCAACCATTTTTATCTGTGCTCGTCACGTTTTTTACATTTTTATCCGTTTTTTACGTTCTAGTCCGTTTTTCTACTTTTTCGTACGTTTTTTTACGTTTTTGTCTGTATTTTTTTACCTTTTTTTCCGTATTTTTTACGTTTTAGTCTATTTCTATACTTTTCTTACGTTTCGTCCGTTTTTCTTACTTTTTTTCCGTTTTCGTCCGTTATTCTTACATTTTTCCGTTTTCATACGTTTTTGTCCGTTTTTATACGTTTTCGCCCGTTTTTCATTCTTTTTTAAAAATAAGCTCTCATCTAAAAAGTAGCCTCGTTTGGCTGCGCAAGATTATTGAAACTTTAGCAAAATAATCTCAAAAAAAAAAAAAAAAAAAAAAAACTACTCATAGGAACTTTTTAGGAAATCCTGGAGATTATAATTTGTAAATTTACCAAGATACCCTTCCTAATACCCGTGTTTTATTATAAATCAATATTAACCCTAACAGGCTTTCATCTTCCACAACCTCATACATAGCTCTTAATCACTCAATCAATCACTTGTTGGAGGCTTGGTTGTAATTCCATCTATCTTTTTCATCTCTCACTTGTGGTAAGTATCATATGTTAATTAATTATTATATTAAATTTTATACGATTAACAATGTTAATTA
>CP139507.1:32095805-32133962 GCA_021014915.2 Artemisia tridentata subsp. tridentata | reverse complement strand
TTTGGGCTTATTTCTTAGTTTTCATAATAAGTTGTAGTTGTAGAAAATGCTTAATTTTAAGTGCTTAATAAGTTTGTAAAAAAAAATAAAAATAAATAAAAAATTCAATCAAGTCTCTCATACGCGGCCACCTTAATCTGCTTTTTCTGTGCTTATTTCAAGTTTTCATAAATTGTTGTTTTTATAAAAATAGCTTATTTTCGTGTGCTTATTAAGCTTCTAAAGAAAAATTAAAAAAAAAATGTTTGAGCAAAAAGCCAGGGCTGGGATTCGAACCCCAGACCTCTAGCCTCCCAAGCACACCTCACACACCACACCACAACCAACTCGCCCTTGGGACTTTTCTGCTTAGTTCTTCCTCTTTTATTTATTTAAGCCTTGTTTAGCCATATAGCTTATAACCACATTTAGCTTAATTCTAGCTTATTTAGGATAGCTTCTTTTCCCATTTTATTTTTCTTAGGACCTTATTAGTATTTTAGACTTTCCTGCAATTTTTTAGATTTTTCCAAAATCATTTAGTATTTTTTATAATTTAATTAAAGTCGAATCTTATTTAATTTATAATAAAAAATCTAAAAGTCAAAAAAATATAAATCTTTTTTTTTAAAATTTTCTTTTAACTTATAGTTTGTAGAAAAATTGTTTTTACACCCGTAGGACTTTTATTTCACAAATTTTACGTTTTTTCTTGCGCACTCGCGTAATTTTTATATATAACGCACGTTTTTAGTTTTAATCACTTTTTAAGTTCACGTAGCTCACGTTTAGTATTTGTAATAACTTTTTAAGTAGTTTTAACTTGATTTGAACATATTTAGCTTAAATTTGTGTTTTGTTCATGTTTTTGGCTTCCCGGTGCTCGTTTCCGAGTCCCGTTTCGCGCGTTTTTCACGTAATTTGTTTTTAACTCCTATTTCTTTGCACGTTTATTTTCCACCACTTTATTAGTATATATTAAACACATAAATATCCACTCATACCCATCAAGCACACATATCTCAAACCTCACACGATATTTTCAATTACAACCTCGTCGGGATAAACGACCCGGGTTTGCAATCTCTTTTGCAATACCTGGAAAAACTCTATACTACATTTGAATTGTTTCTGCCCCTCCAAAAAGGCAGACATCAAATTGGCGCCGCTGCCGGGGAGGTTGTGATGCGAGATATCGTTACGGTTTTGATAGATTAGTGTTTTGAGATCCTTCCTCGTGAAGTTCCCGTTTTCCATAAACCCCATAAAAAAACAAAAATATTTTTCTTTTTCTTTTGTATATATATATCAAAAAATCAAAACACTTTTCCTAAAGTGTTTATAAAAACCCAAAAACATTTTCCGTCTTTTTTTATTGTGTAAATACAAATAAAATACATCATAAATATAACACTCATCAACTTTGAGTGTTATCATAATAAGTTCCCAAACCAAAGATCAAAACTTGCCTTTGTGTCGCTTGCGAATTCGGCTCACCTTTGATTGATTAACAAACTATAACGGAGGTTCTAGGAGGTCTTGACATTAAATTGCAGACCGAAAGGAGCGGGTTTTTAAGAGGCATTCATTGCCCACCTTTGCTCCTCCGCCACTCTGTGCGTTTTTCTTTCAGAGAGCTACCGATACGCTTGTTTGATTTAAGGTTTAAGTTCACTGTTGTTTTGCCTCGATCTTGTTTTAATTGGTTTGTTTTCCATTTTTCTTTTTATGTTTTTCAAAAATCCCAAAAAGATTCTTCTTATCCCTCTTATCCGTTTAATTCTTTCTCCCGTACCCTCTAAATGTTTAATTCTATCTTCTTTATCCTCTTAAACTGTTTGATTCTATCTTCTTATCCCTCTGTAATCTTTAATTCTTATGGCGGACACGCGTACGATGTCGGAATTACTTCAAGTACCCACCGAGGGTTACGAAGATGCTATCATTTTACCAGCAATTCTTTCCGAGAACTTCGAGATAAAAACCGGTTTAATTCAACTTATTATGTCAAATCAATTTCATGGTTTCGAGAAGGACGATCCCTACGCTCACATCCGATGTTTTAATAAGTTGGCTTTGACTGTCAAATATAAGGATGTTCCTCATTGCGCGATTAAGTTGATTTTATTCCCGTTTTCTCTCGAAGGGGCAGCCCGGATTTGGCTCGATAAAGAACCCCCTCGTTCGATTTCGACTTGGGAAGATCTCGTTTCTAAATTCGTGAATCATTTCTTTCCTTATTCTAAGATTGCGAATCTTCAGAACGGTATTAGAAATTTTCAACAACTTTTTGATGAAAATTTTGGTGAGGCATGGGATCGATTCAAAGATCTTCTTTATAAGTGCCCACCTCATGGTTTTTCGGAGTTGCAACAAATTGATATGTTTTATAATGCTTTGACGCAAACCGATCAAGATTCGCTTAATGCAGCCGCCGGTGGCAATATCTTGTATCGAACTCCGAAAGATATTTTAACTATTATCGAGAACATGTCCACGGTTCACACTACACGAAGCAAACCGTTTGCTTCCAGAGTGAGTGTTTCCCCTTTTACTTCCTCTCAGAAAGAAAAATCTAGGGAAGAATTATTGGCCGAAGAACAAGCAGCTAAAAAGCGTTCCCAATTTCTCAAAGCTTTTATTATCGATGACGATGACGAGGATTCTATTCAAATTTGTGAATTTTATAAGAATTCGTCAGCTGCAATCGCACCCGTCTTACCAGCTGAAGATCCCGTTGACTCTCTAAGTATGGGGGACGAGCATCTTAGCACTATTCCAGAAACGGAGTCGTCTAGTGTTGAGAACCTTGTCCCAATCCCAAGTGAGTCCGAGGGTATTTCTGATAATGTGTGTGATATGCCTTTCGATGGTAATTCTCCTCATCTTGACATTTCAGATGATGATTTTGAGATTCTGTCCGATTGTGACAATGATAGTACTTCGTGTGATGACGACTCTTATTCTTGTGGCAATATCGATTATGTTGAGGTATCACCTCCCCATTCTGAGCTCGTCAGCTTAGAGGAGGTGAAGGATTTTGAACCAGACAATGAAGAAAGAGACACTGATGTTCTGAAAATCAAAGACGATTTACTCCGTGATAAATTATTGAATATCAATGTGCTCATTTCTAAGATCGAATCATTTTGTGAAAATCCAACCTCATCTCCTATCCCCGTCAAGGATAAGGACTTTTTCTCGGATAATTCTCCGAGTGGCAATCCCACTCCGTCAAATCCTTCGGAGCTCGAGCTCAAGGATTCTTTACCCGATTTTGAGAATTTTATCCTTGATACGGTCGAGGAGAGTCGTGGCAGTCCCACTTCTCATCCCAATCTTTCTCTTTCGACTTATGAGTCGTTTTGCTTTGATATCGATCATACCGAGGGGTTCTCCGGTGAACTCTCTCATGTCATATCTCCTCCAGAGTATGATCATTTCTATATTGAGGAAGATTTTGACCCGGAGGGAGAAATGCTATATCATAAGAGTTTACTTGTTGATGACATCATCCAGCCTCTCCCTCCCGAGGTGTTTATTGAAAACAACCAAAAGAGCCTTACTGACAAATTTGATAATGATGACGATTATCTCACAATTGTTATCAAGATCTTTCTTCCGTTTCTCACATTTAATGTGACTTCTTCCCTTCTTCACTCGTTCGGGAGTGAGGATACCATTTTTGACCCCGGCATTTCCAGTTATCAATCTTTTAAGCCGGATGTATCTCATCGGTGTGGAACTTTCACGTGCTTCAATATTTATCCAAACAACTTGAATGAAAGTCCGATGGAGAGTGTTTTTCCACTTTGCTTCCCCAAGAACCAATGAATTCGGGGTCGAGTCAAGCTAGCGACTCGGTTAACAAAAACATTAGCATTGCATGGGTAACCGCCCATGTTTCTGTCTTCTTTCTATTTTCTAACACTAAGTGTGGGGGAAGTCCCCACTGTGCTTTGCTTCTGTGTGTTGTTTGCTCTTATTTTCAGGTTTCCCTTAGCTCGTGATGATTGAAGCGCCTGTTTTCAACGCAGCCGCCCAATATCCGATCTTTTTGCTAACGATTATCTAGGGATATCTTTTTAAACCTTTTTTGTGAAAAAAGAATTCTGTTCCACACTTGGTTAGTGGAATCAGCATGGAAAACCAAACCCGAAACCAAAACCCATTTTTACCATTTACCCTAACCCTAATTACCCTAACCCTAAACCTAATTTACCTAAACCTAATCACTACTAAACTAACACTAATCTTAACTATACCCGGCCCAAAAATATAACCAAATCCCAAACCTTAAACCGGCCCAACCACTAAACCTTTTGACCCCCTGCCCTAACTCTTGAACCCTTCACCTTATAACCCCTGACCCATGCCACCCAACGTTTAATAACCACCTAGTCCAAACCCTTCCTCTTTCCCTTTTCTCGCCAACCATCACCACACCTAACACCATCATCATCTTCCCTGCACACTCCCTGCTACAAGCCACCCTACTCCACCTTCCCCCTCCTAGACACTCCACCCCACTCCAAGCCATAAATACTTCACGAGATCCGTATATACATTTGGGCGCCAAAATGAATCCAAAGGCTGAGATGATGCTAAAACCAATCCAATGGTGGGAAATGATCAAAAGAAGCACAAATGAAGATTCAAGCCTGTTTACCTCACAAAGAAAGCACAAAAAAGGAGAGAAGACACTAGCTTAGTTTTAGTATTGATGAGTGTGTAAATACTCATCATTTTATACCCGCAAAAGACACAAAAATGACCAAAAACACTCGAATATTACTGCAGATATCCTTGGTTTGTGTTTTTATGTGTTACATGTACAAAAGGATGAAAACAGAGCGAAAACAACAATTTTCGGAACGTTTCGACAACAGCTGTGCATCGGGAAAAAATCAGACGAAGTCAGAATTGATCCCGGAAAGTGGTATTGGATTCAGCTCGGAAAATCGTTCCCGAATCTAAATTTTATGGGCCGACCCGACCCAAGTTAATGGGCCAAGTCAGCCCATTTAATTACCAAAGTGTTAATAAATCCTAAAATCCAAAGCCCAATCCAGCCCATCCTTATTAATACTAAACCCAGCTCTAACCATTTGACCCTAGCCAAAACCATTTGAACCCTCATTTTGAACCCCCAAACCTATTAATAATAAAACCAACGGTTCATCACCATCTCCCTCCCACTTGCACTTCCCGCCATCATCACCATAGCCTGCACCAGCCACCTACTCCAACCCACTCCACTCCAAAAACAATACCATGTGCTAAACCCCTTTCCCCCTCCTCCACGCTGGCAATCCTCCAAGGACAAAAGAATAAACGACTGGGATTAAGTGAATATGGCGCCAAAAAGAAATTGAAGGCTGGGATTAACTAAAGAAAGCACAAGTGACTATCAAGGCTGTTTATACACACAGAAAAAGCACAAGACAAGAAGACCTCTAGTTTTTAGGGTAGTATAAATAGCTCTCTTGTAAGCCAAAAAAAAGGCAGCCTAGTTTAGTTTAGTTCTAGTTAATTCTTAGTTTTAATTAGTTAATGTTGAATGTTATTGTTATTTTAACCTGTTTTTCTTAAGTTCAATAAAATTCCAGTTTCCATTTTTTATTGTCTGCACTGCTCATTTTAAACTGCTTATTAGCTTATCCTAAGTGCTTATTTCCTTTTCATATATGCTTATTTAGTTTAGTTGTTGCTTAATCCATCAATATATTTCAAGTTTTAGCTTTTAAAAACCTGTTTCACTTTTGAAATTCTCAAAATAGCTTTTAAGGGGGTGTTTGGTTTAAGAGGTCAAACGAGTCAATTGGATATTCACTGTTCATTTTCCCTTTTTGAAACTTCGATCTATTCTGAATTACCTTGTTTGAGTTGTTTGTAGGAAGAATTAAGCTTGTTTGAAGGTTTTTAAGGATTTGAGGTGTTTAGTGTAATTTTAGAGTGATTACTATTCTTAGTAGCTTATTATGGAATCAGCCCTTTTAATCCCTTATTTTTGGTGTTTCTAGTATCCATTATAGTCCATTTAGTCAATATTTAGTAGTGGTTAAGTACCTTAAAGCCTTGGTTCAAAATTGACTCAAAATAGTCCATATTAGATAATAGCAGACTGCATTTTTATGGATTTTGCAATTTTCAGCCCTAGTTTTTGATTTTTAGTTTGTTCATCTTAAGTCCAATCAAGCTGATATTTGGTACAAGTAGACTTGGCTAGCTTGTCTATCTATTACTATTTTTCTTAGAATTTTTAGATTTTATTTTCACTGCTTTTTAAGGGCTTGAAAAAACTCATTTTGCCCTGCTCCTCGTTTACATCAGCAGCCTTTGTTGCTTTTTAGCTTATTTTGGCATTTTACAGTGCTTATTTCCTCTTTTTTTTGGCTTATTTTAGTTTTCACTTCAGCTTAGTAATAGTTACCTAGCTTCTTTCAGTTCCTAATAGCTTGTTCAACAGCTTTTAGCTTTTTCCCTTAGCTTATTCTCATATACACAACTGTCCAGTCCTTTGGGCTTATTTCTAGCTTATTTCTTAGTTTTCATAATAAGTTGTAGTTGTAGAAAATGCTTAATTTTAAGTGCTTAATAAGTTTGTAAAAAAAATAAATAAAAATAAAAAAATTCAATCAAGTCTCTCATACGCGGCCACCTTAATATGCTTTTTCTGTGCTTATTTCAAGTTTTCATAAATTGTTGTTTTTATAAAAATGGCTTATTTTCGTGTGCTTATTAAGCTTCTAAAGAAAAATAAAAAATAAAAAAAAATGTTTGAGCAAAAAGCCAGGGCTGGGATTCGAACCCCAGACCTCTAGCCTATCTGTTGAAATACCTGAAATTAATTGTTAATTGATGATAATGCGGATGATAATTGATCGTAGGTCCATAGCTTTCATTTTGACAAATGTTTAATTTTAATCAATGGTGTAGTGGTTGGATGATTGTTCTTGTTGGATAGTGTTGGTATGATCCAATTGTTTTAATTGATTGTGAACGATAATGATATTCGATTGGTTGATCGAATTGATTTGTGAATTGATGATTGTTGATAGTGAGGGATAGATAGCATCTGCTATTCAGAAACTTAAAAAAGTTTCAACAGATAGAGAGAGATATTTCAATCTCAATTAAACTCTGTGGTTTAAACTTCAAAAACACACACTTCATTACTTGAGGCTAAGCCTCTATTTATACAAGAGGTAGTAGGTGTAGTAGTTACAACCTACGTCATTGCTTACCTAATATCTACATTATTGCTATAGGTAGGTGGCCGACAGGCCTTACATTATTGCCTTTACATGATTACTAAAATACAAATGACATCACACCACTCAAACGAAAAAGTTGAAAAAGTAAAAAAAATAATGGAACAATAGTTGGCGTGCATTATTTTCTTTCAATGATTCTTGATCTTTTGTCTTTATCTTTATGTCTTCTTGTGTCGTCAAAAATTCTTTGACTTTTGTCTTCATTCCTGCATTTGTGTTTCTGAACAATATTAACAAACATGTCTTGATACGTTGAATAGTCTTTGACATAGTGCAATTTTGAAATCTTCTGGAAGTGCTGAAAGTGGTCCAGAAAAATTCTCAAATGGTTCTTCAAATTCTGCTAGAATTTTTTGCTGTTCGTCGTTGATCTTTCCTGAAAAGTTTGAATAAATTAACATGTTGTTTCCAAAATAGTTAACTTTAATGTCTGCTTTTTGTCTTCGTCCTGTTCCTAATCTTTGCGATGCAAAAAAGACTCCTGCAAGCGCTTCTACGAAATGTTGAGTAGATGGAGTTGCTGGTTGAATCTCGTCCTTTGATGGGTACTTTCCATTGCTGACTCCTAGTTCTGCTAGAGTGATTGCTGGTACTAGTAGCTTGTGATCCTTGTCAAATATTGGGTAACTTGAATACATGCTGAAATACAATGGTCGATTCTTTGCGAAAAAATCATTGTATGTTCTGATGATGTTCTGTACTCTTACTGGGAATTCTTGGAATTCTCTTATGCTTTCTCCGTCTGTGTAGACTGTATCTAACATTCCATGAACAAAGTATTCATGAATATCTATTGGTGCTGCTCCTGGTAGAAATACTGCTTTTGGTCCTATCTTTCGATCTCTTAGATAAAAAGATTTGGTTGCTTGAACTTCATTGTAATGTATGAAACTATCCAAAAGTCTTTGGAATTTTTCAATTGATGGTTTCTTCATTTCTTCCTTTTCTTTTGTAGTCGGAATACTTCTTATTAAATCTGATGGTTTAATTCTTGACATTTTTTCTTGTAAATTCTGATTAAGAGAAACAAATCTCTTTGATTTCTGAACTTCTTTAGTTGTAACCGTTTTGTATGATTCCTTTAGTACTTGTTCTGCTACTTCCTTCGATGTATAGCTTTTGTGGGTGACACTTTGTCCAATAATGTGAGGACTTGCGAGTGCCCAGTCAGAATAGATTCCTTTGAATGGTCCGTTAAAAATAACATACCATTTTTTCTTTCCAATGCTTGAATTTTGTATGATTTCTTCCACGTCTTCTTCCATTTTAGTAAACTCATTTTTTTCTGGTGAGGGTGAGTATGATGCTTGGGTTTTTGAGGTTGATGTTATTGGCCTTTTAGATGGAGTGGATGGTTTTGATGGAGTTGGTGTTTTGGTTGATTCTGAGATGGATTCTGAACTTGATGTTCGGGTCAAGTATTGAATTGTACTGGCTATTTCTTCTTCTTCTTTTCTAATAGTGGCTAGTTGTTTTTCTAAAGAGATGCGTTGTTCTCTTTTTTGTTGAAGTTGGTGTTGAGCTTGTTTGATTATTCCTTCCATTCTCTAGTGAGGGTATCTGCAAAAGTGTTATTATCACTTTTAATGTATTTGAGGTATGGGTGAAATTGGTGTAGCTGTAGTTGCCAACGGATTAGTCGACCTCTACAATAGTCTTCTTGAAGTTTGTATCTCCAAAATCCTGTGACATATTTTGAGTCTGTTCGTAACTCAAATCTTGTTTGTAATAAATCAATTTTCCATTTTTTCAAAGTTTTTAAACACGCAAGTGTTTCTTTTTCATGAGTGCTATATTTTTGCTCTATTTCCGAAAATGTTCCAGAAATATATTTGCATAATTTTGCTTCATATTTTTCTGTTTTTAAAACAGATGTCTGCTCATTGCTTAAAAAAGCTAATTCTGATTCTTGTAATACTGAGTTGAATAATACTGTATTATATTGAGAAAATTGCTTTTCATCAATATTTAGTGCTGATAATGCTGAATCTGATTGAGGAATTTGACTTCCATCAATACATAATGCTGATTTAAATAGATTAGATTGAGGGATTGGAATTCCATCAATGTCTAATCCTAATAATTCTTTTCCATTCTTAATTGCTTTCATACATCCTGCCCAAGTGTCGTTGAATGCATCTGTTTCAATAATTAAAAAATCTTTTTCTTCTGGATTGTACAGCTCCGGTAGACATTGTACATTTGTTTTAATACGTTGTACAAGTTGAGTGTCGGAGTGTGTCCATTCCCAACGAATTTTTTCAAAAATTTTCTTTTGTAAAGTTTTTCTTTTTTTGCTAAATTCTTCAAAAATCCTTGATCAGCTATATAATTCAAACATCCTAAAAATCTTTGAATTTGTTTTCTATCTACTAATTTATCTGGAAAAAATTTCAATTTTTCTTGTGTGTTGTTTGTTAAAGAAATAATTCCATTTTTTGCGATTTTTAATCCTAAATATTCTACTTCGTTTTGAAGCAGTTTAGACTTCTTTTGTGATAAAATCAAGCCTTTCTCTTTTATTCTTTGTAAAACTGTTGACACTGCTTTTATATGATCTTGTTCATTTCCTTTAGTAAAAACAATAATATCGTCAATATATGCTACGCATATATTTTCTAATCCTTGTAAAATATTATCCATAAAACGTTGATAAATTGATGGTGCCTGTTTTAATCCAAATGGTAATACGTTCCACTCATAATGTTTTTGTGGAGGACAAGAAAATGCTGTTAAAAGTTTAGTTGATTCATCAAGTCTTAGTTGCCAATATCCTGATTTAGCAACAAATGTGCTAAAATGTGTATTTCCTTTTAGCTTTTCTAAAATATAATATTTTCTTGGTAATTTATAGGAATCTCCTATAGTTGCTTCATTCATTTTTTTTATAATTTATGACCATTCGTCTTTTTCCTCTTTTAATTTCATTTTTATTTTCAACATAAAATGCTGGTGCTGAATGAGGACTTGAACTTTCTCTTATTATTCCTTTATCTAGTAATTGTTGACATTCTTCTTTGAATTCTTTAACGTCTTTGACACTATAAGGTATTCTATTTGGTATATTAATTTCTGCTAATGGATCTTTTAATTTTATAGATACTAATATATTATTAGTATTTATTGTATCTAATGGGTTTTCGCTGCATACCTTTTTTAATGTTTCTTCTATGTGTTCCCTTTTCATTATTAATAATATTTCTACTTGGAATTTTATGTTTCGTGCTAATATTCTTACATATTCTGTTTGTGTAACTATTGGTGTTGTTACTAATTTTCCTGTTTCCATATTCCTTATAATGACGGATTTATCTGTTTGAGTGAAAGGTTGGTATAATTTTAGAAAATTGTTTCCAATTATTAAATCTATACCTGAATCATGCATATAAATGGTTGGTGCAATAAATCTTTCTTGATTAATATATATAGGAACCATTCTTCCTACATACCATATTTTATGTACTGATTTATCCGCTATAACTATTTTTGTTGGTTTTACTAATTTCTCCCTTTTTTTTAATATTTTTTGTTTTCCAAAACATATCGAAGCTCCGGTGTCTACGTATGCAAATATTTTTTTATTTTCGACTGTTACTTCTATGAATGTTGCATTTGGGTTATCCCTGGATTTCATTATTGTTTATTTTATCTTCTTAGTAATAAATTAATCTGTTTCATAAAAAGGTTCTCCAAAATAATCAAAATTATCATCATCATAATAATCATCTAGTTCTTCTGATTCATATTTATAATATTCTTCCATTCTTTTATTGTAGTTTAAAAATTGTTTTTTCAATTCTTCTTCATTAGTTGCATTTAAACTGTATTCATCTAAATATTCAGAAATTCTCATTCTTGATATCATAAAAGCTAGTGGGTGCTTAATTTCTTTTGAAAATGGTGGTATAAAAACATTTTGAAGTGAATTAATTTCTTCATATTTCCATATGTTTTCCCATGTGAGTTTGGATGTAGCTAATTTAGTTCTTTTTTCATAGTATTCAGATAATATTTTAAAAACTAAATATGAATTATCGTTTTCAAATTCTAATTTTGATTCAAAGTTTTCCTTCATTTTTTTTTTTTTTTTTTTTTTTTTTTTTTTTTTTAATAAACTTGTTTTAAGGTAGTTTTAAGGTATTCTTCGCAAATTCTTTTTGTATTATAAAGTACTCGTAGTCTTTTCATAAGGCGTACTTTTTCAAAAACGTTTGTTTCATTTTTTAATTCCATTTTAGTTTCCTGAATATGTATTTTAAATTGTTTGATACTTTCATCATAATCATTGATCTTTTTTCGAAGTTCTTGTTGGTAAAAACTCATTTTTAGCTTGTATTTTTGTTTTATTTTTATTAATTTTCTTTAACAGCTTTTCATAAGCTTAATCATAGCCCTTAGGGTCTGTTTAGCTGCAGTCTTGCAATTTGCTTATTTTTTTAATTTTAGTGCTTATCTACTTATTTAATTAGCTTTATTTAGTTAGAAATGCTTATTTAGGTTAGCCATAGTAATTAGAGCTTATTTGTTCCAAGTTCTAGCTTATTTTAAAGCTCTTGTGTGCTACAGTAAACCTGCAACCAAAACTCCTTTGTTCAAAGCAGCTTGTGTTTTTTATTTTTAATAAGCTCAATATAAGCTCTTAGAATCTGAATTTTGGAATACATGCTCTTTGGTTTCTGTTTTAGTTGTTTCACATTTTTATGATTTTTTATTTTAGCTTTTGATTAGCTTTTTAACAGCTTGAAATCACCCCTTTAGGCTGTTTTGATATAAGTGTTTTGTTTTAGCTTATTTTCTATCATAGTGCTTATTTGTTGTTATAACTGCTTATTATATGTTGTAAATGATGATTTAGATTGGATTTAGTATCTTGTAGCTTATTTGAAGCTTATTTGATCTTATTTGGCCATCAGCTTAACCTTTTGCATCTTTTTCTAAGTTTTCAAAGCTGTCAAGCTTTTCAGCTTGTTACAGCTTATTTTCATGTTTTTAAAAATACTTCTTTTACAAAAATTTCTTATTTTTAGCTTATTAACAGGTTTGTATAAAAAGTTTTCAAAAAAATATAAATAAAAAGGGAAAGTGGAAGTCAGGGGTGAGCAGGGCTCGAACCCCTGACCTCAACACTCTCAACCTTTAACACACACACACCACACCAGCGCGCCCTTGGGACTTTTTCAGTTAAACCTTGCAAAGTTTAATATATAACACATGTTTTCCACTTTAGGCTAATAAGCCCTTTTAGCTTATTAACAGCTTATACGAATAAGCTATTTCATCCACTTTATTTTTCCTGCACTCTTTACCACTTCAAGTACTTTTTTAAAAAAATTCAGATTTTTATTATATAGTTTAGTATTTTTTATAATTTAATTAGTTTAAAACTGCTTTTAATTCATAATAAAAAATATAAAAATCAAAAAAATATAATTCTTTTTTCTAAAATTTTCTTTTATCATTTAGGACTTAGGAAAAATAAATTTGCACTTGTAGGGTTAATTTTTAAAGAATTTGGTTTTCCGGGCTCGTTTCTTAGTCCCGTTTTGGGTTTTTAGCGTAAATTGTCTTTTGCTTTATTTTCTTTGCACATTTCCTTTCCAATACTTCATTAGAGTAATAAAAACACAAAAAATCCAAATCCACACTTCAAGCACTTTAATCCCGAGCCTTAAACGAAATCCTCGATTCACACCTCATTGGAGAAACGACCCGGGTGATCACTTGCCCGGTATCTTATATAACGTATCCATGGGTTTTGTAAGTTGGCCTTTTTCCTAAAGGGCTGATTCGTCAATTCCCGCATGTATCGCGTATCTGATATATTTTCATACTATCGAGTTTTTGGCGCCGCTGCCGGGGAGGTTGTGTTGCGACAATATCGTTAAGGTTTAAACGATTAGTAACTTGGAGATCCTTCGTCGTGAAGTTATCACTTTCATAAAATTATAAAAAACAAAAATATTTTTCTTTTTCTTTGTATATATATATATATATATATATATATATATATATATATATATATATATATATATATATCAGATTAAAAATACAAAAAGATTTTTCGTTTTCTTGTGTTAAATAAAGATAAAAGACAATCTCAATATAATACTCATCAACTTTGGGTATTATCATAATAAGTTCCCAAACTAAAGATCAAAACTTGCATTTGTATCACTTGCGAATATCGGCTCACCTTTAATTGAGAAACAAACTATAAGAGAGGTTTAAGGAGGATTGTCATTAAATTGTCGAACCGAAATGGACGGGTTTTTAAGTGGCATTTATTGCCCACCTTTGTTCCTCCGCCACTTTGTGTGTTTTTATTTTAGAGAGCTACCGTATGCTTGTTGATTATTGGTTTAAGTTCCCTGTTTTTTGATTCGGTCTCGTTTTAATTGAGTTGTTTTTCGAAAAAACCCAAAAATATTTTCTTTTAATTTTCTTCTTTATCCTCTTAAACCGTTTAATTCTATCTTCTTATCCCTCGTTAATGTTTAATTCTTATGGCGTATTCTCAAAGTTTTCCCGACTACCCTCTGTAGGATCGTGGCTTTGGATTGATCTTATAATCTTTGTTAAACTGCTTATGTAAACACAAACAGTCCGTAGGATCTCTAAGTGTGTAAGACTTATGCTTATGCGGAACCTAAGCACAAGAATATAAAGAAGAAAAGTAATTAACTATTGAGGTTTTGATCCTCTATGGATCGTTTGTTAACTAATAAAGATGATATTGATAATTGGTGTTCTAAGTGTACATAAACCCTAAGGCCGCAGGTTTCTTTTATAGATTAAGAAAACCCTAATACGACTTCTTAGAAAACAAGTAAAGAGATAACTATCAATCTCTTCCTAAAATAACTCAAACATATCTCTAAAGATACGTACTAAATAAAACTATAATTCCGTAGAAACAAGCTATCGGCAGAAACCGTTTAACTCTATCAGCAGGAACCAAAGATGCTATCGGCAGGAACCAACTTCAGCAGTAAAGAACCACTATCAGCAGGAACCAGATAGCCTATCAGCAGGAACCAGTTCTATGTCATTCCCGCTGTTCCCAACAATCCTCCCCTAATCTTGAGGTTGACTAGGTTAACCTGCAAGATTCCCTGTATGGTCTTTAAAAGTCCAGAGGATTGATCCAGCAGCAGCAACAAGGTAACCATCAGCAACACTTCAGAATAGAAATGACTTCCAGCAGCAACATCTTCTATCAGCAGCAACAAGAAATCACTTCAGCATAAACCAGTCACCTTTTTTACAGCAACCATGACAAAGTGTACATCAAATCAAAGAAGTTTCATACTATTCTCATCACTTCCAGGTGTGTTAACTCCTGTGAGAGGTGAATCATTGAAAATAATGGGTTTGATGTCTCTTTACCAATAGCCATTACTACTGGAGTAGCCAAATGTTTTGGTGTGTTAGACCATGGTACATTGATAACCATATGATTTTTAGTAAATCATCAACTATAAACGGATTTGACTTGTCTTTACCTGTAGCCGTTTGCTCAGGACTAGTCAATTCTTGGTTACAGCTGAACCTTGGTGAATTGAATACCAAATATGGATACCAAGTGTCTTTACCACAAACCATACTTTTGTGGACTAGCCAATTCTTTGGATCCCTTAAAGGGTTACATCCATGGTGAATTGAGAACCATTTTCAACTCTCAGAAATGAATCATGGGTGAGTTGAGTACCCTATAGCTTTGAGCAAGCTATTACAGCTATCAACAGATTTGATGATCACACCAGAGCTGGACCCTCATGGTGAGCCAACTTTTCCTTCTCTGTGAGACATGGTAAGTTGAGTACCATTTGTTGTGTAGGTGTAAACACTTACACTATACCTGCAAGGTGTTGCTCAAAACCATACAAGTTAGTACACAAAATATACAAAGGTTTTTTTTTTTTTTTTTTTAAAAAACTAAAGAAAATAAAGAAAGAAATAAGAAAGAAAATATACAACAACAACAAGAATAAGCCTCCCCTTAGGCTTATACCAGTATCAAGTAGAAGCTTGGTGTTGCAGAAGCTTGGACTTGATTAAACCAATTAGCTGTTCAGCATGGGTCTTATCATTTCCCACTGGATTAGGAGGAACTTCCAATTTTCTTCTTAACATTCTTTGCATCAGCTTAATGGACATGGGATAATGCTGATCAGCAAACATGCACACCCAAATCCCAGACTTTGTTTCAACCACATGGACATTTGGGATAGGGTAAAATCTCCAAGTAGCAACCTTCCACTTATGAGAATTTTTCCAGATTGAATATCCTTTTCCATTGGGAGACTGAGAATCAAATAGCACTTGAAGATCTCCCAGTAAATACAAACCAGCACCCTGTGGTGTATGAGTGGCATAGTATTCTGTGACAAATCTATGGAGAGTAATCAAATCTTGCTTATCCACCAAATGAAGTATTTCTTGCAAGAAAGTGAACTGCATATAGGAATTATCAATCCTATATATGGTGTTAATCTGTCCGTCAGTTAATGTCCACTTTGTCAAAACATTATAGGAACCCTCAGGAAAGGTTTTGGAAGAACCCACTTTGATAAAGGTTGTATCAGCAGCTTGTAAGTCCACATGCTTAGAAGAACTACCCTTATGAGACTTATGGACTCGAGAGACTTGCTTCCTAGCTAATCTCACTGATCTCCTGATGACCATGTATCTCTTGTGAGCCATCCTTTTCTTCCTTCTACCAGGTATATAAATGCCCATAGAGAGAGAAGAAGGAGAAGTGACCTTCTCAGGTACACCAGAGACATCTTCAGCAGAAAGAGAAGATGGAGGAACAGAAGTACTTGGAACAGAACCACCCAATTCATGAGCTTTATCAACCTCATCTCTGACCTGTTTAGCAATAGCAGCTTCTTGTTCAGCTCTTCTAACCAAGTCTGCATTATAGTTGGAAAAATGAGATCCTTCTTGTTCAGCAGATGCATAAGAAGGACTAGTATGAGGCTCAATAGATGTATCAGCAGCATTGGGTGAAGCTTCAGGAGAAACAAGAATAGAGGGATTCTTAGCAATCATGGAAGGTGTAGCACTAGGTTCAGCAGATTGTTTGCCTTCAGAAGTTGTCTCAATAGAAACATCATGAGTGCTCAGCTGTTCTTTATCACCAGAAAATGAATCAACAATCTCAACTGTCTTGGGTCTTTTAGCTTCTGGTGCATTCTCACTTGCAGCAATTCTCTTCAACTGATTAGAAACTGGTTTAATACTCTTCATAATTCGATTATATAGACTTGTTAATTCAGATACAGGTAAAGCCCAGACTTGCTTCTTGGTCAAACCAGAATTATAGATGGAAGTAGATTGGTTATAGACCACATTTCGCATATAAGTCATCATTTGGGCTTGAGTTGGTGGTTTCTCTCTCTTTGCTTTGGCCTTTTGTGCAACAATGGCTTTTCTCTTTCAGCTGCAGCTTGCTTCTTTTGTTGACCAATAGCCACCATTTGTGCAGCAAAGTTCTCACTATTGAAATCAGCTCCCAAAATACTCTGAGCAAGTGTAGGATTTGAAGCAGCTTGAGAAGTGTAAGAATCCCACTGCTCATCAGTGAAATGAACTGATTGTGCATCCAGTTCTCTTTGTCTTTCAGAAGTCAAATTTGTAGAAAACTGAGCTGCAAGCTTTTGTGCCAATGCCTGACTCTTCATCAGATCTTCATACTCTTTCAGCATTCTTGCTTGCTCAATCCTCTCTTTGTCAGTCACAAGAGCAGGACCAAGAGTTTCCTCATTCAACACTCCTTTCCCCTTTGTAGAAAGCTTATCAGAAGAATCACCATGAGAAATATCAACAATGGGAACTCTGTCAATATTCTCAGAAGAAACACCAAGAGAAGCATCAATAGAAACATGTTGAGAAGTATCTTCAACATGTTTAGAAGAAACATCAACATCAGACTCCAGAACAAAGCCTCTCCCAGCAACAAAGACAACATGAGGATCTTCTGAAGGTGTAACTTCAGTTTGTGCTGGAATGGAAGATGAAGTGCCCACATTGGAAACAAACTCAACCCTTGGCTCATCAGCCTGAAGAAGATCACCAGCAACTGTACCATGAACAACATCAACACTTGGCTTCTTAGTGGAATCCTTGCTCAAATACTGTCTTCTCCTCTTTCTAGAGAACATGATAAATCCTTTTGATTTTAATGACTCAGCAGCTTTGGGAGAAGAAGCATGAGTCTGTTGATCAGCTTCAGCCAATATCTCAAGAGGATCCAAATGTACATCCTCCTGCTCTTCATCTGAATCAACCACAAACTTCCTTTTCTTTTTCTGCCCAAGTTGAGTTTCTAAATCCTTAACCCTCTTGGTCAATAGCAGAATCTCACTACCAAGTGAGGATTTGGTATCATCAAGCTCCTTTCTCAGCTTAGCAACTTCTTGCACATTCCTGTTGAGCAAATCATATACAGATGTAAGAGTAATAGGGTCCTCAGCTCCACCAGCAGATTTCTCAGTGGTAATGAGAGCTTCATTGGGCCTTTCAGGAGAAACATGTATATGGTCAAAAATAGGTAAGCTTTCATCAACAGGCTCTCTAACTGGACTAGGTGTGGACAGTCTAGTTAACTCAGGTTCAAGAGGTGAAGGTACTTGGGTACCAAGAGACTGAATTATCTCCTCATCCTCAGGAACATGCTCATCAGGAGCAACATGAGAAGGTGATGGAGTAGGACTGGGTGACATAGGTATAGGGGAAGGTGTAGGTGGGTCAGGAGAAACAGTGGATGCTTCAGCAGGTATGGATTGGCCCTCATCAATGCCAACTGATGGATCACCATCAGCAGCAACACTATGAGATGATGGAGTACCATCATCAGCAGCATGTGGAGAGGGTGGAGGACCAGCAGCATTACCCTCACCAGCATCATCATTGCCATGTGGCAACATAGCTGGTAGCAGAGGGTGATGTGCCCCATCATAATGAGTTTTCATCGAAGCAAACACCTTAGCACTAAGTGCTCCTATGGGACAATGAACACTATCTTAGGTTGATATGCCTAGAATCATCTGAAGAAACCTAGGGTACATTAGGAACTTATGCTTTCTCTTCTGAATATTTTCAACCATATTATCAAAAATAAACTTAGAAAAATTATAAGTTAAACCCTGTGAAAGGCATACAATACCACAACCCAATTGGGTAGAGAATTGATCCCATCCTCCAGACTTGTTGCTGACACATTGAAGTAATGTGTGCACCAAAAACCTCCACATGGGGCAAAACTTGTTCTTGAGCCACACAGCTGTTTCAGTACTTTGATAACCAGCCGCTCTCAACCCAGCAAGTATCTCTTCAGTGTTGGTATGATAGATACCATCTTCATCATTCAACCGAAGTTGTGTCCTAATCAAACCCTCAGTCACCACATATTCATCTCCATCAATCGTTGCTACAATCTCTGTGTCAGATCGTTTGGCCGCAGATGTCCAAAATTGCGTAACCAATGATTCATATATCACATTAGGAGAATGTGTTAGTGCATAATGAATCTTGGAACGCTTCAAAAATTCTACCATGGGATCATACAGTTCATGTCCCTTTGCTTTACCCAGAAAAGCAACTTTGTTGTAATCTTTCTTGAATTGAAGTGCCGCCATTGAAGAAATTGTGAGAATAGGTTATGGGAAATAGGTTAAATTGATTGAAGAGGGAATCAGTGAATTTGGGTGAAGATTATACGAAGTGGGTTATAAATAGAATTTACTCAAACATGGTCAATAATATTGGAACAAATCGTTGACCGGCTCTGACGTGTAAAGTAACTCCAACAACTAGCAACATTAACCCTTCAGCAGAAATGAAGGTCAAACTGCTGATAGAAGGTCAATCAGCAGAAAACAACTCAAGTGTGAAAATATCTTCAGTAAATATCTTGAGTTTTACTGTGTCACCCAACTCACATTAAATACCATCAACCCTTGACTCCGCCTATAAAGTAATCCCAAATCATACTTCACACATATCAATTATCCGCAAATGAACATCAAACCCTAATTTCTCAACACTTCTACAATAAGCAGTAACAAGCATGTCATCCAAACCAGAAATCATTGATCTAACCTCCTCATCATCATCATCATCATCCAGTGATGGTTGGAGCACTTACTTTCCATCCAATGCTCAACCATGGACTCTCCGAATAACCAAGGAACAAGCAAGTAAGAAGAAACATGATGTGGGGGAACCAAGCAAAGCCCCCATTCCTGCTGAGTCTGATTCTTCTGAAGATCCACGCCCCTTGTTCCCATACCCAGTATCACACAGAGATATAGTCTCTCTTTTTCTTTTTACCTCTTCTGAGGACGAAGATGAAGATCCAACATTTCTCCCTCCTTCCATGCCAGTGAGATCCCAACCAAGGCCACGGAAGACTAACCTTTCAATTCCAAAATCACGAGAAGTGGTGATTGGTCTTCCTGCTCCAGAATCTAGTGTTTCATTCCATGGAAGCAGGGTGAAAGGAAAAGGAAATGGGAAGGTGGAGTAGAAGATGGTGTGATGTTGCCAGGGACCAAAGATAAAATCAAGGTTCTAGAGCATCATCTTCGTTTTCATCAATCCATCCTTTCCATTTTCATCTTCAGCTTCTTCATCGTACTGCATTGTCCTCATAATCGACAGATTTTTGTATTGAGGAGGCTTCTTTAGATTAAAACGGGTGGATAGTTTGTGTTAAGGTCTGGGTGTAATAACCACCAGCTTTTGTAATAGATGATAGGAGCTAGAGTATGTTTGGTAGATTTTGTATAGGAATGGTCATGTATTTCATTGGAAGTTGATTGTAAGCTTATACTTGTTTCTTGAATGAATGAACAACTTTTCTTAATGATGATCACTTGGACTTTGCTTCAGTACTTCAATTCAGTAGAAACAATGAACATCACTTGTACTTCTCTTCAGCAGAAACAAGCTTTGAGCTTACTTGACCATGTTCCTATTGAACTTCAACATAAGATCAGCAACTACACAAACAGGCATTCTGCAAAATAGACACAAAGTAGCACACAAACCAAACCAAAACATACAAAACTTAAAGAACATTAGTTGGTTAGTGTTAGAAAACAGAAATACACCACAACCTGCAAAACAAAGTTAGTATACAAAATGAGTAAACTATAAAAACAAGAGATTCAGGACAAAATACAAGCATTAGCCTCCCCTTAGGCTAATGCCTCCCCTCAAAACTAGCAAATAAGAATACAACAACATAACTGAACATATGGAACAATCACCAAGGAAACCATGGAGAGTAAGGCATTCCACCCATATACATTTGATTATAATATGAACCCCAATAATCATGCTGCAACTGAGTGTTGGTAATGGGTCTAGCAGCATTGCTTTTCCAACCAGCAGAAACAGTTCTACCAGCTGGAACATGCTTACCAGCAGAAACACCTGCTGGTCTAAAAGGCCTACCAGCAGTAACAGATGCTGGTCTTTTGGAGGTTCCATTAGGTACATAAGGTGGAATCTTCTCTACATTTTTCCACATTGGTCTGGTCTGTTGTTGCCCACCATTCACTCTCATTCTCCTCTCATGATAATCACAGTCTTTAATGAGATGAGAGTGACTCCCACATACAAAACATGATCTCTTCCTGTTAGGATCTCTGGGAAATAAGAGTTTCATTGTTGCTGCTGATAGTGAGGATCATGGTTCCTGCCGATAGCTTTGGTTCCTGCTGAAAGCTCATTGCTACCGACAGTGTTATCTTGTTTCTGCCGATAGTGTTGTTGCTGCGGATAGTATTATTTGTTATCCGTATATTTAGAATGTTTGTTAAGATTTATTTTTAGAAGAGATTGTTGTTTATCTCTTCACACGTTTACTTGTAGAACGGGTTAGGGTTAGGTGATCTTGTTAGTATAAAAGATAAACCCGTCTATGAGTTTATGTACGCCTTTAACACCTTTAACGTTTTCAATATTCAAGAACACAATTCTTAGTTCATAGTTTGATCCATAGAGGATCATTGTTCGTTTAGAGTTTTCTTCTTTATAATACTTGCTATTTAGTTTCCGCATAAATGCTTGTATTGCATACAGAGGTTCTTGTTTATACCAAGCTCAATCAAGCTCGAAGTACTCGATCCTACAAGTGGTATCAGAGCCTGGTAAGGATCTCTGATAAAGAAGAAGAAAAAAAGGTCGATCTCATATCTCTTAACCCTCTCTCAATGGCAGACGATAACCCAGAAACCAATGTCATTAACCAGGAAGATCAACAACCCAAAACTGAAACATCCCAAGTCCAAACGCAAATCGTCACCGCGGTGTCCACCAACAATGCTAAATTCCCATATCTGAAGAAAGATGAGTATGAAGTCTGGGCTATGAGAATGGAATATTGGATCACAAACAGTGATTACAATCTGTGGAATGTCATTCTCAAGGGAAATAGCAAGAAGAATACAGGAAGGGACGAGGATGGCAATATTTATATAGAGCCACCTGTTACTGCAGAAGAGCACATGGTTGTGCAAAGGGAAACCAAAGCAAGAACCCTTCTGCTTCAAGCTATTCCAGAGGATCATATGAGTGATTTCCATCACTTGGATGATGCTAGAAAGATCTGGCATGCTGTAAAAGCCAGATTTGGAGGGAATGATGAATCCAGAAAAATGAGAAAGTCTATGCTCAAGCAAGAATTTCAGGAATTCAAGATCTCTGAGGCTGAAGGGATTCACAAAGGGTATGACAGATTCCACAAGATCCTGAGTCAACTCAACCAGTTGAAAGCTAGGCCGGATGATGAAGATTGCAACACCAAGTTTCTGAGGGCTTTACCACCATCTTGGTCGCAGGTTTCCATAACCCTCAAGGCCAAAGGAGGACTGGATTTTATGAGCTTCGATGATCTGTACAACAAGTTGAAAACCCTTGAACTTGATATCAAAGGGTATTCCACCTATACACCCCATACTCCAACCCATACTGCTTTTGTTAGTAACTCTGGTGCTAACAAAACAACATATGGAAACAGTCCAACACCATCAACATCATCAATCTCCTACTCACCTGTCACTCCAAAAGCTCAAACTAGTTCGGAGAATCTTGTAGTGGATCTGCTTCATTCATTTGTTGCTGATAGTACACCACAACAGAAGATTGTGTATGATGATTTCAATTAGGTTGATGAATTGGATATGGAAGAGATGGACTTAAGATGGCAGATGGCTATGATATCGTTGAAGTTGGATAGGTTTGAAAAGAAGGCAGGAAGAAGGGTCAATTTTAATGGACAGGAGCCTGCCAGGTTTGATAGAAGGAAGGTGAGGTGTTATAAATGTTCTCAAACAGGACATTTTGCTAGGGAATGTACAGACAAGAAGGTGGATGATAAAGCACGGTATTCTGCTTTCAGAATTCAAGAGTTGGAGTCAGAAGATCCCAAGGCTTTGGTATCTATGGATTCGATGGTGGACTGGGAGCAACATGAGAAGTCTCTTGCAAGTGGAGCAGATAAGGTCTATGGGATGGTAGCTGGATATGGTGAAAAGAAACCAGTGGCTGGTTAGTTTGGAATGATGGGTCATCCATCTCAGGTACATAACTGCCCATTTGGTTGTGATTCTAAATATGATAAATTGAAACAGGAATTTGATGATAAAGAAAGTGAAAATAAGGATAACTTTATTCAACTTAAGGCTCATAAAAAGGCTGTTAAAACTTTAGAACAACAAAAGGTCTGGTATCAACAACAACAGTCTGCTTATGAAGTAAAAATAAAGGTATTGGAAAGAGATTTAAAAAATGCTATTAATGAGTATAAACATACTGAACGGGAAAAAGCTAAGGTTGTATTAGATAATCAGGATTTAAAGTCTAAACTAGATGATACCTTGGCTAGATTTAATAAGTGGAAAGAGTCATCCACAAACCTTCACAGGCTTATTGATAGTTCTATGTCATCCAAAACTAAAAGAGGTTTAGGGTTCGGTGACCTGGTAGGGCCAAATCAATATTATGATCCTAATGAATATAGTGTTTTTAACCCAGAACCTGTAGATTATAGAAAGCCTGTAAAGTTTGTGAATGAGGGAGGGATGAATGATGTTCCTCCACCCATAACTGGAACATTTAAGCCTGCTAATCCTTTTGATGACTTTGATGATTCACAAATGATGTATGGCAAACAGGCAAAGGACTTGCCTAATCTTGATTGTGACTCTAATGAATTTGTCTCTTGTTCTTACAGTGACAAATCTTCAGAAATCAAGACAGATGACTATGCCACATGTGGATCAAGTGACAAGTCAGCATCAATAAAGTCAGAAGATCTCTCCTCAGAAGTAGCTAATGATGAATCTCACTCGAAGATAGCTGCATTTGAAGATATTTCTTTTGATAGTGTTAAAAACAATAATGTTTCTGGTTTGTGGTTCTTTTTCAAATAATTCTAGTTGTAGTTCTGTTTCAAACAATTATGATTGTGGTTTTCATTGTGTTAAGGATAATTTTGTTTCATGTGGTGGTTTGAATAATTCTGTGTGCAATGAGAAAGTTATTGTTAAGAAAAAGGCCCCTAGAAAGAAATCTTGCTTTGTGTGTCGTAGTTATGATCATCTCATTAAAGATTGTGACTATTATGAGAAACAGATGGGTTTGAATGCATGTCAAAATAGGTTTGTATGGAAAAATGTGAATGATATTCCCCCTTATATTCCTCAAGCAGCAAGGAGAACTTCAGTTGCTACTGGCAAGCCAGTTCCTGCTGGTAAGCCTGTTGCTGCTGATAGGTTCATTCCTGCCGATAAGCATGTTGCTGCTGATAAGTACATTCCTGCCGATAAGCCTGTTGCTGCTGTATATTCAGTTCCTGCCAGTAGGATCAATCCTGCTGGTTGGAGAAGCAATTTGGCTAGATCTTTCAGAAAACCTACTAGTTCTTACTTTCAAAATAATTTGAGGCCTGTTTGTTTTGACACCATAAATAAGGGAGGGGCAAGATGGAAAACTGCTGTTAAGTCCTCAGCAGGTTGTTCTTGGAAAATCAATAGCCAACATATGAAAATGGGGTCCAAGATCAATGGTGGATCTCATCAATCTCCAGGGTTTAATTTTTATTGATCCACTAGGCAGGCTCAAGTCAGCAATGGCTTGAGTCTCTCTTGTATCTAATGTTGTATATGTATTCTTTCTCTCAGGATTTTCCTTTTAGAAGCAAAGATGTTGGAATTATTGATAGTGGGTGTTCCAGGAGTATGACAGGGAATTTGGATAGATTGCATGACTTTGTACCTTTGAATGGAGGTACTGTGACATTTGGAGGAGGAGATGGAATAATTTCTGGGAAGGGAACTATCAAAACTGCTAAGCTGGACTTTGAAGATGTACTTTATGTGAAGGAACTTCAAGACTTCAATTTGTTCTCTGTCTCCCAAATCTGTGACAAGAAGAACAGTGTTCTCTTCACTGAGAATGATTGCTTTGTGTTGTCCAAAGACTTCAAGCTGCCTGATGAAAGCCAGGTTGAACTTAAAGTTCCTAGGACTTACAATCTATATAGCTTCAATCTGAGTGATGTTCAGCCTGAAGGATCTCTTGCTTGTTTGGTTGCAAAAGCTTCTGTGGATGAGTCTAAGAAATGGCACAGAAGAATGGCCCATGTGAATTTCAAGACCATTAACAAGTTGGCTAAGAATGGGTTGGTGAAAGGGCTTCCTATGAAGATCTTCTCTAATGAGCATGATTGTGTTGCCTGCAACAAAGGAAAGCAGCACAAAGCATCATACAAAGCCATAACTGCTGTGAGCAATATCTCTGAGCCTTTGCAGCTTCTTCATATGGATCTTTTTGGTCCTACTTCTATCAGAAGTATTGACCATAAGAACTACTGCCTGGTGATTACAGATGATTTTAGCAGGTTTTCATGGACTTTCTTTTTGGGTACTAAAGATGAAACTTATCCAGTTCTTAGGGATTTTATTGCCTTAATTGAAAATCAGCTAAGTAAAAAGGTTAAGTCTATAAGGTGTGATAATGGCACAGAATTTAAGAACTCTAATCTTATTGACCTCTGTGGGACTAAGGGGATAAAAAGGGACTATAGTAATGCTAGAACTCCACAACAAAATGGGGTTGCAGAAAGGAAAAATAGGACCCTGATAGAAGCAGCTAGGACTATGTTAGCTGAATCTAAGATGCCTACTATGTTTTGGACTGAAGCAGTTTGCACTGCTTGTTATGTGTTGAATAGGGTATCTATTACTAGTCCTCATAATAAAACACCTTATGAACTTTTGTCTGGGAAGGTACCAAACATTAGTTACCTTAAGCCTTTTGGATGTCATGTCACTATTTTAAACACTAGTGATTACCTAGGCAAGTTTGATGGGAAGGCTGATGAAGGGTTTATTATTGGATATTCTGCTCATGGTAAAGCCTATAGGGTTTATAATCTGTCCTCTAAGAAAATAGAAGAGACTCTCCACTTAAGATATCTTGAAGATAAACCTAATTTGCAGGGTGCTGGTCCAGAGTGGTACTTTGATCTGGATTATTTATCTGACACCTTAGGTTATAATAGATTTAAATCAAATCTATCTGCTGGTACAAATGTTTCTCAAACTAACAATGCAGGTACCTCAGATGATGATTCTGATGTAGAGAGTGATGAACGACCTATAGTTGTTCCTTCTTTTCCCTCTAACAACATTTCAGGTTCAAAGCTCAAGGATTCTTTTGATATGGCTGGAGGTGATTCTAGTTATGCAGAAGATCTTGCTAGGCTTCAAAGACAAGAGTTTAATGCCAAAAGAACTGCTGAGATATTTGATTCTGGATTTTCTAAAGAGACAGAGGAGATTCTGAGAAAGGCTGAAGCTGAAGTTAGAAGACAATTGAATTCAACTGATGGTATTCATGTTCCTGCTGATCCCATTCCTGCTGAAAGTGGATCTGTTCCTGCTGAACCTTCTAGGGTTTCTGCTGATGTTCCTGTGTCTTCTCCATCTGTGGACACGCTGGGTGTTGTTAACTCCCCTGAAAGATTTCCAATCCCTTCTGATCTTGGAAACTCAGTCTCTTCAAAAGATAAGCTGAATGATCCTCATCATCAGTCCAGAACTGGAATTTTCACTTCTTCTTCATATGATGATGACTTCAACCCCTCCATAACTAATCAGGCATCCTCCATTGAAGTTAATCCAATTGCTACCAAGAGGATCAATATAGTTCATCCTCAGTCTTTGATTCTTGGAGATATAAATTCCCCTGTGCAGACAAGAAGCAAGCTACATCAACCCAAGTTTGGAGAATCTGCTTTTCTTAGTTATATACAGGATCAGTTGAGGAACAATCATACTGATTACCTACATTGTCTGTATGCTTGTTTCTTATCTCAAGTTGAACCAACTAGCATAGCTCAGGCTCTTGCTAATGATGATTGGGTTGAGGCTATGCAAGAGGAGATGCAGCAGTTCCAGAATCAGAAAGTATGGATGTTGGTGCCTTTACCTGCAGGAAAGCATGCTATTGGGACTAAATGGATTCTAAAGAATAAAAGGGATGCTAGGGGTATTGTGGTTCGAAATAAGGCTAGATTGGTAGCTCAAGGTCATAGACAAGAAGAGGGGATTGATTATGATGAGGTGTTTGCACCAGTGGCAAGAGTTGAAGCTATCCGATTGTTTTTAGCTTTTGCTTCTTTCATGGGGTTCGTAGTATATCAGATGGATGTGAAGAGTGCATTTTTGTATGGTAGGATTGAGGAAGAGGTTTATGTTACACAACCACAGGGATTTGTGGATCCTCAGAATCCTAATTTGGTTTACAAAGTGGTCAAAGCACTTTATGGTCTTCATCAAGCACCAAGGGCTTGGTATGCAAGGTTATCAGCCTTTTTGCTAAAACATGGTTACAGAAGAGGGGCTATTGATAAAACTCTTTTTATAAGAAAGAACTTCAAAGATATCATTCTGGTACAAGTTTATGTAGATGATATTATCTTTGGTTCCACTAATGAAGCCTGGTGCAGGGAGTTTGAAGAATTGATGAAGAGTGAATTTGAGATGAGTGCTATGGGTGAAATGACTTTCTTCTTGGGTCTTCAGGTTAAGCAGAAACCAGATGGAATCTTTATTTGCCAGGAGAAGTATGTTTATGACATGCTTAAGAAATTTGATATGGAAAATGTGAAGGTTGCTACAACTCCTTTTGAACGTCCAAAGCCTAAGTCCAATAATGAACCTGATGCTACTGTTAATGTTCATCTTTATAGGTCCATGATTGGATCACTCATGTATTTGACAGCTTCACGACCTGATATCATGTTTGCTGTTGGTGCATGTGCTAGACATCAGGTTACACCCTTGACTTCTAACCTAAATGCAGTTAAGAGAATCTTCAAGTATTTAAGAGGACAGCCAAAGATGGGACTTTGGTATCCTAAAGATTCTCCTTTTGTGTTGGAAGCATATAGTGACAGTGATTATGATGGGGCTAACTTTGATAGGAAGTCTACAACAGGAGGTTGTCAGTTTCTGGGTAGGAGGTTGGTTTCTTGGCAATGCAAAAAGCAAACTATAGTGGCTACATCTTCTACTGAGGCAGAGTATGTTGCTGCTGCTAGTTGCTGTGGACAGGTACTTTGGATGCAGAATCAGTTGTTGGATTATGGATTCAACTACATGAACACTAAGATTTTTATTGATAATCAAAGTACTATGTGTATTGTTAAGAATCCTGTTTATCATCAGAGGACAAAGCATATTGAGATTCGACATCATTTCATAAGAGATGCTTATGAGAAGCATCTTATTCAGGTGGTTAAGATTCACACAGATGATAATGTTGCTGATCTGCTGACCAAGGCTTTTGATGGACCACGGTTTAAACATTTGGTGGTTCATATTGGAATGGTAAATCCTTAGTTGCTGAGCTTAAGGGGAGGATAAAGCTCAAGGGGAGGATTGTTCTTGTTGTTGTTGTATATTTTTTATCTTTCTTTCTTTCTTTTGTTTCTTTTCTTATTTTCTTTTATTTTGATGTGTTTCTTAGTTTAAAAAAAAAAAAAAAAAAAAAAAAAAAATTTGTGTATATTTTGTGTGCTAATAAGTGGTTTTGAGCAACACCTTGCAGGTACAGTGTTGGTGTTTACACCTGCACAATAAATGGTGCTCAACTCACCATGTCTTGCAGACAAGAAAGAGTTGACTCACCATGAGGGTACGGCTCTGGTGTGAATATCAAATCCGTTGATAGCTGTAATAGCTTGCTCAAAGCTATAGGGTATTCAACTCACCCATGGTTAATTCCTGAGAGTTGAAAATGGTTCTCAATTCACCATGGATGTAACCCATATGGGATCCAAAGGATTGGCTAGTCCACAAAAGTATGGTTTGTGGTAAAGACACTTGGTATCCATATTTGGTATTCAATTCACCAAGGTTGGCTGTAACCAAAGAATTGACTAGTCCTGAGCAAACGGCTACAGGTAAAGACAAGTCAAATCCGTTTATAGTTGCTGATTTGCTATTAAATCAGATGGTTATCAATGTACCATGGTCTAATACACCTAAACATTGGCTACTCCAGTAGTGATGGCTATTGGTAAAGAGACATCAAATCCATTAATTTTTCAATGATTCACCTCTCACAGGAGTTAACACACCTGGATGTGATGAGAATAGTATGAAACTTCAGGTGATTTGATGTACATATTGTCATAGTAGCAGCCAAGTTCAAGTGAAAGTAATGGTGACCAGTATACATGTTTTGTAGAAGATTTCTTGTTCCTGCTGAACTATTGAAGTTGCTGCTGGATGCTATAGAAGCTGGAATCTTGCAAGTTATGGATGTTGCTGCTGGTTACTTAAAATTGTTGCTGCTAAGTCGCAGTCCTCAAGCCTGAGAGTTGCAAGCTCTATCACATTGGAATCTTGCAGGTTAACCTAGTCAACCTCAAGATTAGGGGAGGATTGTTAGGATTCTGGGAAATAAGAGTTTCATTGTTGCTGCTGATAGTGAGGATCATGGTTCCTGCCGATAGCTTTGGTTCCTGCTGAAAGCTCATTGCTGCCGACAGTGTTATCTTGTTTCTGCCGATAGTGTTGTTGCTGCGGATAGTATTATTTGTTATCCGTATATTTAGAATGTTTGTTAAGATTTATTTTTAGAAGAGATTGTTGTTTATCTCTTCACACGTTTACTTGTAGAACGGGTTAGGGTTAGGTGATCTTGTTAGTATAAAAGATAAACCCGTCTATGAGTTTATGTACGCCTTTAACACCTTTAACGTTTTCAATATTCAAGAACACAATTCTTAGTTCATAGTTTGATCCATAGAGGATCATTGTTCGTTTAGAGTTTTCTTCTTTATAATACTTGCTGTTTAGTTTCCGCATAAACGCTTGTATTGCATACAGAGGTTCTTGTTTATACCAAGCTCAATCAAGCTCGAAGTACTCGATCCTACACTTCCTAACAGCCTTGTTCTGAACATGAGTTTTCTTATTCCAAACAAAATTATCACTATTAGAACTAGAGACATCTTTGTTTTTAATAGAATCAAGTGTGCTGTTATCAGAATAAGCTGTTTTAGAAGTAGATTCATGGTTAGCAGCTTTTAAGGAGGATCCATGGGTCTTGTGTGTGGGTGACTCATCATTTGAATTACAAGAAACAAAGTCTTTGGACTCTGGTTCTGAGGACTTGACACTTGTGGAACAAGAGACAGAGTCATCAGGTTTAGGTAAGTCTTTGGACTTTTTACCATAAACCATGTGTGATTCATCTGAGTCAAAGTCAGAGATAGAGTGAACAGGGGTAGGCATGAATGTTCCAGTTATAGTTGAGGGAACAGCATGCATTCCTCCTTCTTTTACATACTTTACAGGAATTAGGTAGTCTACAGGTTCAGGGTCAAATACACTATATTCATTAGGGTCATAAACTTGATCTGGGTTTATGTAGTCACCAAACCCTAAGCCAAGTTTATTTCTTACAGACATAGAACTATCAATTAACCTGTTTAGGTTTTTAGACGATTCTTTCCATTTATTGAACCTAGCCAAGTTATTGTCTAGCTTAGTCTGTAAATCTTGTTTTTCTAACACCACCTTAGCTTTTTCTCTTTCAGTATGCTTAAGCTCATTAGTGGTGATTTCTAACTCTCTCTGCAAAACCTTTATCTTTTCATCATATGCTAAATGTTCAGTTTGATACCAGCTCTTTTGTTTTTCCAATGTATTAACAGCATTTTTATAAGCTTGGAGCTGTATATAATTATCATTAGATTTACTCTGTACATTATCAAACTCCTTTTTAAGGTTAGCATATTTAAGGTCATCATATTTAAGATCAGCATACTTAACATGACAACCAATAGGACAATATTGTACCTGAGGAGTGACTCCCATTAAGGCAAACTCTTTCATTTCATTCTTTGGTTTATCAACCACATGTCTTGTATGATCTTTACTCTTTCCATCAGATTCATTATGTTCATTCCAGTGCTTCATAGAATCAAATGGCATCAAGTTTCTGATCTTTATGGAGAATGTCTCAAGAGTATCATCAGATCCGAATGAGGTCATTGTTTGAGGGTTAAAGAGATTGTTAGAAACAAGTTTTCTTCTTTATCAGAGATCCCAACCTGTCTCTGATACCACTTGTAGGATCGTGGCTTTGGATTGATCTAATTATCTTTGTTAAACTGTTTATGTAAACACAAACAGTCCGTAGGATCTCTAAGTGTGTAAGACTTATGCTTATGCGGAACCTAAGCACAAGAATATAAAGAAGAAAAGTAATTAACTATTGAGGTTTTGATCCTCTATGGATCGATTAAGAACTAATAATGATGTTATTGATAATCGGTGTTCTAAATGTACATAAACCCTAAGGCCGCAGGTTTCTTTTATAGATTAAGAAAACCCTAATACGACTTCTTAGAAAACAAGTAAAGAGATAACTATCAATCTCTTCCTAAAATAACTCTAACATATCTCTAAAGATACGTACTAAATAAAACTATAATTCCGCAGAAACAAGCTATCGGCAGAAACCGTTTAACTCTATCAGCAGGAACCAAAGATACTATCGGCAGGAACCAACTTCAGCAGTAACGAACCACTATCAGCAGGAACCATATTCACTATCAGCAGGAACCAGATCTCTTTCATTCCCGCTGTTCCCAACACCCTCCACAGCCCTAGATGTCTTCGTTCGATCAGTTTTATTGCTATGGTTGTGGAGATCCGTTAGGAGATGGTTCACTTTGTGAACGGTGTTTTTGCAAAGGATGTGGGTTTTACTCATGGACTTTGTATGTGTTGCACTTCTGAAATCGGAAATACACTCACTTATCCAAATTTTCAAAACGATTTCAGCCATCCTCCTCAAAATTCATTTGAGCAAGAACCGTGCTATCAAAATTTCACTGATACATCATTTCAGAATGCACCGAATGTTTCTTGTGCAAATTGTGGGGGTCCTCATGACGATTGTCAATGTCAACCGTGTAATCAAGAACCTAATCCTTGTTACAATACTTCCGGTTTTGACAATTTCCAACCCCCACAGTATTCCGTCATTCATCAAAATCCTCATGAAAAATCTATGAGAGAATTGCTAGCCGAAGAACAAGCAGCTCGCAACGAAAAATCCCTTGCTGAATTATTGGCAAGAGAGCAAGCTGCTAAAAGACGTTCCCAATTTCTCAAGGCTGCCATTCTCGATGAGGATGATGAGGATACTATTCAAATGAAGGAATATTATGAGAATTCGTCAGCTGCAATTACTCCCGTCCAGAATAAGCAAAAGGACAAAAGTATTGCAGAATTGCTAGCAGAAGAGCAAATGGAACGTATAAAAGCCATTTATGCTAGCAATAATGATGAGGAGGAAGACGAGGAGAGTGATATTCCTTTGAATGATAATATTTCTCAACTCCCTCAGTCTATTACAATCACATCCATCTTACCGACTATGGACTTCGAGGACTCTCTAATTATGAGGGATGAGCATCTTGGCACTATTCCTGAAAAGGAATCGGACGAATTCATAAAGTCTAGTGAGGGATGAAGCGCTTGTTTTCAATTCAGCCGCCCAATATCCGATCTTTTTGCTAACGATTATCTAGGGATATCTTTTTAATCCTTTTTGTGAGAAAAGAATTCTGTTCCACACTTGGTTAGTGGTATTACCTTTTTACGTTCTAAGCGTCGGCATAATAGCCGGTACTTTGAATATTGAGGGCAATATTCAATTCTAAGTGTGGGGGGGAATTCTAGCGAATTTGATCACATGTGTACCTTCTAGTGCCCTAGTACCCCCGTTTTGACCAAAATTTTCAAAATTTTTTCGTTTTTAAATAAGAAATTGCATAAAAAAGAAATGCTTTGCACAATAAAAAGAAGTGTTTAGTCTTGATTAGGTTAGAACAAGGGGAATCCCGACTCTGCCAGAGTATTGATCTGGCTGCTTCCTTAACGATTAGGCTAAGGTTTTACGATTTGTGCAAGTGAAAATGCTAAGCGTGGAGTAGTTGGTTCTCTTTAGAGCTTATATAAGTAATCTATGGCTTTTCCTCCCAGAAGCTCTTAATCTGACATAAATACGTGTTGTTTTCAAACTTTTGAACGTTAAAATCGTTTTGTTGTGTAAAACAAATTTTTATACAATTTTGATAGAGTCCGAGTTCAAATTTTTATTTAAATTTTGGAGAAAGCATACTTTCTTAAAAGTGGAATAAGATTGCAAAATAGAGTGAGTAATATTGCTTGAATGTTGCAAAAGTAAAAATGTAAGTATAATGTTGTTAAAAAAAATGATAAAAAATGAATGTGTGTTGAATAAAAATGTGTATATATGTTCGAAACTTGCTTTTACTTAAATTTGAATCGGAAGTTGAACTGGTATTCATCAATTTTTTCATAAAAGTTAACGGTAATTTGGTAGGTTGTTGATTTCAAAGGTCCCGAAAGCTCCGATACTATTCTCTGTGGGGTGTCAAAAGCCCGGTCACCTAAAACTAACTGGTTTGGGATGTGCCGAGAAGAAAGTCGCTACATGGAGTGATCTCACCTTTGAATCTCTAATCTCTGAATGATCGTTTGTTGTTATCTATTTAAGTTTTAATACTAACTTAGTGAGAATATCAGAAATCTTTGAAATCAAAATCCTGCTGATTCCGGTTTTATATGTTTTTTACGTTTTTATCCGGTTTTATACGTTTTGTCCGTTTTTTATACGTTTTCGTCCATTCTATATATTTTCTTACGTTTTTATCCGTTTTTATATGTTTTTGTCCGTTTTTATTCTTTTTCATTCGGTTTTATACGGTTTCATACGTTTTTATCTGTTTTCGTCCGTTTTTATACGTTTTCATCCGCTTTTATACCTTTTTTACGTTTTTATCCATTTTCGTCCGTTTTATATGTTTTCGTCTGTTTTTATATGTTTTCATCCGTTTTTATATGTTTTCATTAGTTTTTATACGTTTTCTTATAAAAAGCATATGAAAACATAAGAAAACATATAAAATCGGACGAAAACGTATAAAAATTGCTAAGAACGTGCGAAAACGTATAAAAACGGATGAAAACAGATAAAAACGCAAGAAAAACGTATAAAAACTTAAGAAAACCGGACGAAGACGTATAAAAACTGACGAAAAAAAACGTTATAAAAATGGACGAAAACGTATAAAACAGACGAAAACGTATAAAACGGACGAAAAACTTAAATTTATAAACGGCCGTTATTATGAAGGATTGAGGATGCATATGGTCGTTAGCCAAAAGGGCTAACGTGTAAATGATAACAGAATCCATTTAACACCAGTTAAAAAAGGACCACGAGTGTTATTTTTTTGCAAAGATAGGGACTGTCCATGTAACTTTAAACTTTGAGGGATGGTAGATGAAATTTTCGACAAACCTCAGGGACCATTTATGTAATTTACTCTAAAACATTACATCAATTATGAGATAACTAACAATGCACGTTACTCGTCACGTAAAACTTCTTGGTATACGACATTTGAGTTGTTGGATCCTCTTTGACCGAACTCTTTGATTGGCTTCACTTACCCTTACACCTAACGTTACAACCCTTTAAAAGTCCTCTTTGATAGTTTATCCTAGGTGCTTACGCCAAAGCGGTGAAGGTTTGATCCCTTATCAAGCATATGGTAATCTATGTGCTATGACAGGTAGAGAGTCTTTATTTTCCCGTTTCCATACATGTTATACAACCTATACACCTGAGAGATGTGAGAATCCAAACACTTTATGTGAGGTGCTAGTATATAATTTCCGTACTTGTTTTGACTATTTTGGAATGAGTTGTGTTGTAAATTATCTTTAAAACCATGCTAAATAAACCCTAACTTTTAAATTGAGTAAGATAAAAGCACATTTGCTTGAGGAAAAGCAAATCCCAAGTGTAGGGATATTTGATGAGGTGTAAAAACATGCGTTTTTAAGGGGTCATTTAACCTCTAAACTCGTACATGTTTAATCAATTCTTGCCCTAAATCGTTTCTATTTGAGTTTTAGGTACTTGGGAAGCAAATGATGGAAATCGACGTGTTTTTGGCTCATTTGGACAAGAAAACGAAGAAAACGACAAAGTCACGAAAATGTCACAGAAAAGGAGCTGTGACGGCGTCACAATTCCTAAGTGACGCCGTCACTTGTTGTTAACGAAGATCAAGTTTTCAGAATTCTCCAAGCGACGCTTCAGTCTCTGGAGACGGCCTCCTTCTGACGGCGTCAAGACCAAGATTACCAAGGCTGACGGCGTCACAACTTACAAGTGACGCCGTCACAAGCTGATCAAGAGTATCACAACATGCGCGCGAAGTAGCTGATACTGTTTTGGCCATATTTTATGCATAAAAACTCGGATTTAGGTGATTCAAAAGGCCATGCGATCGGGACGAAAAGATCTACAATTTGGTGAGGGGTCGTGACGCCGTCACTTTATAGGGATGACGCCATCACATCGCTACCGACAGAAAATCAGCCTATAAATATAACCTTATAACTTCACTTTTTTAAGCCCTAAACCCTAAGTCCGATTCTATGGTTTAGGTAGGTGTTTTTCCAGCAACTTAGAGGGTTTTAATCATTCCATAAACATCTTGTAATGGTTTGTTAATTCTATCTTAATTTATTTCTTCAATTATCATTATTGTTGCTTGTTCTTCATTGATTATGCTTGGCTAATTCACCTAGTGTTTATTTATGATTGTATGAAACTTGTTAATGATTAATTAGATCTTATTGTTTTCTTATTGGTGTTTGTGTCTATCTTCATCAATTAAGGCTTGACAAATTCAATAAGTCTAGCTGATTTAGTTTATAATTCTTGCTTCCTACTGTCTCTTGTTTAATTAGTTGTTATCAGGTTAGGAGTTGGAAAACTAGCTAGATCTTAGGAGTCCTGCTTGAACGTCCAACTAAACGCTCCACTATAGTGCAATAGATGGTTTGTTCGTTGTATTTGTTGCGTGAATTGCGATCGCTGACATTAAGAGTCTTAACGAGTTGTACATATTCCATCGTTGGGGATTGCGATCGCCGACATTAAGATTCTTAACGAGTTCTATAAATTCATAGAGTTAGGGAATTTGGCACCACCCTACGACTGATATTAAGGAATACAACGCGCTAATTAGACAAGGATGTGACAATTCAGTAGCTAGAATTGGATAGCTAGCAAAGAGTAATACATCATAGGTAGATAGCTTCACTTCCCTTGTAGAACCTTAATTTACTTTTATTACTTTTAGTTTAGTAGTAGTCTAATTAGTTATAAAGCCAAACTCTTTATTTTTACTTGATTTCTAAAAAATATAAAAAAAAAATACAAATATAATCATCCTTCAACCTTTAGACTTAATTCGTCATACACTTCGAGCCTTCACAACACTATTCCCCTAGAGAACGATTAAGCTCCCGTGTATTACCTATACTACACTACAACGGTTAGATGCACTGCCTAGAAGGATTGTAGAACTTAGTGGTTTTGCAAAATTCCGCATCAGTAAATTAGTCATTTCACATGGCCACTAACGGTGATATTTTAACGCTCGTTAGCCAAAATCGACGATTTGCAACAAAGTGAAAACCACAGGGACATTGTTCGGAAAAAGTGCAAACCACATGTACATTTTTCGCTATTAAGTTTGTTCAAGGACATTTTTCGCAAAAATGGCAAACCACAGGGACATTTTCCGCTATAAAGTTATAAACTATCTTAAAAACACCGACTAATATAGTTTTAACATATATTGTTATAAATTAAAATTATAAGTTATTGTTGTTGCAAATCTTTGCTATATTATTATAGATATTGAACTTAAAAAACAAAATTTATCGGTAGAGTCTCAATCTTATTCATCGATTGAATCGAATGTTGGAATAAAATCGGATAAATCATAGGATCAGGAAACACCACATATTCAATACAGAGAATAACTATATATATGTATCGAACCGGTTCGACCCGACGGTTCAACCGGTTGAACCGACGACTAAACCGGGTCGATAAAAAAACTGGGTTTTAAAACATTGGTAAAAACAAATTGCAAATGTGGATCCGGTCTCGGTTAAATCGGATTCGGTTTTACAAATAGTTTGTAGAGTAAATTACATCGCTCGTTCTTGTGGTTTGTATTGACCGCACCTTTTCATCCCTTGATAAAAAGAAAATGCGTCGTTTGTAATTAACTGCGAAACGTTATGCGTCGTTTCCCTAACTTTTGTTGGTTTTTCTTTTTTAGTCCTTTAAGTAAATCCATTTTGTATTAACTTACTTATTTATAATCTCATCTTCAAACATGTATCTCCAATTAATATTCACTTCTTCATCCTCAATATCAAGTAATCATCCCCAAATTATATAATGTATTAACTTTATTTATATTCATCTATTTTTTGAATTTTTGTTTATTTTTCTTACAATTACATATGTTTATTACTTAACAACCAACGTTCTTCACATATCTGAAAGAAACAACAACCCCTTTTGCACTTGCAATGCTTAACAACGTAAATCTCGAAGAATCCTTGGGAGTTTTATTTAACGAGCATTACTAGGTCCGTTAAAGAGAAGGACCAACGGCAAATAACGTTTTCAGTCAAAGGATGCAAGACTGCGGTCAACACAAACTACAAGGACGAAAGGTGTAATTTACTCTAATTTCTTTAAACCGAACCACCACTGTTATAAAAAGGAGGGGAATAAGAATCAAACCAACCGAACCAAACCAACCGCTTTGATTGGGTAAGTTTTTTCTTTGTTATATTTTGTTTTGCTGATTGATGTTTGTAAGCAGTAATTTTTAGTTATTAATAATAATAATAAGAGATTTTGGCTTATGTTATATCTCTTCCAATTTTTGATTAAATTTGGGTGTTTTAGCTTATATTTAATTGTATCGATGTTAAGTTTGGATTGTGGAAGTAATAATCCCAAACACCCCCATATAGTTTTAACCCGAACCGTATGCTGTGCTGGATTATTATGTATAGATGGTGCATCCCAGTTTTAACAATGGTGCATAGATACATTAAGATTGCGGACTAATAATAATTCAACTCTTATTAAACTTAAGATTGAATTATAGCCAAGATATACTTTGATTCAGATGTACGCGGCCTAACGGGGTTATCTCCGTGACCGTTTTCGACCCTTCCTGGCCACCCCTAAATGTTTGAGGCTTGTATCCTCGACCTCTTCTTAGGAGGGCAAGTCTTTTGATTCAGATGTGCGTGGCCTAACGGGGTTATCTCCGTGACCGTTTCCGACCCTTCCCTGTCCACCCATAAATGTGTACCTAGTGAGGTATCTACCCTTGACCTCTTCTTAGGAGGGCAAGTGTCTTACTACTAGGCCATTT
>CP139507.1:31971246-32095705 GCA_021014915.2 Artemisia tridentata subsp. tridentata | reverse complement strand
TATCGATTTTTGATTCAGAAAGATGCGCCGTATCGATATAAATCGATGCGTCGTATCTGTTTAATAATTCGCAAACTGTTTTTAATTAAAATAATAGATACGCCGTATCTACGAAAGCAGATGCGTCGTATGGCGTTAACGTTTAAAATTTTTTTTTTTTTTTTATCAAAAACAGATACGCCGTATCTGCAAAAGCAGATGCGTCGTATTACTTTATCGCTTTTAAAAAAAATTTCGTATTAAAAACAGATACGCTGTATCTTGGGGAAAAGATGCGTCGTATCGAATTAATTAAACGCGTTGTATTTTTTTTAAAAATTAAACGCAATACGCCGTATCTGAGAGATCAGATGCGCCGTATCGTTTGATTTAGCACAGTACAACGATAGCAGAACAGAAAAATACGAAAAATAAAAACAAATAAAAACACACAAACAAAAATAAACAAAAACAAAAATAAAAGCAAACAAATAACACACAATACAACAAATATGCAAAATAATACAATGATGCAATTAATCTAATAAAAAGAAAAACCTAATTAAAATACTAATCAAATTAACAGATAATAACAATTCACTCCCCGGCAGCGGCGCCAAAAACTTGATGCGTATGCGTGTCGTAGTATAGTTTTAGCACGTTTAGATGCCTACTCAAGTTTTAAATTTATATTTAGCCGACTTATCAATAACACACACACTTAACGAGCAGTGTACCCGGTCAGTATGAATATAATGGTAAGTAGAGTGTCGATCACTAGGAGTGGAACGTATTATCTCGTTATTCTAATTAGTATTTTAATATCCTAACGCAAGGGGGTTTCAGCCTGAGAGACTGGCACGATTTGTTTGCAATTAAATAATAAAATAAACCAATAGGCACGAATCAGCAAGTAGCACACACGTACACAGATAGATACTCGAGACAATAAGAGGGCTGTCCTTATGATTAAGTAGATTGTCACTTGTTTTATTGATAGCTTTATATGAAGTGTATGTAGTTAACCCTTTCTCGTTGGTCCTATTCTTATCGGCGAGTAAACCCTTAATGATTACTTATGTCTAAAAGTTATTCCTAAGTGATCAATTTAGTAATAACCGTGGGAGCCACATTATGTCCCGCAGTCAAATGCCCGCAAGCCACTAATAAACACAGAGGTTATCAATGCACTAATAAGTAGTAACCAAAGACATCAACATATAAACTTTAATTGATGGGAAAGCAAGTATTAAAGGGAGTGCAATCTTTCGTTGTCACATTACACAAGCCACCAATCCTGATGAATTAAAGTTTGCTAACACAATAAAACAAAACTACTTAATGAATTAAACACATGCAGCACCTTTTTACAGCTCTTGCATCTTTGATTTAGGTGTGTCTTGTGGTGCCTCCTTGACTGAATTCGTCCTTCGGTTCTTCTGTTCGGACTTAGGTTATAATGTTCGGAACTTTTTAATTCGTCTGATCTACGGGGTATTTATAGTTTCTGTCTGAGGGAAGATGCGGCGCATCTACTAAGTAGATGCGGCGCATTGACTTAACTTCGCGTGGGGTCCAAGATTATAATATTCAGGAATATTCGTACACCGCCAGAAGATGCGGCGTATCTTTATCTTTGGATGCGGCGCATGTCCTCTTGTATCTTGGATCGTATCTGGTGATATCTTGATAGAGATGCGGCGCATGTCATGAGTGAGATGCGGCGCATCTGGAGCAGATTAGTCTTGATCTTCTTCATTTCAGTAGACTCTTAACTTTATGCATGTTTTGCTCCATAATCAGTCCAAAATCGCTAAGTTTCATCAAATGCTTGTTTTTACCTGAGAATTACAAAAGTAAACGATTAAGTATCAATCCTCATACATAATATAGTAAAACAAGTCAAATTAATAGGATAAATGATAGTAATAAAATGTACTTATTTGAGTTCATCAGTCATCGAACGAGCAACCTCATCGAACGAGCAAGGTCATCGAAGGAAGCATTCAACCAAACGATATAAGGGTTGTCGAGTTAGACACTCTTCCAATTGATCGAACGAGGTTACCTAGTCAAACGAGGTTACCTAGTCGAACGAACCTTGTATTGTCGAACGAACTTAGCTGATCGAACGAGGTTTTTTAGTCGAACAAGGGATTGAGTCGAACGAAGTACTACCTGATCGAACGAGGCTTTTCAGTCGAACGAGGGATTACATGATCGAACGTGGTCTAGTTGATCGAACAAGGTTAGTTGATCGAACGTGGTCTAGTTACTCGAACCCTCACTTCATCAAAGCTAGTCGAACGAACTTTTTGTCGATCGAGAAGATTAGTCGAACGAGTAACCTTGATCGAACGAGCTCTTAGTCGAATGACTTCACCGTGATCGAACGAATTCACCTTAGTCGAACGACTTCACCTTGATCGAACGACTTCACCTTGATCGAACGACAACTTTCATCGAACCAACTCTTAATCAAACCAGAAAACTCATCGAAGCAACACTTCATCATCGAACCAATTTCATCGAACAATTTCATCATCAAACCAACTTCATTCCATCGAAGCAACACTCACCTCATCAAACCATCTCACCTCATCAGTCGAACAAAACTCACTCTAGTCGAACCACCTTTCTTTCTTCAAACCAACTTCATCATCGTACAACATTAACTAGTCGAAGCATAGAGTATCTTCTTTAGTGAGTTTGCTGTGTTTGTGTTTTTTTCTTGCTATTGAAGATTATTTCTTGTATTTTATGGATTTGAGAAGGACTTTGCATTTCTTGAAGTTTAAGTGTTAACGTCTTAAACAACTATATATAAGTTAACAAGAGTTTGCATGTGCCTTTGATTTTTACACTTGACGTGTATGTTTGCATGTGAATTAGAAGACGTGTGTTGCTATCCTTCCTCAAGTCGCACTAGTTAACGTGTACGCAATTATTATATACGTGTTTTGCTTTTGAGATTCTGTCATTGCATTTGAATAATTTTTTATATATTGATGTTGACATTGACGTGTGTTTGAGTGTTTTAAGTAGTATATCTTGTTTTTAGTTTGCATATAAGTCTGCTTTTGACTTGCAGTAAATTGTGTTGTTTGCACGAGAGTTTGTTGTTTGCTTTTATCGTGTTTTGTTTTGAGTTGCTTTTATAACTTGCTTTCTACTCTTAAATATATAATCTTTGTGAACTTATCAATTTTGTGGATTCTATCTTATTTCAAATCTCTCAAGTTTCTCAAGGATTATCAAGCTTTTCACAAGTTATCAACTTTTTCGCTCTCTCAAGTTTCTCAACGACTATTCAAGGACAACGACAAAAGGACTTTAACCAAACAAATCTCGTGAACAGTAACCAACCGTATCCTAGTTCTTTAACCGATCCAATACCATCTTAACCATTCAACAACAACAATGACTACTCAACAAGACATCCACGCAGCCGGTGCTGAAAACCGTCCTCCAATGCTAGAAAAAGGCAGTTATCTTCCATGGACAAGCCGTATGCTTTGTTACATGAAAACAAAACCTAATGGACAAGGCAAACTCCTGATCAACTCCATCAAGAATGGTCCATTCAAACCTCGTCAGATTCAAGAAGCTGGTGATCCCAATCAAACACCTCCTGTTCAACCATCCTTTCGTACTCAGAAAGAAGAAGAGTACACAGAAGAGGATAGGAAACAGATTGAAGCAGATGACTTAGCCATGCACCTAATTCAACTTGGTTTACCATAAGAGATCTTTTGTGCTGTTGACAGCTGTGAAACTGCTTATGATATGTGGGAACGAGTTAGGAGGCTATGTCATGGAACTGAAATTGGTCAACAAGACATTGAAAACAAGCTTCTAACTGAATGGGAGAAATTTTCATCAACTCCAGCTGAACCAATTGAAATCTACTACACAAGGTTTTGCACTCTCATGAATGAGCTCATCAGGACTAATTTAACACCAAAACAGATTGTCCAGAACATCAAGTTTCTTAACAACCTTCCAGAGGAATGGGGACGATATGTTACGATTGTTAATCAGACAAAGAACCTTCATGAAGTGAACTATGATCAACTGTATGATTTCTTGAAACAAAACCAGAAAGAGGCAGATGAGGTTAGGAAAGAGAAGCTTGCCAAACAACATGATCCTTTAGCATTGATTGCTCAGTCACCATCTCCTACAGTGAACACATTACCTTCATCATCCACTCCTACTCAGAACTACTTGCCACATGAATACTCAGTACCACCATCATCAACTCCCAATCAGAATTACATGCCACATGAATACTCTTTTCCACAACAACCATACAATCCTAATGATGACATGACTGCTTTGTCTCAAGCATTTACCCTTCTCTCAAGAGTAGTACAAGGACGCTATTCCACACCTACCAACAACAATCAAAGGATCTCATCAAACACTCGCTATAAGCAGTTTGCTCAACCGAGTTTCAACATGGGTCAACAAGGTCAAATGGTTGGAGGTTATGGGAATATGAATCAACAGGGATATGCTCCTCAGATGGGTAATCAGAACACAGGACAGTATATGGGTAATCAAATGGGTCAGTATGCAGGGAATCAGATGGGTCAGAGGGTTCAGAATGTTGGAAATCAGAGGGTTCAGAAGGTTGGAAATCAGAATATGGGAAATCAGATTGGGAATGTTGCTGCTGCTGGAAATGCTGGGAATATGAATCAAGGGAATGGAATAACGTGTTTCAATTGTCAAGGAATTGGTCATATGGCAAGAAATTGTCCCTCCAAGCCAAAAAAGAAAGATCCAGAGTATCTTCAGAAAGCTTTGCTCTTAGCTCAGAAGGACATGGCAGGGTTTCAGTTAAGTGCTGAGGAAAATGATTTCATGGCACTGATGGATGATGCAGAGGATTTGGAGGATATCGATGCCAACTGCATCTTCATGGCAAATCTTCAAGAGGTTAAATATGACACGGATTCTGAAGCACCTCCTGCTTATGATGCCAATGTGATATCTGAGGTACCTACATATACTACATGTCACAATAATAAAATGTTTGATATGTCACCTCAGAATGAACAGCATCCTGCGACTCCTAATCCCATTTACGATACATATATGGACTCCCCAAGTTATAGTCATACTAATTTGGCTACTCCAGATATGGATCCTAATGGAGGCTTCGAGTCACAACATACTGAGAATGAAGAGGAAACACGTGCTTTATTTGAATCATTATTGCAAAATTGTGGTATTGAAATTGAAAAGGTCAAAAAGATCAATAGCGATGTTAAGGCCGCTAATGAAAAATTGACCACTGAGCTTGAGAGATACAAGGTGAACGAAAAAGCTTTTGAATTTCACCACAAACGTCTGTCAGAACTTGAAAATGGTTACAGTGATTCTGTTTCAAGGGAGAAACATTTGCAAATCAAATAGACACTCTTGATGTTAAATTGAACATGCAAATTAAATCCTTAAAAGCAGAAATTTCTGAATTAACCAACCAACTTTCTAAACAAAAATCAACTTGTTCTGATCTTGAAAAAGAAAAGAAAGAGTTGCATTTAAAGTTTTCAAAATGAGAAGATGAACTTCTTGATGAAGTACTTGACAAACAGGAAACTATTAAAAAGTTGGAAGAATTGCTTGTAAAAACGGGTCATTCAACTCAAACGATTAATATGATAATTAACGACAAAAACCCGATCTTACATACAAGAAAGAAAATGGCTCTTGGATGTGAAAACCCTTGTTATCTCAAGAAAGCTCAGAAAGAACAGAATGTATTGTATAATGGTAATGTGCTAAATGACAATCATGACCCTCCCGATGTTTGGGATACTTATGAAACGATTGAGCTTTCCAAAGAGACGCGTGTCAAAATGAGTCAAAAGAACCCAGTAATAAAACCAATTGATTATAATGAAGCGAACAAACTTGCTGGTGTTCATCTTGTTAAAAAGGAGTCACCTTTGTTTTTCAAAAAACCAGTGGCTGCCACAAAGTTCAAAGTTGTGTCAAAACACCTTTCTAACATCGAACAAATGTACTCTACCGACACTTCCGCAAGTGAAGCTAGAATACTATTGGCCGATCTTAAAAGGAGAGTTGAAATGCTTCAAGATGTTGTGGCAACCAAAACTAATACCAAAATCAATGATTGGTTTTCAAGTTTTCAAACTGAACAAAAAAAGATGTTCGAAACAGAAATTACTCCCATTTTATCTGGCATACATGCAAGAGCAATTCATGTTGAGAACGCAATTATCAAAGAAGTAACTGAATTTGTCAAGGACCACACATCCTTGGTACTTGAAGCCAATGAAAACATTGAAAAAATCAAAGTTTTGGAAAAACAAAATGACGCACTCTCTGAAGAAGCTCTTTCAACTGATATTATGTCCATTATTTATCAAATGTATTCTGTTGAAGATGATGAAAGACTTCGAGCTGAGACTTCCCAAATTGTTTCAAAATATGAAAATGCGTTTGCAAAGCTTGAAAAAGAAAATGTTACATATTTTAAACAACTGGATCGGAAAAAGGAAGAATGTAAGTATGACAAACTGTCGTATGAACGTTCTTACAAAGAAATGCAAAAACAATTTGATCTTTTGAAGTCTCAGCTTGAATGTCAAAAAGGGAAGGGTGAAGAAATTATTGCAAAACCAAAAATGTCAATTTCACAATCTGCTCCTTCACCCTTGCCCAAAGAAAAAGCAAAAGAGAAAGTAGTTGTCGAAACACCAAATGTGATAGCACCTGGACTTTATAGGATTAGTACCACTATTGCATCTACCTCTACATCTAAAACATATAGGGCGATAGACAAAAGTGTTAAGGAAAATCCAAAAGAGACTAGGAAAGCTAACACTGATTCAAAGGACAATAAGATAAATCCTAATGAGTGTGCCTTACCTTCTACATGAGTAGAAAGTACCTCTAAGAGCAGCAGACCAAAGCCTAGGAGCAATACAAGGAATAGAGTCGTGCCTGCTTCTAAGAGTGAAACCAAGAATAAAACGACAGAAGTAGAAGAACACCCTAGGATTTTATCGCTTTCCAAGAAGAAACTTATGTCATCTGAATGTAACGTTAAAGACAATATTTCTAGTACATGTAATGAACCTGTTTGTTTAATGAACAAGAAATCTTTGTCTCAAAATGTGTGTGATGATATTGTTTCTAATGTTGTGCATGTGAATGATCAGCCTGCTAAGAAAGATGTTCCTTCAGAAAATACTGCTAAGACTAGATACATTCAAAGCCTTATTGCAAAGTCTAAGAAAACAACTAGTAGTCTGCTGCCTAGGAACTATCTTAAGATGTGCGTATGGATTCCAACAGGTAGAGAATTCAGTCTAGAAAATGGTAGTATAAAAATGGCTAAGGAAGAACCAGTAAAAACCGTCTATGATTGTATTTCTCCTGTTATCCCTAACCCCATGGAACCAAATGATAAACGGTTTCCAAATGCACAATCATCTGTTATTGGCAGGTTATCGAAATATGTCTTTTGATCGTCGACTCGGGTTGCTCCAAGCACATGACCGGGAATCTGAAGCTGCTGATCAACTTTGTATGGAAGTTCATGGGAACAGTTCGGTTTGGAAATGATCATGTAGCAGCTATTCTGGGTTATGGAGATCTACAGTTTGGGAATTTTTGATCACTCGAGTTTACTATGTCGAAGGATTGGGACACAACCTGTTTTCAGTCGGACAATTTTGTGATGCGGATTTAGAGGTTGCATTCAGAAGAAATACATGTTTCGTTAGGAACCTGGTTGGTGATTATCTCTTAACCGGAAATCGTGGCACCAATCTTTATGCTATCGACATAAACCAAATGGCCTCGTCATCACCAATTTGTCTTATGACAAGAGCTGACGACACTAAATCCTGGTTGTGGCATAGACGCCTTTCCCATCTCAACTTTGACACGATAACAAAGCTTGCCAAAGACACCATCGTCACCGGTCTCCCTAAATTCAAATACACCAAAGAACACTTATGTCCATCATGTGAACAAGGAAAGAGCAAAAGGGCAATTTATAAACCTAAAACCGTTCCCAGTTCGGTTGATAAGTTACATCTATTGCACATGGACTTATGTGGCCCAATGAGAGTTGAGAGTATCAATGGGAAGAAGTATATTCTTGTGATTGTCGATGATTACTCAAGATATACATGGATAAGGTTTTTGAGATCAAAAGACGAAGCACCTGGAATCATCATCACCTTTCTGAAGCGAATTCAAGTTCTACTTCAAGCTCCAGTTAGGATTGTAAGAACTGACAATGGCACGGAATTTGTGAATCAGGAGTTAAGAACATATTTTGAAGAAACTGGAATTACTCATTAGACATCAGCAGTTAGAACTCCACAGCAAAATGGGGTAGTTGAAAGAAGAAACAGAACTCTTGTGGAAGCTGCTCGCACAATGCTGATCTATTCCAGTGCACCGTTATTCTTATGGGCTGATGCTATTTCAACTGCTTGTTTTACTCAAAACCGATCCCTAATCCATCCAAGATTCAATAAAACCCCATACGAACTAGTGAACAACAGAAAACCCGATATCTCTTATCTTCATGTATTTGGCGCTTTGTGCTATCCTACAAATGACAGAGAAGATCTGGGGAAACTGAAAGCTAAGGGTGATATTGGTATCTTCATTGGGTATTCAGAAAACTCGAGGGCATTCAGGGTGTATAATAGAAGAACGAAAAGAGTAATGGAGACGATGAATGTGAAATTTGATGAGATTTCACAAATGGCTTCTGAGAGACTCGCTCTAGAACCCGCGCTTAACCAAATGGCTTCTAATCGTATCGGATTAGGACCCGCACCACAAAGTCAAACTTCTGTACACATCAGTTCAGAACTCACACCCCAAGGAGCTCAGTCAACTAACACTGATAAACCTACAATTCAAGAACTGGAAAATTTCTTCGAGTTTATGTATGATGAATACTATGGTGGAGCTTCAATAGATACATCACAACATCGTTCCGCTGCACCCGCTCAACATCAACCACCACAACCACCACAAGATGCATCTACTACAATTGAAGCTGAAGCACCAACTCCCTCCACGTCAACATCATCTACATCTACTCCTGCCACTCCAGTAATTGAGAATGTTTTACCAACAGTTGATGAGCAAAACCCAACAACACCAAATCAAGAAGAACCATACCAAAATGATGCTGTGTTAGAAGAAGAAGAACCATTCGAAAACCTATTTGCTACGGAATCTGCTGAATCTTCTTCTCAGTTATATGAACCATCAAACACGCATTCGTTAGATTCAAGGTACCCTTCAACATTAAAGTGGACTAAAAACCATCCAATAGAACATGTCATTGGTGAACCTTCAAGGCCAGTACAGACGAGAAGACAACTTGCAACCGATTGTGATATGTGCATCTTTGCCTGCTCAGTTAGTTTAAAAGAGCCAAAGAACATTCGGGAAGCAATGTCAGATGATGCATGGATTGAAGCAATGCAGGAAGAACTTCTCCAATATCGACTTCATGACACTTGGGATTTAGTGCCAAGACCTCTCGACAAACTTGTCATTGATCTTAAGTGGATATGGAAGAATAAAAAGGATGAAGAGATGACTGTAATTCGCAACAAAGCTCGTCTCGTGGCCAAGGGATTTAGACAGGAAGAGGGAATCGATTTTGATGAGTCATTCGCGCCAGTAGCTAGACTTGAAGCGGTCAGGATTTTCTTAGCATACGCGGCACACAAGAACATCACGGTCTATCAGATGGATATCAAGACGGCTTTCTTGAATGGAACTCTGAAGGAAGAGGTGTACGTGAGTCAGCCAGATGGATTCGTTGACAAAGATCATCCCGAATACGTCTACAAGCTCAAAAAGGCTATCTATGGTCTAAAACAAGCCCCAAGGGCATGGTACGATGAACTCTCATCTTTCTTGCTGTTAAATCATTTCTCCAAAGGAACAATTGACCAGACCTTGTTTACCAAAAAGTTTAAAGATGACATTTTGATCGTTCAGATTTACGTGGACGACATAATCTTTGGGTCCACTAATCCTGAACATTCAAAACATTTTGCAAATCTCATGAAAAGTAAATTTGAAATGTCTATGATGGGCGAATTAAAATTCTTCCTTGGACTTCAAATCCATCAATCCCATCATGGTATTTTTATTAATCAAGCAAAATATACAATTGAGATTTTAAAGAAACATGGAATGGAAAATTGTGACTCTGTTTGTACTCCGATGGTCACCTCACCCAAAATTGGTGCTGACCTATATGGGAAACCCATTGATCCGAAGAAATATCGGAGCATGATTGGGTCTCTCATGTACTTAACTGCTAGCCGCCCCGATATACAATTTGCTGTTTGTTTATTAGCACGGTTTCAGGCAAGGCCTACCGAACTTCACCTCAAAGAGGTTAAACGGATCTTCCGGTACCTTCGAAGAACCATTAACATGGGACTTTGGTATCCGAAGGATTCGGAGTTCAATCTAACAGCCTTTGCAGATGCCGATCATGCTGGTTGCCAAGTCACTGCAAAAAGTACATCAGGAGGAGCACAATTTCTGGGAGAGAAGCTAGTAGGCTGGTCATCAAGGAAACAAGACTGCACAGCACTTTCAACCGCAGAAGCCGAGTATGTGTCTCTATCTGCGTGTTGTGCCCAAGTTCTATGGATGAGGACACAACTCACAGATTATGGCTACTCTTTCGACCACATACCTATGTATTGTGACTCAAAAAGTGCCATAGCCATCTCATGCAATCCTGTTCAGCACTCCAAGACCAAGCACATTAGAGTCCGCTATCACTTCATTAAGGAACACGTCGAAGAGGGTACTATTGAATTATTTTTCGTGAAGACTGAATACCAACTTGCCGATCTATTTACTAAAGCCCTCCCAACAGAGCGGTTTGAATACTTAGTTCGTCGAATTGGAATGCGAAGCCTAACTCCCGAAGAGTTAGAAAGTCTTCTCGAATCTTCTTGAATTTATTTCCAAATGCTTCGCATGTAAATATTTTTGAAAAACAAAATACAAAATTTGAAAAACCAACAAAAACAAAATATAAAAATAGAAAATTTTCAAAAAGACATAAAAAATATAAAACATAAAAACCAAAAATATTCTTCTCACGACATGTCTCTTGTATAAATCAATATTCTGTACGTACCTAGAAATGTCATTCAACAATGATACGGGCATGTACAGATGCTTGAGCGAGAGTTCATTTAAACATTTTCTAAAACATGTCGATCTCAAAACTTTCTTCATTATGGCTTTCGTGCATTTCAGTACGGAACCCTTTCTTAAACGTGAAATCTTTTAAATGTAGCTCGGGTATGCCGAAAAAGGTTTCAAATAAAGGCTACATTGATGACTTCTGATTATTTCCGATCAGGACTCGCAATGTTAATGGCAAATCAAAACGAATCTTGAGCACATGATCAAGATTTTTCAAAAAGATTTTTCAAAATCTTTCTCAAATTCTGTGCTCAAGAAACTCCCTCTTGAAATTCAAATGTTTTATAATATGCTTTCTTTAAGGGGGAGTATAAAAAATTAAAAAATGCAAAATGTTCCATTTTCATGCTAAAAATCCGTCTCTCTCCAAAAACACTTTCATTTTAATCAGTTGATATCAAAAATATCAATGCTATTTTTGAGGGGGAGAGGACGTGATTAAAATGTGATCAAAGTTCGTGGAATCTCAAAGTATGCTCTCCAGACAAACTCAGTTCTAACCCTCGAATTGACGAAACTTGATGTCCGTTATCGAAAAGACTTGTCCGGGACGGGTAATAATTTCAAGCTGGTTTTCCAGTGATGTAAACGTGTCTCGCAAAGGACTTGTCTGAGTAGAATGTACCAATTCGAGAGATGATCTTTGAATATGACCGGGACGGGTAATAATTTCAAGCTAGTCTAACTAGTGATGTAAGCGTGTCTCGCAAAGGTCATGTTCATTTAAAGTCGATCAATTCAAAAAGTGCGAACTCTACCTAACATGTGCAATTTTAGTTAAAAATGCATGAGCACATGTGAAGGGGGAGTATTTCAAAAATATAAAACTCTCAAAGTGCTAACTAAATGTGTTTATTCATAAACACTTTGAGAGATTTTCAAAAGGTTTTATGGCAAATCTAGGATAGTCATGGAGTTATAAGGTGACTAAGGTTAGGAAAACCGTCCTATGATCCGCCAGAGCCGGAGGGATCTACCCAAGGACAATTCCAATAGATTAGAATTAGAAGTCCTTAGGTAAGATTGAAAAAAGGAGTAAATGAGAAAGGGACAGAAGGGGTTGAAGAATTAAAAAGAAAAGTTGAATGAAAGGGTGAAAAGAAATAGCCCTCCATGAAAACTTAGGGCAGAAACCGGGTCAATACATCTGCTATCGGTACTTACTAAGGTGATACTGATATTGAAGACAAGACGTCATGGACCCAGTGACGCAATGCACCATCCCTCCTAGCCACTCAGATATCTCTCAAAAGATATTTGTTTCATTTCTCACGAAGAACACTGCATAATCTATCGGCCTCTCATTCCGAGATGTGTTGATATTGAAAAGGTGGCACTCTACTCCATGCCTCCGACTACTAAAACCAAAACGCACAATAGAGTCTAGAGCCATGAGATTCATCAAAATATCTCGTTAGGAACACTTCCAATATGATACACTTGTGTTCGCCAAAAAGGACACAAGTTGTAAGAGTCTTAATGAGATCCAAGGATCTTGCCATTTACATCATGATGGTTACGTGCTTCAAACGGTCTACAGTCGTGGGGTGATCTCCAGCGACTCACTGAATCGTGGGTGCACTTCGGTGTGTCCGTGTAAGCCCTCTCGGGGGTATCCGGTTCAGAACGGCCTGGGGGAGATTATAGAAAGTCTACACACCATGCTGTTGACGATCTCGAAGTCCTAACCCATAAGTGCTGGATGATTATTACTAACGGTTTTATGCAGCTATCTATAAACATCCATTAACCATCACCACATACATCAAGCATCTTCACCTCAGCTTACTCATACTTATGAAGAACATTCCTCATCAAAGCTCAAAAGTTAAAAGTTCAAGACAAGGAGATCAAGTTAACGACCAAGTGTCACAACAAAGTCAAGAGGCTAATCAAGATGTCAAGGACAAGTTCATATGTCACATGATGAAAGATTATGGGGAGATTGTTAGCATAAGGAGAAGAGGTATGAGTATGTTGAAGGTCACGACGCATCATCACATGAAGATACTGATTGAAGGCAAGAACATCCACAAAGAAGATTCTTTGAAGATCACATAGCATGAAGGAACAAGAACAAAGACTATTATACAACGACACACGAAGCACATGGAAATGAAGACAAAAGACCAACTCACTCCTAGCAACATTTGAATGACCATCCCTTAGGGGGAGATTGTTAGGATTTATAAAAGCGATGGTCATTGTCGTTATTTTATTTTACTAAATGTGTCATTGTAATAGGTAGTTTATTTAAATATTGGGCTTGGACTTAAGCTTATATGTTATGTATTGTTTTAAAGAAGCCCATGTAATAGCCCACCCAAGTCCAAGCCCATCCATCACAAAAACTATAAATAGGACCTCCCATCCTCACTTGAGAGGTTGGTGTTCTTAAGGTTCTCTCAAGGTATTGTAGTCATTAGGGTTTGTATCATTGCTTTAAGTGTGTGATTTATATGAAGCTAATATTACAAGTTCCACTCTTATTTCTTTGATCATTCCTAGTAGTTGTTGAATTGGTTAGGATAATTATTAGTATTAACATTATCAGTGAAGATCTGGATCAAATTAATGATCTTGAGGTTGAAGAGATGGATATCAAATGGTAAACTATCATGATTGCTCTCCGGGTCAAGAAGTTTCAAAGACTTACTGGAAGGAACATTAGGTTTGATAGGAAGACACCAGTGGGGTACAATATGAAGACAGTTGAGTGCTATAATTATCAAAAATATGGTCACTTTGCTAGGGATTGCAAGGTGAAGATGAATACTGAAGGGTACAGGAAGAAGGGTTCTGACTCTCAAGATGATGACAAGCCAGAGAAGAGTGAAATGAGCATGCTGACACTGGAAGCTGGGTCTGTGAACTGGAATGAGCACACACAAGTGGAAGAAGTGCCCAACCATGCACTGATGGCTATTGGTACTAGTAATGAGGTATCATTGTGCTCCAAATTATGCATTGATTCTTATAATCATCTTAAAGCTTTATGTGATGAACAATTAAAAGAGATAGATGATCAGGAAATAAAAATTCTTGCATATACTAAAGCTGTCAAAACTTTTGAAGCACAAATAGTTACCTTTCAGAAACAACATGCTGATTTAAATGAAAAACTCTTCTTTCAGGCCAATAAAATATATGAACAAGATGAAAAACTTAAAAGATATAGAAGAATTGGTAAGAAAGCACAAAAAGAAAGAGATGAATTGCAAAAATGTGTAGACAAATGGAATAAGTCTAATGTAAACCTGTTTATCTACTAAAATAGGCTTAGGTTATGTGACAAAATCAGAAAGTGAGATTATATGCTATGAGGAAGAAATGGAGAGATCTGTTTTTAAATGTAAAGATGATGATTTTGTTGGTAAACCTACATACAATAGGTTCAAAAACACTAATGATTTTAAAGGGGTGCCACCTCCATTAAGTGGAGATTACACACCTCTACAAAAGGAAGACCTTGATGACTCTTTGTTTGTATATGGTAAACATGGTCCTCAATATCCTGAAAAAGTCAACTCAGATGACAAATCAAGTGAGTATTCTACTTGTCAAACTAATGACAGTGAAGGATCCACTAGAGATGTCTCTGAGAAGTCTGAATCAGAATCAGAGGGTGAACCCAAAGCTGTTTTTGAGTCAAAAGCTAGTAAACCAGTTGTGACTAAACCCAAACCTGACACAGATAAACCTAGTTGTGATACTCACATAAAATCTCCTAGGGAGTCTGTCAAAAGTCAAGAGTCACCATAATTAGATAGGATGAGAAGTGAGTACAGGAATAACTACACCTTTGGTCCTAAGAGGTGTTTTGTTTGTGGAAGTCTAAATCATTTGATTAGAGATTGTGACTTTCATGAGAAAAAGATGTTAAAAGAAGCTGAACTTAAGAAAAAGAGTGTTAATCCTGGTCATGTTAATACTAGACCAGTTTGGAATAATGCTAACAGGATTAATAATGCTAATCAGTTTGTTTCTAGACCAGCACAAATGAATACTGGTAGACCTCAAGTTAATTCTGTTAGGTCACAAGTTAATTCTGGTAGAACAAATTTTAATTCTGGCAGGCCAAATTTTAATTCTGTTAGGCCAAATGTTAATTCTGTGAGACAAAATGTTAATTCTGGGTGGTTTAATCAATTTAGACCCAGAAAACCAGTAAATAGCCCACAGGTGAACTCAAATACTCAAAGAAATACTTTTTATAAATCTCATTCACCTGTGAGAAGGCCCATTGATAAGACTACAACACAAGTTTCAAAGAAACTAATTTGCTTTTCTTATGTGCAGGATCATCCACTCAAGAGCATGGGAGATAGAGGAATATTTGATAGTGGGTGTTCTGGGCACATGTCTGGTAACAAGGATCATCTGAAGGATTTTCAAGAATTCAAAGGAGGTTCTGTTACCTTTGGAGGTAGCAAGGGGCAAATTACTGGTAAAGGAAAGATTGTTGTAGGCAATTTAGAATTTGACAATGTATCTTTTGTACAAGAACTAGGGCAGTTTAACCTTTTCTCCATATCACAAATTTGTGATAAGCAGCATAAGGTGCTTTTTACTGATTCTGAATGTTTTGTGTTGACTTCTGACTTTAAGATGCCTGATGAAAATCAGATCCTTCTCAAAGTCCCAAGACAATACAACATGTACAGCTTTGATATGAAGCAACCTGAACCTGCCAAAGGTTTTGCCTGTTTAGTTGCAAAAGCCACATTGGATGAATCTAAATTGTGGCATAAAAGGTTAGGTCATGTGAATTTTAAGAACATAAATAAGCTTGTGAAGAATAACCTTGTAAGAGGTTTGCCTTCCAAAGTTTTTAGGAATGACCATACCTGTGTAGCTTGTAATAAGGGCAAACAACATAGGGCTTCTTGTAAGGCTAAGTTAGATAGGTTTGTTACTGAGCCATTACATACCTTGCATATGGATCTGTTTGGCCCTACATCTGTACATAGTATTAATCATGCTAGCTATTGCCTTGTCATAACTGATGATTGCAGTAGATTTTGTTGGGTGTTCTTTATGTCTAGGAAAGATGAAACTACTTCATTAATTCAAACTTTCATTAGGCAGATAGAAAACCAACTTAACAAAAAGGTTAAGATCATTAGAACTGATAATGGCACAGAATTTAAGAATAGGAGCATGATTGAGTTTTGAGGTGATAAAGGAATCAAGAAACAATATAGCAATGCTAGGACTCCACAACAGAATGGAGTTGCTGAAAGAATGAACAGGACCCTGATTGAGGCAGCTAGAACTATGTTAGCAGACTCACTTTTACCCACAACCTTTTGGGCTGAAGCAGTAAGCACTGCTTGCTACATATTTAATAGGGTTAGAGTGACCAAGACTCAGAATAAAACACCTTATGAGCTTATTTTTGGCCAGAAACCAGTTATTAGCTATATAAGGCCTTTTGGGTGCCATGTTACCATTCTTGATACTCTGAGTGTGCTTGGAAAATTTGAAGGAAAGTCTGATGAGGGGTTTCTAGTTGGGTATTCACTGAATAGTAAGGCCTTTAGGGTATACAATTTAGTGACCAAGAGGGTAGAAGAGAATCTTCATGTTAATTTTCTTGAGGAAAAACCCAATGTGAAGGGACTAGGTCATAGGTGGATGTTTGACATTGATTATTTAACTGATTCTATGAACTATATTCCTATCTCCAAGGAGAATCAAGCTAACCCTGATGCAGGTTCCATAGAAGTAACTAACAATGCAGGTACTCAAGTTACTTCTGATGCAAGCACTGACAAAGAGATTGAGGAGCTTATTGTGATTCCTTCCACAGAAGTCAAACATGTTGCAGTTAATGAAGGAACAAAGAACTCTTCTCCAAAGAAGAAGGAGACTGTGAATAAGCCTCAAGCACAAGAAAAAGGGGTTTCTCCTACTAAAGTTTCAGAAGATGTTCTATCTTTCAGTGATGAATTGAATGCTTTGTCTGACAAGCATCTGGGCAAGAAGGCTACCGGCACTAACTCAGTTAATTCTGGTAGTGTCTTAGTTAAATCTGGTAGTGTTTCTGTTAAATCTAGTGGTGTTACAGTTAATTCTGCTATACCAGACTCTACTCCAAATGATGATTTTGATGATTCTGATATGCCTGAGCTTGAAATCTTTGAAAATCCAAGTGAAGGGATATTTGAAGAAGCTTCTTATGATGCTGAAGGAGTGGTTACTGATTTCAACAACTTCCCCACAGAAGTGGATGTAAGTCCAACTCCTACACTTAGGATTCATAAAGTTCACCCAAAAAGTCAAATACTTGGTGATCCTAAGTCAGCAGTTCAAACCAGTAAAAAAGTGCAAAAGCAACCTGAAGTTCATGCACTTTTCAGTTTTATCAAGAAGCAGCAAAGGAACAACCATAAAGATCAACAACATTGCTTGTTTGCTTGTTTCCTTTCTCAAAAGGAACCCACCAATGTCTCTGAAGCATTAGAATATGAGAGTTGGGTGGAAGCAATGCAGGAAGAGTTGTTGCAATTTGAGTTGCAAAAAGTCTGGGTTCTGGTAGATCTACCACATGGGGCAAAGATTATTGGCACAAAGTGGGTCTTCAGAAACAAAAAGGATGAAAGAGGAGTAGTAGTCAGAAACAAGGCTAGATTGGTTGCCCAGGGATATAAACAAGAGGAGAGGATAGACTATGATGAGGTGTTTGCACCTGTGGCTAGAATTGAGGCTATCAGGTTATTTTTGGCCTTTGCATCATATATGGGCTTCATAGTTTATCAGATGGATGTCAAGAGTGCTTTTCTCTATGGCACTATTGAAGAAGAGGTATATGTCCATCAGCCTCCTGGCTTTGTTGATCCTGCTAATCCCAATAAGGTATACAAAGTTATTAAAACTTTGTATGGTCTCCATCAAGCTCCCAGAGCTTGGTATGCAACACTCTCCAACTTCCTTGAAGAGCATGGGTACAAGAGGGGGGTTATTGACAAGACCTTGTTCATCAAAAGGAACAAAAAGGATATCATTCCAGTCCAAGTTTATGTGGATGATATTATTTTTGGTTCTACTAAAAGGTCTTGGTGTGAGGAGTTCGAGGCATTAATGAAGGGAAGATTTCAGATGAGTTCAATGGGAGAACTCACATTTTTCCTAGGACTGCAAGTAAAGCAAAAAGAAGATGGACTTTTTATCTCTCAAGACAAGTATGTTGCTGAGATCCTTAAGAAGTTTGGTCTTGCAAATGTGAAGACTGCAGTCACTCCCATGGAGAACAAGGTGCCATTGACAAAAGATGAAGATGCTGCTGATGTGGATGTGCATCATTACAGATCAATGATAGGTTCTCTAATGTATCTAACTGCCTCTAGGCCTGATATTATGTATGTTGTGTATGCTTGTTCTCGTTTTCAGGTTACTCCCAAGAATTCACATCTTCATGCTGTGAAGAGGATATTTAGGTATCTAAAGGGCAAACCCAATTTGGGCCTTTGGTATCCTAGAGAATCATCTTTTGACCTGGAAGCCTATTCAGATAGTGATTATGCTAGAGCAAGTCTTGATAGGAAATCCACAACTGCAGGTTGTCAATTCCTTGGAAGAAGATTGATCTCTTGGCAATGCAAGAAGCAGACTATTGTGGCTACATCAACAACTAAAGCTGAATATGTAGCAGCTGCCAATTGCTGTGGACAAGTCTTGTGGATTCAGAATCAAATGTTGGATTATGGTTTGAACTTTATGAACACTATAATTCACATAGATAATGAAAGCACTATATGTATAGTTAAGAACCCTGTATATCACTCTAAAACTAAGCATATAGAAATAAGGCATCACTTCATAAGTGATTGCTATGAAAAGAAGTTGATTAGAGTGGAAAAGATACACACAGACTTAAATGTGTCAGACCTATTAACCAAAGCCTTTGATGGACCTAGGTTCAATTATTTAGTGGTTAATATAGGTATGATGAACCCATAGCTGGAATTAAGGGGAGGTTACATTTAAGGGGAGGTTAAATGTTGAGTTTGTATAATAACCAGTACTTAGAAATTTCAATAGCTTTTAATTCTGGTAGCTATAGATTTTAATTCTGGTAGTAGTTTTAATTCTGATAGTTAATGATTTTGTAAAATCATTTGTTTTGTATATTTTTCTTGTTTTTCGTGGTGTTTGGACTAACTTTTTCAGAAAAACTTGGATTGGTGGCATTCAGAAGCTTTGCAAATGCTCTCTGTGAGTGTTTGTCTGATATTTTAGTTAAGTCTGGTGAGTCAGTGATTAAGTCTGGTTGATCACTTTTAAGCCTGGTAGTGTTAACTAGTAGATATTTTTTACCGTTAGGACTGGTCGTATTTTTACTTGATTTTCTTATTTAAATACTACCGTTGATATTTTTTTTGAAAAAGGGATATATATATATGGATAATATTTGAGTCATTACTCATCTTTATCCATTATTTACTTCTTTCTTTAAATTTTAACTCTAGACCAAAAATACTCTGTTTTTAATCTACCAGCATTAAACCCTAATTCTTTCGTCAACCAGTACTTACTCATTATCTCATCTATGGCTTCACTAAAGTTTGTTGACAAGCACAATCAAGTTGGCTTCTTGAAAAAACCAGATAAAAGTGAAGGTTTCGAACAAATAGTCGACTTCTTGAAAGGTTCTAACCTTAAGTACGCTTTAATTCATAATCCTACTATTTATGCATCTCTTGTTAAGCAATTTTGGGGGTCTGTTACCTCTGAAACCCTTGCTGATGGTACACCACAGTTAAGGGCAACCATTGACACACAAGATTTCACCATTACTGAAGCCTCCATTCGAAGTAATCTTCAATTGGATGATGCCTCAGGAGACTATATTTTAACCAATAGTGACCTTTTGGAAGGAATGGCAAATATTGGCTACCCCACTGATGGTACATTTACCTTTTGGAAAAGCAATTTTACACCTTAGTGGAAATTTTTGATCCATCACTTGTTACACTGCTTAAGTCCCAAGAGTGGTGGATGGGATCAATTTGGGAGCAATATTGCTTCTGCTTTGGTCTGTCTATCACTTGGAAGGCCTTTTAATTTTTCTAAACTAATTTTTGATGGAATGGTAGCCAATCTCAATAGCAAACATAAATTTTTGATGTATCCAAGGTTTCTGCAAATGATTTTGAACTTTGAAACAGAAAATAAAGTGCAGACATATGTAAGTGTGGCATTTACACCTAAAATCTTTGCAAATATGAAACGGGGATTTGTTGGGGCACATAGACCTTTATTGCCCGCTATGCTTGTTGGTGCAACTAACCCTGCAGGTACATCTGTTGCTGATGAACAAGTGGAGCCCACATCTGAAGAGCAACCCCAGGATACACAAAGATCACCAACTCCACAACCACAAAGATCACCCACACCAGAGCACCAAGAGTTACCAACACCCATACCTCCACCACCACAACAAACCCAGGTTCCAAGTCCTATTCAGGAGGAGGGATCTACTCCAATGACTGTGGATGGTCTACTGCAGCTAGTGCCTACATTGGTTCAACGAGTGTCAGCATTGGAGCAGGAAAACCAGATTTGAAAAATGCTGTGGTTACTTTAGTAAAGAAAGTGAAAAGGATGGAAATTCTTATGAAGAAGAAAGGTATTCCTTTGGATGATCAAGAAGAGGCTGGGGATGAAAATTCTTCCCAACAGGGGAGGAGTTTGGATAGAGAACAAGTTTTTAAGACACCTTCTCAAGCTAAACCTGCTGATGCTAAAGATCTAAGTCCAGATGCTATGGAAGTAGCTGAAACCCTAGCTCAATCTTTAAGCAAAATTCAACAAAAGAAGAAGCTAAAAAGAAAGCTAAGGATTGAAGAGAGTGAAGATGAAGAGGTTAAGTCTGGTGAGCACATTAAATCTGCTGAGGTTAATACTGGTGAGGCTGCTATTAATTCTGGTGATGATATCATTAAGTCTGGTCAAGATTAGGGAATTAAGTCTGTTGGTAAACAAAGAGAGGGCAAGCAGATCTTGATTGAAACTCCAAAACCAAAGAAATCCAAAAGACAACAAAGAGAAGAAGCAGCATCCTTGGCTGAGATAGCAAGGATTCAAGTTGCAGAACTAGTAGCAAAAGAAAAAGAGGAGGAGCAAAAGAAGCAAGATGAGATGCTTGCAAGAAAGATGGCAGAAGAGTCTGATGATCCATTTATGCAGATGATTAATGATGATGATGAAGTCAGAGCAAAATATGTGGAGCTCAAAGCTATTGAAGGGTTGACAGCTGAAGAGAGAGCCAAACTGCTAGCAGACTTCATAAATGCTCAAGCTAATGCTGATACATTGGGTGGTTTTATGGAAACACTTAGACAATCTCAGAAGAAAACCAAGGTTGCTAAGAAAATGTCCAAGGCAGAACAGGTGCATTGTATGAAGGTATATCTACAGAATCAGATGCACTCAACCTTTGCTGAGATGAAAGGAAAACCATATGAAGAAATTCTACAATTATATCAAAGAGCTTATGAAAGAGATCAAGGGTACAAACCAATTGACTATGAAGATTCTTTGAGATGGTGTTTCAAGAAGCAAAAAGTTGTAGAGTCTGAACCAGTTGATGAAGCTGAGAAAGTTGCTGAGAAACCATCTGAGAAGGCAACAACTGATGTTAAAGAAGAGGTGAAGAAACCTGTCTTGGTCTTCTCAAGAAGAAAAAGTATAGCAAGGAAGGCTAAATCAAAGTCCAAGACTGATGTACAAGAAGAAGAAGAAGAATCATCATCTGAGGAGGAGTTCACCATGGGGTCAATCCCTGAGAGTTCTGCTAAGCCAGCTAAGATTGTGAATTATAAAATCATAAAGACTGGGTTAAAAGCAATCTATCAGATAATTAGGGAAGACTACACTGAGGTAGTTCATATGAACTTTCCAGGGTTATTGAATGAGTTAAGTAGGGATGACCTTAATGAGCTTTACAAGATAGTAAACATCAGACATGGTGACAACAGACCTGAGGAGGAATTTGAAAGAGTATTTTGGGGGGATTTAAAAGTTATGTTTAAGCCTCCATCAAGAACTGATGAAATTTGGAAATTGCCATATCAGCAAGAAGTTGTTAGATGGAGATACTTTGAGAGTTGTCAGGTACATTGTCTGACACTGCAGAGTGCTCACATTTATATGTTGGCTGAAGAAGAGTATCCTCTACCACCTAGGGTCTGCAAAGCAATGCTTGAGAAGAAATTATTGGGATTTAAGGATGATGAGGTATGCAATAGATTGTTGGATTTGATTAAGGAACAATCTTTGAAAGAACCATATTGGGGTGTTTAAGGATGTTTGAAAGAATTTTCATAAGTTGATAAGTAGGATTATTGGAATTTCCTACTTGGTGAAGGTGCTTTGCACTGACACAACAAATGGTTCTCAGTCCACCATGTCTAATCCACATAAGGACTGGCTAATCCATGAGCAAACGGCTCTGGTAAAGATTGCTCAAATCCGTTTATGGCTGACAATTTTCCAAAAATTGTATGGTATTCAACTCACCATATCTGAGATAGTAAAGAGTTGGCTAGCCCACAAGATTATGGCTTGTGTTAAAGGCTGTGGAAAACCATAACTGGTAATCAATTCACCAAGGTGAGGTGCATTCCACCAAAGAATTGACTAGTCCAAAATCAAACGGTCTTTGGTAAAGACAAAACAAATCAGTTGATAGCTGATGGTTTGCTAAAAATCATATGGTTATCAATGTACCATGGTCTTACACACCAAAACATTGGCTACTCCAGTAGTGATGGCTATCTGGTAAAGAGACATCAAAATCCATTAATTTTCAATGATTCACCTCTCACAGGAGTTTACATACCTGGAAGTGATGAGAATAGCATGAAACTTAAAATGAATTGATGTACAAAAGGTCAATGTTGCTGCAAAGATTAGTTGCTGAAAAGATCAGATGGATTGCAGATCAGATGGTGCAAGTTTGTTAAAGACAAGGTTGCTGAACAAAAGATCAGATGTGATTTTTGAAGAGTTAGAGATAATTCCAAGTGTTCAATAGTCAATCCTCAGAATGCTTATTCAGAAGGAACTTGAAGTTCATGGAGCATGAAGATCAAGTTAGGGGAGGATTGTTGGGAATTATCAAGAAAAGACTTAATATATGAAGAACAGACTTAAGTCTGTTGGTTACATGGTTAAGTCTGTTAGTTATATCTTAGTTAAGTCTTGTAATAGTTAAGTCTGCCAGTTCAGTATTAAGTATGGTAGACAGTATTAACATAGTTAAGTCTGGTAGACAGATTTGTTAAGTCTGTTTATTAGCAAAGTCGGTTTGCTATAAGTTAGGAAAGGATACGTATGAATATAGTTATCTTAATAGAAGATACGTATATCCTTCTACACGTTTTGTATCTAGGGTTTCCTTGGTGTATAAAAGGAACCCTACGACTTAATAGTTTGTGAGTGAGTAATACGTATAAGTTAGATATTATTATTGAAAGTTAGTAATACGAAGTTAGTTATTGATATTGTGTTCTTCATTGTTTATTGTTAAGATTCCGCATTAGCAATAAACAAGGTGTTAGAGTTTCTTACTTAGATTGATTTGGATTTATTCAAGTCGTCTAACAAGTAACAAGGCTACTTGGATCCATAAACCGTAGACCTTTAGAGAATATAAGCTGGGATGTCACGCTACCTGCACACCAACCGAATACATTCAAGTTTCATGACTACTCCCAACCTTTACCTCTCATCGGTCATGAATACAACCCTAAGATTCCCAAGCCGTATTTCTTCAATCACGACTTGGATTATCTTATGTACAGAAACACTGACCCTGCAAAATGATATGCGACATCTCTCACAAAGTTCAAAGCTGTTGTATATGCACAAGAAGGCCTTGAAGAACAAATCACCGACTTATTCAGATCTTCAATTGCCAAGTACAACGATGAAGCAGAGTTGGGCATATTTCACTGGCCAGAGATGCGTAAATGGTTTTACAAATGGAAGCTAACGTCAATTACCAAAGGCAAGGTCTACTCAAAGCACAAAATCCTTTCTATCAAAAGTGCTGAAACAGAATCCAGATATGGTTACAATTTTCTGACAGAGATCAAGGTTCGACGTCTCGATGACAATGACTACCTTTTCAGTGAAGCAGACTATCGTCGGTTGAATCTTAATGACATCAAAGATATGTACTTGCTCAAAATACAAGGCAAACTTGAGCATCTTCCGGGCAGTCTTCAGTACGATATAATCAACTCCATTCTTCTTTACATTCGACAAATCGTAATCAAAGCAAGAGTTGAAGATGCTCATCTAGGTGCTGAAAGTTATCAAAAGAGACTCAACCTCACACAATCTGATCTTAGACCTTCGGGCATTGCAGATATGAAACCATACACATTCAACAAAAGGCCTTTTGGAGTTGTATACGTTAGATCAGGGATTCAGAAGTTTATGGCTTACAATGACATTCACAAGTTCAGCGACCAAACATTACTAATGGTGAAGACCGAGCTGGATACCATTTTAGAGAACCACACTGAGGGACGAAAACAAGGTTGGCTGCGACATATGACCTGGAGAAGGAATGATGTGAAGGAAGCTGTAAAATTCCTGGCTCGAATCGACAACCGCTTAAAGTTCAGAGATCAGATGAGGAGATTGGAAAGCTATGTTGGTGGAAGAGCTGCAATACCAAATCTTCTCACATTTCGTCGTCCTGAATGATCATCAGCAGAATGGAGTTAATGGGTATTATTTGTTAACATTTAATCATTCATTGTAATAACATTAACTCTAAATAATGATGGTTTGTGTACATAAAACAGTGCACAACCCGTACTTGTAAAGAAAGGACCCTGTGGTACGCTTCAGTGCCTCAATTCTAACAAAAGGAGCGAAAGCTTCTTACTTTTGAGTAGAATTAATCAAACTTCAATTTTTCACAATTCTGCTCCAAAAGAACAAGTATTCCCTCTCGGAAACAAAATCTCAAAAAGTTATTTCACTTATTGAGGGGGAGTATTTGTAACAATCTTTGTTCAAACGAAAACGTTCTAGTTGAATTTCTTCCCACAAACCTCAAAAAGCATATTTTAATCAAAGTTTCTTCAAAAACAACACACATATGCTATTTTTGAGGGGGAGAAAAACAAAAGTGATTAAAATATGGTAACACTAATGTGGAATCTCATGAGAGCTCGACTCAGATATCACCAACGAATTGACGAAACTCAAATGTCATTAATCGAAAGGACTTGTCCTGGCCGGGTAATAATTTCAAGCTGGTTATCCAGTGATGTAAGCGTGTCTCGAAGAGAACTTGTTTGAGTAGAGTGTACCATCTCGAGAAACTTTCAGTGGACATGACCAGGCCGGGTAATAACTTCAAGCTAGTCTAACTAGTGATGTAAGCGTGTCTCGAATCGGTCATGAATAATGTAAGTGGATCAATTCAAAAAGTGCATCTCTACCCAACATGTGCATATTTACTTCAAATACTTATGAGCACATGTTAAGGGGGAGTATTTCTGAAAAGACCAAAACTTTCAAAGTGTTACAAAATATGTTTCATAATCATAAACACTTTGAGAGATTTTCAAATGTTTGGTTTTATGGCAACATAGGATAGTCATGAAGTTATAAGGTGACTAAGATTAGGAAATATGTCCTATGATCCGCCAGAGCCGGAGGGATCTACCCAAGGACAACACCAATAGTTTAGTACTAGAAGTCCTTAGGTATGATTGAAAAAGGGAGTAATATGAGAAAGGAGAAAGAAGGGGTTGAAGAATTAAAAAGAAAAGTTATGAAAAGGGTGAAAAGAAATAGCCCTCCAAATGTTCAACCTTAGGGCAGACACCGGGTTCAATTCATATGCTACTGGTTGTTACTAAGGTAACACTGGTATTGAAGACAAAGACGTCATGGACCCAGTGACGCACTGCACTTAAACCTTCTAAGCCACTCAAGTTCTCTCAAAAGAGCTTGTTTCATTCTCACGGGGAACCCTGCATAATCTATCGACCGCTCATTACGAGTTATGTTGATATTGAAACAGGAGACACCGCTCCAGTCTCCGACTACCAAATAATGCACTTATTGAGTCTAGAGCCACGAGATAACATCAAAAGATCTCATAGGAACACATGATACTTCTACACTGGTTGTTCAACATTAAGGACACCAGTTGTAAACTTAAGAGTCCTACGCAGATCTTAGCAATCTGCCAGAACGTTTATGAGAGGATTTATAGATGTAATTCTCAATGATTGAATGGAAATCCTGCCAGGGACAACATCAAACAGCCCTGATAGCAGGTCACTTCGGTAATCCCTTGTGGGTTACGCTTAGTGTTTACGGTAGTCTCAAACGGTCTACAGTCGTGGGGTGATCTCCAGCGGCTCACCTGAATCGTTGATGTACTTCGGTATATCTTGTAAGCCCTCTCAGGGGCATCCGGTTCAGGAACGGCCTTGGCAAGGATTAGAGAAAGTTTTCACACTATGCTGTTTACGATCTCGAAGTCCGAACCTATAAGTGCCGGATGCTTTATTGCTAACTGTTTTGATACATGTACATATGGAGAACCGGAGTTCCAGCTGTGACCATTACTACCTCCATTATCATCAACGAAGTTCCACTTCCACATGCTCATACCAACATCACTAAGAAAGATGAAGTATCTGAAAAGTTCAAAAGAAAGTTCTCATCAAAGATCAAAGTAAATTAAAGTTCAGAATGATTCTACATCAAAGTCAAAGAATCTACAAAGTTCAAAGACTAAGATCAAAAGACTTGTGAAGAGAACTCAGTATACATGATGAACCAAAGTCAAAAGAAGTATGAGCATGGTGGAAAAGACGTAATCACACTGGAGACAAAGATGTTGATGAAAGGCAGATCATTCCACTACCATATCACTACAACAAAGAACAAAGAACAAAGATGAAAGAGACGTCAAAGCCAAAGAAGCAAAGATGACGTCAAGCAACCTATGATGACCCATGATGACCAACCCTTAGGGGGAGATTGTTGGGATTACGTTTTTAGTAATGTCAAGTTTCGGTCATTTAATTATTATATCGGTCATTTAGTTATGTAAAAGGTTGCTAATTATTAGGCTTGTATGTTTATTACAAGGCCTGCTCATGAAGCAAGCCCATGAGCGGCCCATTAGTTAGGTTTAGGGAAAAACCCTAACATCTATGTAAGACTATAAATACTCCTTCCCTTGAAGGGAAGGAGGTTGGTTCTTTTAGTTTAATCAATATTCATTATTATCACACACTTAAGAGCCCTCCACTCTCTCTCTCTCTAACCTCACTTTCTCTCTCTAGAAATACATGATCATATGTTACTAAATGGTGACCTAACAGAAACAATGGTCGTCGAAGAATCACTTAATGTGACTTTCGATGAGAGTCCTCCCCCACCTAAAACATCACCTTTGATAGATGATGATCTAGATGAAGAAAACGCTATCATAGATAACAATAAAAACCTAGGGATCAATAAAACGAATGAAACCGTAGAAATTAAGGAAACTACAAACATTAAGGAATCTAGAAATCATCCTCTAGAAAATGTCATAGGAAATCTAAACCAAAGAACTCTTAGATCACAAGCTCAAGACAAAAGCAATTTCTTTTGCTTTGTCTCGATCATAGAACCTAAGAACGTCAATGAAGCATTAAAAGATGAAAGTTGGATCATCGCAATGCAAGAGGAATTAAATCAATTTAAGTCTAATGATGTTTGGGAGTTAGTACAAAGACCTAAGTACGTAACCATAATAAGAACCAAGTGGGTATTTAGGAACAAATTAGACGAGAACGGAATTGTATCTAGGAATAAGGCAAGATTAGTAGCACAAGGCTATAATCAACAAGAGGGAATTGATTACGACGAAACCTATGCACATGTAGCAAGACTAGAGTCAATTAGGATATTACTTGCCTACGCTTGTGCGTTAGACTTTAAGTTGTTCCAAATGGATATGAAAAGTGCATTCCTAAACGGTTTCATCAATGAGGAGGTATATGTAGCACAACCTCCAGGATTCATTGACTTCGAGAAACCCAAGCATGTTTATAAACTCAAGAAAGCTTTGTATGGTCTTAAGCAAGCTCTTAAAGCTTAGTATGATAGGTTAAAAGCTTTTCTTCTTAAACATGAATACTCAATGGGAATGGTAGATAACACTCTTTTCACTAAGAAGAAAGAGTCAAATATCATCATCGTCCAAATATATGTCGATGACATTATATTCGGATCAACTTGTCAAGACATGTGTGATGAATTCTCTAAAATCATGCATGACGAGTTTGAAATGAGCATGATGGGCGAACTTAACTTCTTCCTTGGACTTCAAATAAAATAATTAAAAGATGGAATATTCTTTAATCAATCTAAGTACATTAAAGAAATGCTTAAGAAATTTGGACTAAAAGATACTAAACCTATGAAAACTCCAATGGCTACGGACATAAAGCTCACCAAAGATAAAGAGGGTGAATCCGTAGATAGTACTAAGTATAGAGGTATGATAGGAAGTTTATCATACCTAACGGCAAGTAGGCCCAATATCATGTTTAGTGTCTGCCTTTGTGCTCACTTCCAAGAAGATCCCAAAACTTCTCACCTTGAAGCGGTTAAACGTATCTTCCGATACATTAAAGGCACTATGCACTTAGGATTATGGTATCCTAAGGGGGCCGGCATAGAAACCATAGTATATGCCGACTCTGATCATGCGGGAGATTATGTGGATCGAAAAAGCACTAGTGGAATTTGTACCTTCATGGGTTGTTGCTTAACTTCTTGGTTTTCCAAAAAACAAACGGCACTAGCTATCTCCATGACCGAAGCCGAATATATAAGCGCTGGAAAGGCATATCAACAAGCACTATGGATGAAACAAGCTCTCGTAGACTATGGCATCACACTTGATGATATCCTAATCATGTGTGACAACAAAGGAGCCATTGATTTAAGTAAGAACCCTGTGCAACATTCTCGCACAAAGCACATAGAAATTCATTACCATTTTCTTAGGGATAATGTACAAAAGGGAAACATCTCCATAGAAAAGGTTCCAACGGAAGATAACATTGCCGATATCCTCACTAAACCTCTCAAGCGAGAACCTTTCTTCTATCTTCGTCTAGGTTTAGGAATGATGGAACACATCTCTTTTTCTTAACTTCCTAAGTTTCTTTCTTCTACTCTGAGTCTAGGATTCTGTTGAGCACAAAAACAAAATTGGGGAATTCTTCTTTATAATTTTACTTATCATAAAAAATAGTTCTTGCCTGATTAAAACCAACTCAAAAGTGTTTTTATATGCATGAAAAACCCCAATTTCTCTTTCAAAACTTCTCACGTTTAGGAAAATCATATTTTCTTGCATTGTTAATACAACTCAAAAACGTTTCTCTCATGCATGCATAATAAGCTCAAAGTCCTCTATCGGATCATGTAACTAATATATAATCCGACATGGAAAAACGAGCAAAATTGAATTAAGGAGACTTTGGATTATCTCTTAGGTTTTCTTTTTCTTTAGAGTCGAGATAATCACATCTCCACATATGTTTCATGTATGCACACACTAGGAAAACCTTCTTCTGAAGGAATTTCTGCCTTTCTGATGGCGGTCCCTTATCTCTAGACAGTCCCCAAATATATAAAGGACCGTCGACCTATATATGGGACCGTCCATCATTTTTCTGTCGTTATCCCCTTTTTTGATTTCTTGATTCTGCATCTTTGACCAGCCTACCACTAGGTCTTACCACTCTTCCTTATATGCTTAAACATAATTTGAATTAGTAAAAATGAGCATGCATGCTTTGCCATTCTCAACATCATCCTCTCCTATTTAAACCTTCATTCATCTCATCCATTTTCATGGCATAACCTTCCTCATTCTCTTCTTCTTTATCCATCACAATGTGATCTCCTAGAAAACCTAGAATTTCCATCAAACCTATTTGGAGGAAGAAACAAAGCCTAGGAAACTTCATGAACAATTCCACCACCTCAACCAATCACAATCCAAACTTCAATTCGAAACACACACCCTACAATGAAGCATCCTCCTCATCATTTTCTTTCTTTGCTTCTCAACCTCAAAATGAGTCTCCATCCATCCACAAAGAGTCTCCAAACCTTACCCATCAAGATCATTCATTGCCACCACCATACCAACCTCAAATGACAGATCCCAACTCTCTACACTCCATCAAAGCTCAAGAATTCTCCAATCTTGTTGACTTGAACCTTCTAAACATCATTCTCTCCCAAAAGCTTCATCCTCCAACTATGCTTCATCCCTCTCTTGACCAAGTTAACGCCCATGGAGGTTATTGTGTTTGTTACATTCACAACCGCAACCTCTTTCAAAAACTCAAGAATGTTCTTGACTTCATCACATCTCTTCTCTTGCCATCTGGTTTTCCACCTCCTTCTGACAATGGCATCCTACCACCCTTTCTCCGAAAGTCTTAAGCAACATGCATGCTCTACAATAAAACCGGACTTAACTTAGGTTATCCTTGAAGACTAATCTAGGATTAAAAATGCAGGACTTTGTTGGGAATTAAATATTCTGAAGTCAGAGCAAAGTACTGCTTCAACAAAATACTGCTTCACGCAAAGTACTGCTGATAAGTGAACCTGCTGATAGTACATCTCATTGCTGCTGATAGTTATCATTTCTGCTGATGAGTGATTCTACTGATAGCACAAGCTGTTTCTGTTGATAGTACAAGCTGTTTCTCTGCTGATAGTACAAAATCTGTTCTTGCTGATAATGCAAACTGATGCTGCTGATAAATGTCAATTCTGCTGCTCAGTGGATAAGTATGAAAAGTACAAATATGCTTTACTATAAATATCTTTGTTGTGTCATACTTAAGTGTTCAATTTGTATACTCTAAAGTATATGAGTTGTATTAGTGACTCTTATAAGCTATAAGAAGATAGCTTGACAACACGTTAACATAAGATTGTAAAAGATCTCTTGGACTATAAAAGAGATCTTAGACTAGTGATGTTTGTGTGTGAAAAAGTGACAACGTGTAATCAAGAACTCATAACAGTTAAGACATAGAACAAACACAAATCACAAGTCATAAGAACATAAGATTCAAGGTATTTGTAACCCTAGTGATAGTGATCACTCGTATTATTTCTTGAATAATATTGAATCGTTTAGTGATAAACTTTCTTTGTTCATTGTTGAGTTACATAACATAAAACTTCCATTTCCATAGCATACATAACCTTCTAAGTGTGGTTAAGTAAATTCCGCGTACTTGATCATATAAACTCAATATATCATACACACAAAGAACACAAGGTTTAACCACCTTAACCGTGTGTCGAATCCTATCAAGTGGTATCAGAGCACAGGCTGATATAATTGATTTAGAAGAAACAGAAATGGATGCACAAGATGCTCAAACAAATGTTGCTGCAAGGTTGCCCATGATCAAACAGAATGAGTTTGAAATATGGAGGATGAGAATTGAGCAATATTTTATGGTTCAAGATTATACTCTTTGGGAAATTATTATGTATGGTGATTCTTTTTCTCCAAGCTATTCAGAAGTTATTCTTGAAGGCAAAACTGTTAGAAAAAGAAATACTGGACCCGTTTCCAATGAAGAAAAGATACTGAAAAGAAATGATCAGAAAGCAAGAAATTTGTTGCTTATGACCATTCCTGGTGAGCAGATGCTATCCTTCAACAAGTATCTTGATGCAAAGACTCTTTTTGAAGAGATTTGTACATATTTTGGTGGTAATGAAACTACCAAAAAGACCAACAAGACATTGCTGAAACAACAATTTGAAAACTTTACTGCTTTTAGCAATGAAACTCTTGACAAGTTGTTCTCAAGGTTGCACAAGCTTGTCAGTCAGTTATCTGTGTTGGGTGTTGAGACAGAGAATGAAGATCTCAACATGAAGTTTCTGAGAAGTCTACCAAATGAGTTCCATACTCATGTTATTGTCTGGATGAACAAACCAGAAATTGAGACCATGAAGCTCAATGATTTGTACAACAACTTCAAAATTGTTGAACAAAGTTTAAAGAAATCTGGACACTATGGTACTAGTTCTGGGAATGCTGCACTCTTGTCAGTTCCTAGTATTAGTAAGTCTGAAGAGGTAGATGAAGTTGAAAGTGTTTCTAATGGTAGTTATGGTGGTCCTTCTACAAGTTCTCAAAAGAATGTTGCTGGTCTTAGTGATTCAACATTTTATGCATTTATAACCAGTCAATCTAGTGGTTCTCCTCTCAACCATGAAGACCTTGAGCAGGTAGATGGTGATGACTTGGAAGCTATGGATATTAAATGGCAGGTTGCTTTGCTTAGCATGAGGGCAAAGAAGTATTGGCAAAGAACTGGGAAGCAGATTACCATAAATGGTAATGACACTGCTGGGTTTGATAAGAAGAAAGTAGAGTGTTTTAACTGTCATAGGTTAGGACATTTTGCTAAAGAGTGTAGAAGCCCAAGGAAGCAGGAGAATAGAAACACATGGTATAAGCAAGATAGGAGAAAGGAAGTTACTGTTGAAGAGCCAAAGGCTATGTTGGCTATTGATGGTATTGGTTATGATTGGAGCTCTATGGCTGATGAAGAGGATGCACCACCAAATGCTGCTCTTGTTGCCAATGAGTTTGCTCTAATGGCTCATTCTGATTCAGAGGTAAACAATATTACAACTTGTACTGAATCATGTCCTAATCTTAAAGCTTATGAAGACCTTAATAAGAGATTTGAGGCTCATAAAGAAGAGCTACTTGACTCCCTTTTTAATTTAGCTAATCACAAAAGAGGTCTAGGTGTTTTAGAAAAACAGGTTTTACATTATAGAAGCAATGAATCTAGTTTTGTTAATGACATTAATATACTTAAAAATGACATTAAGATCAGAGATAAGTGTATTGTTGAGTTGAATGATTCATTAGCTAGACACAAAAATGAAAAACAAAATGTTGATACAACTGTAGATGTCTTAGCACATGCCTCAGAGGGTTTTAATAAACTCTGGGAAGCTCAAGTTGTAGGTAAAGCTAATTCAGGTGTAGGTTATCACACTGTTCCACATCCATACAGAGGTATTCATTCACCTCCAGGTATTGACCTAGCACACACAGGTTTAGCTGAGTTTCAAGAACCAGTTATGGAATATGGTTCTAAGGCTGATAAGAGCCTTAAGGTAGAAAAAGAAAGTGAAAGTTTAGATAAAACTTTACTTTTTCAGGACAAGGTGTCCTTTGTTAAAGAAGGAGATGCTATAGTTGTTGAGGATTGTACAACTGATAGTGATGATGATAATGAACAGGTTATGTCTAAACCTGTCTTGGTTAAGAAAGTAGGAACAAGTGTTCCTAAGATAGTCAATCATAACACTAACAGGCCCAAGAACAATGTTAAACATGTTAGGCAACCAGTTAGATATTGTGAACAATATAGAACTACAAACAAGCCCAAAGGCAACCAAAGAAATTGGAATGGCCTTAAGTCCCACCAACTTGGTGATGACTTTGCTTTTTACAACAAAGCTTGTTATACATGTGGTAGTTTTGACCATCTTGCAGCTTTCTGCAACCAATGGGTATCTGGGTATGAAAACAATAGGGTGAATTACAAAAGGCAAACTCCTCAAACTCACTTTCACTCTAAGGTTAAATCTAATAGAACCAAACCTAGAACAGTCTCAAACAAGTCTGGCTTAAAACAGGTTCCTGCTGCTAGACAAATGGTTCCTGCTGCTCGACCATTTATGACTGTTAACCCAAATTAACAGCTAAGGGTGCAAAAACAACTTTCAAACATGCACCTAATACTGTTCAAAGGCCCATTCAAACGAAAGCAGTGGTCACAAAACAAATTTGGAGACCAAAGGGTAGAACTACAAAGTTAGCAGTTTCTGCTGCTAAGCATGTGGTTCCTGCTGCTGCTAAGGGAAACAGGGCAAATGCTGTTAAGGCCTCAGCATGTTGGATTCTTAAATCCAATGTTGCATCAACAGTTCTCAAAAGATTACATTACATTGATGCAAGAGGCAGATCCAAGTCAGTAATGGCTTGGGTCCCCAAAGAAAACTAACACTCTTATTTATGTGCAGGAACATTCATCAACAGATGATGAAGATCAAGGATATTCAGATAGTGGATGTTCAAGGCACATGACAGGCAACATGTCTTATCTTTTAGATTTTCAATCATTCAATGGAGGATATGTTACCTTTGGAGGTGGTTTTCGTGGCAAAATTTCTGGTAAAGGTACTATCAAAACCGGAAATTTAGATTTTGAAGATGTGTACTATGTGCAAGAGTTAAAGTATAATCTTTTTAGTGTCTCACAAATGTGTGACAAAAAGAACAATGTCCTTTTTACTGACATTGAATGTCTTGTTCTCTCTAAAGATTTTAAGATGCCTGATGAAAGTCAAGTGCTTCTTAGAATTCCTAGAAAGGCCAATATGTACAGTGTTGATATGAAGAACATTATTTCCAAAAAGGATTTAACTTGTCTTGTTGCAAAGGCCACATTGGATGAATCAATGAAATGGCATAGGAGGCTTGGTCATATTAACTTCAAAACCATAAATACAATTGTTAAGAATGGTTTGGTAAGAGGTTTACCTCAAAAACGATTTGAAAATGATCAAACATGCATTGCTTGTCTAAAAGGCAAACAACACAAAGCCACTTGTAAGCCCAAGATTTTTAACTCTATCAATCAATCATTGTTTATGCTTCATATGGACTTATTTGGACCTGTTTCAGTAAGTAGTATAATGCATAAGAGATTTTGTCTAGTTATTACTGATGACTATAGCAGATTTACATGGGTTTTCTTTTTAGCTTCTAAGGATGAAACATCATACATCCTTAAGACTTTCATAACAGAAATAGAAAACCTAGTAAGCAAGAAAGTAAAAGTCATTAGAAGTGATAATGGGACAGAATTCAAAAATAGAGTTATGGATGATTTCTGCAAAGAAAAAGGTATTAGGATAGAATATGGTATTGCTAGAACTCCACAACAGAATGGAGTGGCTGAAAGAAAGAATAGAACACTAATTGAAGCTGCTAGAATAATGTTAGCTGACTCTAAGCTACCTATAATCTTTTGGGCAGAGGCAGTCAACACTGCTTGCTATGTCCAGAATAGAGTTTTAGTTGTGCAGCCTCACAATAAGACATCATATGAACTTTTTAATGGTAGAACTCCTGCAATAGGATTTCTTAGACCTTTTGGATGTCATGTGACAATTCTCAATACCTTAGACCATCTAGGAAAATTTGATGGCAAAGCAGATGAAGGTTTCTTAGTTGGATATTCTCTTGTTAGCAAAGCTTTTAGAGTTTACAACTTAAGAACTGAGAAAGTTCGAGAAGAACTACATGTGGAATTTCTGGAAAACAAATCCAATGTAGTAGGTCAAGGACCAAAATGGCTATTTGATCTTGAATATCTAACCAATTCTATGAATTATATACCTGTTGTTGTAGAAACTAATGATTTTTCAGGTTCACAAGCAACAAATGAGGTAGAGTTAGAGAAAGATCAAAATGATGTCACAATGCCAATATGGTCAAGTTCAAATGTGGAATCAACTTCAACAAATGATGTATCTTCTTCTGGCAAAGCTAAAGAAGGTGTTGAAGATGAAAGATCAGAAGATGGAACAAAGGAACAACAAAATGTTTCTGCTGATAATTCTGCTGATAAGCAAATGGATTCTGCTGATATGCAAATCATCTCTGCTGATAGGCCAACTGTTTCTGCTGCTGGCCCATCACAAACAAATGAAGCAGATTTCCAAGAAGATGAAGTGGATTTGAGTAATCTCCCATCATCTTATCAAGTTCCTTCTACTCCACAGACAAGAATTCACAATGTTCACTCCCTGGATAATGTGATTGGAGATGTACAATCTGGTGTGAAGACAAGGAGACAACTGGTTTCCTCAGACCAACAAGGGATTCTTGATGCCCTTTATGCTTCAAAACAGCATGAGCTTTCAAACTCTTGCTTGTTTGTATGTTTTCTCTCACAGGATGAACCAAAGAATATTCTTATAGCCTTGGATAATGAAAGCTGGGTAGAGGCCATGCAAGATGAGCTTCTTCAGTTCAAGATTCAAAAGGTTTGGGTGCTAGTTGATTTACCTAGGAATGCAAAGGTAATTGGCACTAGATGGGTTTTTAAGAATAAAAGGGATGAAAGGGGCATAGTGATTAAGAATAAGGCTAGATTAGTAGCACAAGGGTACACACAACAAGAAGGGATAGACTATGATGAGGTTTATGCTCCAGTAGCAAGGATTGAGGTGATTAGGCTGTTTCTAGCTTATGCTTCATTTTTAGGCTTCACAGTTTACCAAATAGATGTCAAAAGCGCATTTTTATATGGAACCATTCTAGAAGAGGTGTATGTTTCACAACCTCCAGGTTTCATTGACCCTGACCATCCAAACAAAGTGTACAGAGTTAGAAAAGCTCTATATGGCCTACATCAGGCACCAAGAGCTTGGTATGCAACACTTGCTTCCTATTTATTAGACAATGGATTTCAAAGAGGAAAGATTGATCAGACACTTTTCATAAAGAAGGAGCAGAAAGATCTTTTGCTAGTTCAAGTGTATGTGGATGATATTATCTTTGGATCTACAAGGAAGGATATGTGTATGCAGTTTGAGAAGCTTATGAAAGATAAGTTTCAGATGAGTTCCATGGGGGAACTTACATTCTTTTTGGGTTTGCAAGTTAAACAATCATCTGAAGGCATTTTTATCTCTTAAGATAAATATGTAGCAGAAATTCTTAGAAAGTTCAAATTTGCTGATTCAAAAGTGGCAAGCACACCAATGGATGCTGAGAAACATCTTCTTAAAGATGCAGATGGAGACAGTGTTGATGTACACACTTACAGATCTATGATAGGCTCTTTGATGTACCTTACATCATCTAGACCTGATATCATGTTCTCTGTTTGTGTCTGTGCAAGATTTCAAGTAACTCCAAAGGTCTCTCATTTAACTGCAGTCAAGAGAATTTTTAGATATCTCAAAGGTCAACCGAAGTTGGGTTTATGGTATTCTAGAGAGTCACCTTTTGACTTGGTAGCATATTTGGATAGTGATTATGCTGGTGCTAGCTTGGACAGAAAGTCAACAACTGGAGGATGTCAATTCCTTGGGTGTAGACTTGTCTCATGGCAGTGTAAGAAACAAACAAGTGTGGCAAATTCAACAACTGAGGCTGAATATATAGCTGCTGCAAGTTGCTCTAGTCAAGTTCTATGGCTTCAAAACCAACTCCTTGATTATGGGTACAATTTCTTAAACACTGTTATTTATATTGATAATAGTAGTACAATTTGTATTATTAAAAATCCAGTGCATCATTCTAAAACAAAACACATTGAAATTAGACATCACTTTATAAGAGACTGCAATGAGAAAAGGTTAATTCAAGTTCTTAAAATTGCTTCAGAACACAACTTTGCAGATCTGCTAACAAAAGCTTTTGATGTTTCAAGGTTTCAGTACTTGGTAGCAAGTATTGGAATGCTTAATCTTTGAATTTTTCAATCTAATGTGTTTTTGTAAATAAATTTTTGTTGCTGCTGATAGCTTTACTGGATTCTGCTGCTATTACAATAGTTTCAATATAGATTGTGTTATTCATACAGTTACTTCTTTGATTTATTCTAATGCAAAACAAGTACTTTGTACATTGTTTCTTTTGGTTTTAGACTAACTATTTCAGGTATGAATTTGGAACACAAAAGGAAATTTCAAGTGAAATGGAAGCAGCTGAATGTTTTATCCTTGTTGCTTACATAATAGATTTATGATGGATTGAGTTTGGGATTTAAAACTCCTTAAAACTGCCTTCTTGAAATCTAGTTATGATGTTTCACATTGAATTGATGACTTAGTTGATCAGATAGTAACTGATACAACTCACTTTCTATCATTTTATACTTTCAAGTATAATGTGTAAGTCTAAGGACATCTGATAGAAAGAACAGCTAGTGAAAGTGAATCTAACACTTGTGTTAGAGGTAACAATTACTATGAGCTGGAAACCCTGTCAGGAAAGCTCTTTGAATGAGTTTATCTGCACACAGGCAGTTATTTATAACTGAAAATCATTGGTTCTCACACAACTAGAGGTTGATTTAAACCAAAATGTTGATTAAGTGTCTGTAACTACACTTGATCCCTTCAAAATGGTTGAAAGCAGTATGATGTTTTATAATAAAATCATATGCATACTGTTATGGCAAAAAGTTTCTTAAAAGGATTTTTCAAAGAAACTCGCAAAAACCATCATTGATGGACCATGAGTCAAAATGTCCCATGATTCACCACTCATAGGAGGTTACACACCTAGAAGTTATGAGGACAGAAACTTAAACTCTTAAGGAATTGACGGCTACATGTACAATATTGTCTGATAACAAGTTCTCAGGTGATAAGAAACGAAGTATTTTGGTACATGGTGAGAAGATCTTTCAAACAAGGGGAGGAAATTTGATTCTCAGGGGAGGGAAACATCTCAGGGGAGGAAATTCAAACCCAGATAAAGGAAGAAAAGCCAATGAAAGGAAGGAAAAGAAAGATGATGACATAGAGGTTGAAAATGACAAGAATGTAACTAAGGAGAAAGTTCTATCTAGGTCAAACGAAAGAAAGTTTCAATTTCAGTTTACTACTTTTGTTCATCACTTTCATTCAAGGAAATTGCACCATCTTTTAGTCCAAGATTGGAGCAAAGTGTCAAAGATCAGAAAGCAGATAAGTAGTTCAGAATAAAAGAAAGTTCAGATCAAGAGTCTGACCATGAAATGTATTTGAAAGATCTTCACAAGTCCTCATTTAATTCAGAAACATGTTCACATGTTTAGGGGAGGATTGTTGGGAATTAAATATTCTGAAGTCAGAGCAAAGTACTGCTTCAGCAAAATACTGCTTCACGCAAAGTACTGCTGATAAGTGAACCTGCTGATAGTACATCTCATTGCTGCTGATAGTTATCATTTCTGCTGATGAGTGATTCTGCTGATAGCACAAGCTGTTTCTGCTGATAGCACAAGCTGTTTCTGCTGATAGTACAAAATCTATTCTTGCTGATAATGCAAACTGATGCTGCTGATAAATGTCAATTCTGCTGCTCAGTGGATAAGTATGAAAAGTACAAATATGCTTTACTGTAAATATCTTTGTTGTGTCATACTTAAGTGTTCAATTTGTATACTCTAAAGTATATGAGTTGTATTAGTGACTCTTATAAGCTATAGGAAGATAGCTTGACAAGACTTTAACATAAGATTGTAAAAGATCTCTTGGACTATAAAAGAGATCTTAGACTAGTGATGTTTGTGTGTGAAAAAGTGACAACGTGTAATCAAGAACTCATAACAGTTAAGACATAGAACAAACACAAATCACAAGTCATAAGAACATAAGATTCAAGGTATTTGTAACCCTAGTGATAGTGATCACTCGTATTATTTCTTGAATAATATTGAATCGTTTAGTGATAAACTTTCTTTGTTCATTGTTGAGTTACATAACATAAAACTTCCATTTCCATAACATACATAACCTTCTAAGTGTGGTTAAGTAAATTCCGCGTACTTGATCATATAAACTCAATATATCATACACACAAAGAACACAAGGTTTAACCACCTTAACCGTGTGTCGAATCCTATCAGACTTTGTTGTAATGGTCATCCTATATGTATGACTTTGTTCTTCCTTAATTAATGTTTAAATTTATGCATGCTTTGTCTTATATAATCCACTGACGGCGGTCCTTTAATTTCCTGGCAGTCCCTAATATTTACGGGACCGTCCAAGTGTTTACGGGACCGTCCTTGTGTTTTGTTCTTATTATGTCTTCTCTTCTCCTCTTATCTGTGTGTGTAAGTTATATATATATGCTTGCATATGTCTTCTAACTCGTTTTTGTAGCAAAATACCATCGATCGATTCCCCGGTGTCCTCATCTAGGGGGAGCACTAAGCAAGGGGGAGTAATCATGATGCCGTCGACTTCTTTCCTCTCTACACATCGACGAAGCCTTTTTGATTCTACAAAAAGGGGGAGAAGAAAACGAAACTCATTAAAAACTTATTAATGCTTAGTTTTACCTAAAATGAGTTTATATTTTGTAATCATCAAAAAGGGGGAGATTGTTAATACAAATAATGTCAAAAACGTCATTTGCATTATCCAGTCTCTACACGTTTTGATAATCACAAAATATAAATACACGTTACGTAAAACTACGACTAATAAGTTTTCAACTACAACATCACTTAAGGTATGAACAAACATCTACCAACTTAGTTAAGTGATCAAAGAATTTATTTTCTCAAAACCTCACATTTTTATGTGACAAAACATTTTACAAAAGTATTTTTGTAATTAAAGAAATGTTTTATTAAAGAAAATAAATTTGAATTTCAAACAACTAGTTTTCCCGCCTAAAACCGACAAGATTTTTCACCAGATAAACTTTCACCACATCAAGACAAAAATGGGAGCGTCTGTCAGGACGGTCCCATAAATAGGGTGACGATCCCTTAAAGATAAAGGACCGTCCAACTATAAGGGACTGTCACCCCGCTCCTCCTGATGCCTATAAATACTGAACTGTTTCATTCAGAAAAATCACCTCTTGCACACCAAAACTTTTTGTCTTCCAAATTCATTCTAAATACTCTTCTTTGATCACATTAACGAGTTGTTAGTTGTTTACAAGTGATCACATCCATTCCTATTTCAAGTGCAAGAGAAGAACGCTCGTGTTCGTCAAGAAACGAAGTGTTGAAGAATAGTCTTCCTCCTCATAACCGTTGTTACGGATCTCTCTTCAATCTCCATTCTTTGTATCTAAATTCTTGTGTGTAATCTGACTTGTGTGTAAGCTCAGAAGTGTGTATTGTGTTGATTCGGACTAGGTGTTGGTTCGAATTATGTGGCCACGTGGGCTTTTGTGTAGATTGGTTCTAGCTAGGATTAGGACTCGACATTTAGCTTAGTGTCGTTAATTGGTGTAAGTTGTGGTGTAAGGTTTGTTCCGCCATAAGGGAGCGTGTTGATATAGTGTTTGTGAAACTCTTGAGTGTGAGACTCGAGGAGTGGAGTAGGGCGAAGAGTGAGCTTCGTAGCCGAACCACTATAAATCTCCGTGTCCTGGTTTGATCATTTCTTTCCTTATCTTTACTTACTCTTTTATTATTGTGTTCATATATTGTTGTATTGATATCACATAATATTCGAATCGAAAAGTCTTTCAAAACTAACTTAAAATAAAGGATTTTTGAAAACGTAATTAAAACGGTGAAACTATTCAACCTCCCTTCTAGTTTCTACAATATGCAATATAACATTAATTATACCTCGTAGAATATGAGATCAATAATATACCGATGCGAACGGTTTAATAAGTGAGGTTTTCATGTTCAGGCTATCCGAAGAGAGCGAGTTTTTGACTCAAATATAAACAGTTTAATTGAGGTATTCTCGTGATCGTTTTCAACCTGTTCCTTAACCACCCACAAATTATGTATCTAATAATGTTCAAATCCTAGACTCTCTTGTGAGAGATTGGGTTTCTTAGCACTAGACCATTTGATGGTGGTTAAATAACAAACCTATATATGTCAAAATATCTTAGTGGGTTAATAATAAACTGATACATGTCAAAATAGACTGGTACATGCCAAAACATTTGTAATAGACAAACACCACTTTATTTTTAAGGTTTATACCCGACAAAACATTACAAAAGGTTCAAGTTGGTTACGTCTGTATAAAATGTGCTTGCAAGCAGTGAAGCAGTGGTTGACTCGAAACAAAAAAGTTATGAAGTGCATTTTATTTAAAACTAAAGAAGACTCATAAAAAAATTGGAATAAGATGTGTTTCGGAAAAATAAATGTTTTGACAGACGTTTACACTAAGTCAGAAAAGTTCATTTTGTTTATGGGCACCTCACAAAACTCTTTCGATCCGCCTATGCTTGCAAAGTTGCAATTATTGTAGGAAACGATGCACACTTTTATTAATAAAAACATATTACAATGAATATAACTAACAATAAATAATAACAGAAAACTAAAATAGCAGACAGAAAGGGGTAGAAGCAGAAGACAGACTCTATAAAGGAAAGCAGTAAAATTCGGTCAAGGCACGAGGCTCGTGTTTAACACGATTCCCTTAAAACAGATTCGTCGTCTGTTTCAGGGTCCAACGGCCAAAGCCGATGTACAGCCGAACGTGACAAACTTGCCTGAAAGTTCACGGAAAAGCTGTGCGTTTCTGATTGAAGGAATGCTGGAATTTGTCTGTAATGGAGCTGCTTTTTTTCTGTATCAAAACTGAATGAGCAAAGGTTTAATTTATAGCTAAACTTGTCTTCGTCACCAAGACAGAATATCTGCTAAAAATAAACCGATTTGCAAATCAGTTATATAATAAACATGATTTGAAATCATTATTTAACAAAACCAAAATTGTTATTAAACTTGTACATAAAGTTTAAATCAATTCCTAAAATAATTTGATACATATTTATGAAAAGAAAATCAGAATCAGCAGCAAAAAGATTCGCGCTCAAGCCCGAATTTTTGGAGCTGCATTTGTGTCCGCAAGTCGCATGGGCTCGCATGAGTTCACAAGCTTGGAACCCATTTTGGCCTAGAAATCCGATTTTCTGCACCCTACTGCGCGCGCGCATGTAGGTGTTGGAGTAAAACCAACCAAAGGAATTTTATGGTAAAAACCATGAGTTATATTTAAACACCTTCTCATTTCTTTTATGGGGCGATGTGGGATACTCTCCCAAATCCAGATTTTGTGTTTCAAGTGCCTCACTTTGAGACACGATATCTCATTCATATTATCTCCATTTTGGACATACTTTAACTCGTTGTGAAGCTCTCTTCAAGGAGAACACAAACCTACTAGCTAATTTATATATATATAACATATACATATATTAAATAATGTCCAAAGTCTGCAAATAATCATTTTGCAAAACATTTTTCCAACAAGTATATCCTAAGAAACACTTTTTGTAATTAGTAGTACTGACTTAAGATCAAATGATAAGAAAAACTTAAAATGAGAAGGCTTAATAATCTCATGAGAAATAACTATAATGACATCTTTGAGATGTGTCAACTTAAATTAACCCCTCTAGACTTCCCTAGAGGGGTGTAGCTCATAGTTTAGTGTGTGTATTCTTCCTACATTCTCTAATAAACACACACTCTTCCCTTTCTCTCTCTACTCTACTCTCTAGATTATCTAACTCGTATTTTGAGCTTTCCCAACCTCCTGATCACTTGAATCTTGATGTTTACAGGCACGTGGCAAAATCAAGCATTCTTATTGGCCAATTGAAAGTCAAAATAAAAAAAATGGTCAAACTTTGATAAATTTGGTGGAAAAAAACATAAAAATATAAGTGTCAAATATCAAAATAAAAGCACAAGTTATTGTGTATGTAAATAAATATATGAGGTTGTGTGTATACGAACATCTCATGTTATTCCTCTTAATGAGTTTAAGTAAGGATATCCGAAAAAAAATACTTTTTTTACTCTATGCGTTCAATAAGGACTCATGTTTCTCCTTTTTATAGGTTTAACCCATGCGTATACGGGTTTGAAAACTACATACGGCTAAATTATTATTAACGGAAATACAAATATCAAATGTAAGCATGAGTTACCGTGATAAGAAAATAAATATACGGCACTGTACTTATAGCAATAGCTCATGTAATTCCTATTTAAAGTTTATATAAGGATATCAGGAATAACATTTTAAAAAAACCTTTATATTTTAACTTCATCAACGGTCATTATGTGCTATTAAACTCTCATTATGTACAATATAATATCAATAGTTAAATTTTAACAACATCAACCTCAACACCCATGTTAGTTAAACAAAATTAAATCTTTCATCAAATAAAAATCTTTACAAAATATTAATCGACGTTAATACATAATGAAAAAGTTTATGTAAAACACATGCATAATTATTAGTTGTACTTATATCACAATGACAAAATATTAAACACGGACAAATTTTTATATGTCCGCATATTAAACTAACATTAAAAAATAAATTTGATTCATGTGTATACCTCGTGCGTGTACAAAACTTATAACTATTGATAAAACGGGAGAAAGTGGAAACTATACACTACAAATGTACCCCAAAAGTTGTATAAATAGAGTTTTAGTGGTTAACTTAAATTTACGGAATATAAGAAACAAAAACATTTTAATCGGCTTATTTTGAGTCTTATGTGCTTATATAAGTTTAACATATCACAATGAACATATATAAGACCATAAGTCTCAAAATAAGCCAGAAAATTCGTTGTGAATGCAGTAGTAATATTTATAAGTCCAAGGATTTACAAAGGAAATATGTAAAACCCGAGTCGTTTTCCCAACGAAGGAATGAATGGAATTGAGGTTCGGGATGTGAAACGTGTCGTGAATAGTGGTAAAAGTGAATATTTTGGATTTTAAACTAAAAATAATGAAATGTAAGCTAAAAACAACTAAAAAGGTAAATAAAACAAACTAGGAAGGCAAACGTAGACTAAAACGTTAAAAAAAACTAACACGCCTAAAACCCGGGCTAATCCCGAGCTTTAAAAGTGAAAACTAAGAAATAACGACCCTAGAAACGTAAAACTAATTTTCCTAGATCCTAATCGATAAAAGAAAATTTGGAAAAAAAGAATTATATTTTTTTGACTTTTATATTTTTTATTAGGAATTAAAAACGGAAAATACGAATTTAAATTATTAAAAATAGTAAACGAAAAGAAAAAAATCTGAAAATTTTTATAAAAATACTACTCAGTGTTAGAAATGTAAGAAAATTAAAGTTGAGTAAACAGTTTTCGTAATAAGTTGTAAAAAAGCTAAATAGTTCGTATAAGCTATTAGGCCTAAAAGGTGTTAAATAAATTAAGGGATGAGGTTACGACAGGAAAGTCCCAAGGGCGCGTTTGGTTGTTGTGTGTGTGTTAAAGGTTGAGACTAGGTTGAGGTCAGGGGTTCGAGCCCTGCTCACCCCCGACTTCCCTAGTTTCCATTTTTTTTTTTTTTTTGAAAATTTTCTTTTGAAACTTTTAAAACTTTGAAAAATAATAAACTTTAAAAAAGGAAAATTTGTTAAAAGCTGAAAAATAAGCTATAATAAGCTTTACTAAAGAAGCAATTTAGAAAAGAAAGCTTAAAAGAAAATTTGGAAAAGTGAAAAGTAAGTTAAATAAGCTAAAGGCTAAGAAAGTGGTGAAAATAAGCTAAAGACTAATTACCTAGATCTAAATAAGTTGTTTAGGTCTAATAAGCTAAAGTAAAAAAACTAAAAAGCCAAAAAGAAAAAAAAAAAAAAAAAAAAAAAAAAGAAAGAAAGAAGGGGCTGCAGCAGCTGCTGCTGCTGTTCTTGTTGTGTGACAGCCTATAGGGCAACTTTTGAGCTAATAAAAAGCTCTCATAAGCTAAATATAAAAAATTAAAAAAAATAAAACTGAAAAGATAAGCAATTAAATAGTAAAAGTGCAAAGTTCTAGCTTAATTAGATGAGAAATAAGCAATTGAAAAATGCAAAACAAGAGGGTGTTTGGTTACTGCTGCTGTGGTGCAAGGGAGTCCAAAGCCAAACAGCCCAAAACAAGGCTTCCAAAAGCTATCTAAAAGCTAATTTAAAATTTTGAAAAAAATAAAACTGAAAATACAAGCTTCCAAACTTCTATTTTCCAAAATATCAGACCTAAACTTCTAAAATTAAAAGTTTTAAAAATCAAAAACTAAACCTACTTAGAAACTTTTGAAATTTTTTTGACTTTTTGATTTTTATGAAAATTTGACTTTTATGAACTTTGAATGATCCAAATTGACTGAAAATGGAAAAATAAGCTATATGAAGACTAAAATAAGCAATATGGACTACTGTTGCAAAGTTTTGAATGAAAATGCACTTTAAAATTCCAACAGTGATGTAGATTTTGAGCTTAAAACTTGATTTTGACTTTTTATCAAAAGACCTATGATTTTTAGACTTTAACTAACCTAAATGAACCTAAAGGAAGCTATCTAGACTAATTGCAACTACCAACACACACCCTAACACAGTTTTATGTCCTATTCCAAACACCCCTTTAAAAACAGTTTTTTAAAATTTGTGAAGCAAAGTGATGTTTTAAACCTTGAAAACTCTTTATAAGCTTGTATTAAGTTGTAATAAGCTATAATAAGCCTAAAAACACAGATCTTAACACCTTTTAACCACAAATCATCAAAATGCAAAATTACATCTATTTGAAAACAGTTTTGAAGGAAATCAAAGAAACAAACTTAGAAATGATTAAAACTACTTGAATAAGCTATATTAAGATGTAAATAAGCTAAAATGAACAAGCTATAAGCATAAAACACAGAATTAAGCTATTAAACCAAAAATTGCAATAAAAGGCTAGAATTCAAAGTTCTTTTCTTACTTTTGCCTTAGCTAAACAAAGGCTCCCAATAAAGGGCAGCTACAAGCTCTAGCTTATTCAGAGAATAAGCTAGTAAATTCCTTCTTGCCCCTCCATTGCGGGCAACTTCCAAAAGCTTTCCACAATATGCATAGGTATAGAATTTTTGATGTTTTGGAATGATTTGTTAACTAATAAGCACACAAAAGCTATAAACAGCTTAGATGAGCTTATATGAAGTGAAAACAAGCTTGTTGAAGCTTTACGATACCACTTTACTATGTTTTTTTATTTTTCAAAGGTTTTTCTAAATTTTTTTGGATTTTTGATATAAAATGGACAAAAGTGAAATGTAAATGTTTAGAAAAGCTAGAAATGTAGATAAAAAGCTAAAGATTGAAAACAAGCTTATGGAAGCTTATCTAAACTATTTGACTATTTTTTTTATTTTTTTTTCAAAGGTTTTTCAAATTTTTTTGGATTTTTGTTTATAATAGAGTAAAAGTAAAAGATAATGAATAAAAAGCTTTTAGAAAGCTTATAAATTACTAAAACAAACTAATAAGAGCTTATACAAGCTTATGTAATAATAAAGGCAATAAAAGGTAAAAACTTGAAATGTAATAAAAGCACAAAACTAAATATAAACTGAAATTTAAATTGAAATTCAAACTTGATTACAAAGTATTAGGGCTACAACTCAAATTTAAAGCTGAATTAAACTAGGAAATTAAATAACAAGCATAACTTTTCTAAAAAAAACTACTAAAAACTACCCCCTGTGAAGAGAAGAGGGGGGGTATTTATAGATGAGCTAAGGTGCTCCTCTAGGGTTTCTAGCAGCTTCCCACCTCATTTCTCAGCCCTTGATCAATTCTTGGTCACTACTCAATCAAATCGTGGCCCTTGGATTAACAAAGGACATGCTTTGGCCAATAAGATTGTTGGGAAATGCCAGCGTGGCATTCCCTGTCCTTGTCAGCTTCTAGAAGCAATTTTTAAGGTTGGGTAATTTTGGGGTGACGCAGGGTAATAACTTGGGAAGACGATGAATAGTAAATTTTAAAAAGGGCGGGTAAATTAGGTTTGGGTATTTTATTATTATTCGATGGATGAGTGGACTGGGAGGATTAATAATCAGGGGGGTCACGGGTTTTGGTTTGGACTGGATAGGTTTATTAAAGGGTGGGGTTCACGGATTAATAAGGAGGGGTCATGGGTTTATTATTATTAGGAGGGGTTCAAGGGTGATAAAGGGAAGGGGTCACAGGGAGTTATTAGTAGTGAGAGTGGGCTGGGATTTGGTTATGGGCTGGGATTTTGGGATTGGGCTGGTAGAATTAGGATCTTTAAGATTAGTTAGTTTTAGGCTAGATTTGTAATTCTTGCAAAGTTCAAGGACCAAACTTGTAACTTTTCCAAAGTTGGATCCAAGGGCTAATGTTGACATTCTTTGATATTTGAAGGTTGACTTTTGACTTTTTGAGCATATAATGATCTTTTGCTTCCCCGGCTCCGGCTTTTGACTCTTTTCCAAATCCCGTGCTCGTTTTGTCTTTTTAGCTTGATTTTTGTCCATTTTTGCAATATCCATCCCTGCACAATTACAAACACAAAAACACAATATCTTTGGCATATTTGGTTAGTTTTTGGTCGTTTTGGTCTGTTTTTTGTCAAGAAAAGGTATGTGAATAAGCACATACCAAAATCCCCCAGACTAAGGTATTGCCGTGTCCTCACGCAATGGTATCAATTCACATCTCTAGATAACCTCGAAAGTAGCAAGGCTTCTCCAAAAATGCCCCGGTTTCCCATTTTATTACTCATATACTCTTTTTTTGTACTTTTCATTTTTCTCTTGTGACGGTATGTCGACTTTCATTATTATCATAACTTTTAGGGTCATAAAGTAAGAAACACAACTCATAAAGAAGTGACCATACAGATAGAATTCATCGTCCTTGATTTTTCACGAGTCCCCAAACTAAGCTTAAAAACGAAATCACAGCTAAAATATGAGATTAGATGCTAACACTACCCGTGAATGATAATTGTGTATGCGTAGCTACTTCTCGCTCCCTTATTCCTAATTCCTCTAAGGATTTTATTATGAAAATTTTTGATTTTTCTTGTTTTCACTATGATTAAGAGCTTTGTTATATAGAAGAAACCCGGTTTAGACAATAAATAGTTTTCCAAACATTCCAAAAGACTCCCTTTTGATAAAAATTAAGGTCCACACTCAGATCCCGACTTAACACGATTTTGGAAATGCTTTTTAGACACTCCCGGACTAGAAATGAGGCTAATTATTATTATACTAGCACTTTATTTATAGATCCTCCGTCCTTTAAACAACCTGTACATCGGGCGTCACCGACAGTACCGGGAGTCTTATTTCGACATCGGTTTTTATTCATTTTTCATACCATTTTTTTTATATATATATAAATGTGCCTCACTCCTAACCCCATGTACTTTCGAACTCACGGAACTACGGGAATCCAAGACCTCGCCGCCTATTTCGGAATAAAGGATCCAAGGGCCGTTACAACGGATATTTCCAAGACCTTAATGTTGGGAATTATCCTAAGGATCAAGTGAAGACAGACTTAAGTCTGGTGTTATGTCTGATATTAGGTCTGTTAATGTATTAGGTCTGGTAATACATATTAGATCTGGTAGTCTGTATTAAGTCTGGTTGACTTATTATGTTAAGTCTGGTCGTGATCTAAGGAAAGTTTGTTAGAGATAAGTTAGGAAAAGATACAAAATGTGTAAGTATCTTTATAGAAGATTCGTGAATATCTTCTTAGTCGGTTAGTATTAGGGTTTCCTTAGTGTATAAAAGGATCCCTAAGATTGTTAGTTTAACAAGTGAGTTGTACGAGTTTTACACAATCAAGATCAAAGTAATATACGAAGTTAGTGTTAACTCTGTGTGTGTTCTTCATTGTTCTTGTTAAGTTTCCGCATTAATATTAACAATCATTAAGAGTTTCTCACTTAGATTGATTGGATTTATCCACATCATCTACTAAGTATTCAAAGATACTTATAGATCCACATACAATTCGTGGACCAATAAGTGGTATCAGAGCAAGGCGAGAGACTCTGAGTTCGAAGAACACTTAACCTCAATACCTATTCTCACTCAATTCCTATTCACCCTACACAATGTCTGAAATTGAAAAGCCAATCAACACTGAAACTTTTTCAATCCATAACAGTGAGGATGAGAGTTCAAACCATGAAGATGAAGGAAAACCTGAATCCAGTAACTCCCAAACACAACAACAACCCATTCCCTCCACAACCACAATCTCAAACATAAAACTTCCATTACTGAAAAGAGAAGAATATGATATATGGGCCATGGAGATGGAACATTATCTGGAGTATATTGACAGTGATGTCTGGAAGGTTATCCAAAGAGGAAACTCTAGGAAAAGAGTCACACAAGGGACAAATGGACAGCTAAGAATAATGCCACCAGTGTCTGCTGAGGAGATTAGGACTGTGGAAAAGGAAAAGAAGGCCAGAACCTTACTTCTTATGGCTATTCCTAAGGAGCATCTACAAAGGTTCCATGGCATGGTTGATGCTAAGGAGATGTGGGAGGCTATAAAGAAACGATTTGGAGGGAATGTAAACTCTAAGAAGATGCAAAAGGCTGTTCTTAAACAGCAGTTTGAGACATTCAGTATTTCAAAGACTGAAGGATTGGAGAAGGGATATGACAGATTTCAACATCTGTTAACACAGCTGGAAGTTCATGGTGCTGCAGTGTCGAATGAGGATGCAAACCACAAGTTCCTTAGATCTTTACCATCAGAATGGGCTAATGTATCTGTGGTGATGAGGATAAAGGAGGAGGTAGACTCTATGACACCAGATGACCTGTACAATAATCTTAGGATGTTTGAACGGGACATCAGTAACAACACTCAGGCAACTACCAGTTCATCAAACGTTGCTTTTGTATCTCAGAACAAAAGCAGTAGTTACAAGGTTAAGCCTGGCAGTGTTAGGTCTGGTATCTATGAAACTCCTTCAAGTGAAAGATCTGCTTCAAGTTTCACTGATGAGGTGATCCATTCTTTCTTTGCCAACCAAACGGAAGATGAAAGCTTTATTAGTGAAGATTTAGAATAGCTTAATGATGCTGAAGTTGAGGAGATGGACATAAAATGGCACATTGCCATGGTTGCTTTAAGGGTCAAACGATTTCAGAAGCAATAAGGAAGAACCATCAACTTCAACAACAAATCACTAGTGGGATATACAAAGAGGACAGTTGAATGCTACAACTGTCACAAGCATGGACATTTTTCAAGAGACTGTCCAGAGAAGAAGTCTGCTGATGGGAAAAGAGATGAAGATGGGAAGCTGGAAAAGAATCAGATGAGCTTGCTGACAATGGAAGCTGGAGGAATTAACTGGAGTGAGCATCCAAGAGTGAATGAGGAGTCTGATCATGCTCTCATGGCCATTGATAATGAGGTATCATTATGCTCTAAATTATGTACTAATTCATACAATCATATTAAGGCTTTATGTGATGAGCGTTTAGAACAAATAGGTGACCTAGAAGTAAATCTTTTAGCACATAAAAATGCTGTAAAAACACTAGAGGCACAAAAGGTCACCCTTCAAAACCAACATACTGCTTTAAATGAAAACTATACTTTCAAGCTAATAAAATATATGAACAAGATGAAAAGCTTAAAAGGTATAGACAAATGGGCCTTAGAATTCAAAAGGAGAGGGATGATTTGAGAAAACGGGTAGATCAGTGGAACAATTCAAATAATAATCTGTTCAAATGTTGGGATTCTCAAATAAAGTCAAACAAAAAATGTGGCTTAGGATATGAGGAAGATGAGAAAAAGGCAATCTTTAAGTCTAGAGAAGATGATATGAGGGCAAACCATTGTATAATAGGTTTGTTAAGACTGGTGACTTTAAGGGAGTACCACCACCACTGAGTGATGACTATACTCCTCTTGAAAAAGAAGAGTTAGATGATTCACTTTTTGTGTATGGAAAGAAAGGTCCTCAATCGCCTGAGTCAACCTCCTCAGAAGACAAGACCAGTGAATACTCTACATGTCAATCTAATGATATTGTAGGTTCCATTGGAACTGTCTCTGATGACTCTAAATCTGAGCCAAAGAGTGAAACCAAAGAGAGTCCTAAACCCAAAGCTATTAAGAAGTGTGAACCTGTTGCAACTAAACCCGTAGTGACTAAACCAAAGCCTGAGACAGTCAAACCTAGTTGTGCCCAGCACATAAAAACTCCTAGGGAATCTGTTAAAATGAATGAGTCACCTAGAAGCAATAGTGTTCACAGAGAATCTAGGAGTAGTTACACTTATGCTCCTAAAAGATGTTTTGTTTGTGGAAGTCTAGGTCACTTGATTAGGGACTGTGATTTTCATGAAAAGAGAATGAAGATAAAGGCTGAGCAAAAGAGAATGAATGCAAACACTGGTCATGTCTTTAATAAACCAGTTTGGAATAATGCTAACAGGATTAATCATGCCAACCAGTTTAATCTCAGACCAGCTCAACAATTTTACTCTACCCGACCTAACTCCTATGTTAATACTGGTAGACAAAATTTTAGGTCTGGCTTTAGGAACTTTAATGTGAATAGGAAAAATAGTAATTCTATGAGGCCTAATGTGAATACTGGTTATGCTAGTTCTGTGAGACCCAGACAACCATTTCAAAAGCCACAAGTGAATGGAAACTTTCAAAAAAATAATTTTTATAAATCACCTTCACCTGTAAGGAGACCAGTTGGAAAGCAAACAGCAAAACCTTTAAAAACCAGTGCTGTAAAGGGGAATGGGGGTTCTGCTGTTAAGACCTCAGCATGTTTGTCTTGGGACTCAAACAAAATTAAATCCATAAAAAAAATCCCAAAACAACAGTGGATCAGGTTCAAATAAGAAATTTAAGTATGTTGATCCACAAGGCGGACCCAAGCCTACCCAGGCCTGGGTTCCTAAGAGAAACTAATTTCTCTTCTTTTTGTGCAGGATCATCCACTTTGCTATATGGGAGATAGAGGAATCTTTGACAGTGGATGCTCTGGGCACATGTCTGGTAACAAGAACTATCTGAAGGATTTTCAAGAATTCAAAGGAGGTTCTGTTACTTTTGGAGGAAGCAAGGGACAGATAACTGGTAAAGGAAGAATAATAGTGGGCAACATTGAATTTGACAATGTATCCTTTGTGAAAGAACTTGGGCAGTTCAACCTTTTCTCAATATCACAAATTTGTGATACTCAGCATAAGGTACTTTTTACTGAAAATGATTGTCTTGTGTTGACTCCGGACTTTAAGATGCCTGAGGAACATCAGATTCTTCTTAAAGTTCCCAGACAAAACAACATGTACAGTTTTGATATGAAAGCATCTAATCCTGCAAAAAGTGCTACCTGTTTGATTGCAAAAGCTACTTTGGATGAATCTAAGCTGTGGCACAGAAGGTTAGACCATGTGAATTTCAAAAATATGAATAAACTTGTGAAGAATAACCTTGTTAGAGGTTTGCCTTCTAAATTTTTTAGGAATGACCATACCTGTGTAGCTTGTAATAAGGGCAAACAGCATAGGGCTTCTTGCAAGGCTAAGTTAGATAGGTTTGTTACTGAGCCTTTACATACCTTGCACATGGATCTGTTTGGGCCTACATCTGTACATAGTATTAATCATGCCTGCTATTGCCTTGTCATAACAGATGATTGCACTAGATTTTGTTAGGTGTTCTTTATGTCTAGGAAAGATGAAACTACTTCATTGATTCAAAATTTCATTAGGCAGATAGAAAACCAACTTAACAAAAAGGTTAAGATCCTAAGAACTGACAATGGCACAGAATTTAAGAATAGGAGCATGATTGAGTTTTGTGGTGATAAAGGGATCAAGAAAAAATATAGCAATGCTAGAACTCCACAACAGAATGGAGTTGCTGAGAGAATGAACAGGACCCTGATTGAGGCAGCTAGAACAATGTTAGCAGACTCACTTTTACCCACCACCTTTTGGGCTGAAGCAATAAGCACTGCTTGCTACATATTAATTATAGGGTTAAAGTGACCAAGCCTCAGAATAGAACACCTTATGAGCTTATTTTTTGCCATAAACCAGTTATTAGCTATATAAGGCCTTTTGGGTGCCATGTTACCATTCTTGATACTCTAAGTGTGCTTGGCAAGTTTGAAGGAAAGTCTGATGAGGGATTTCTAGTTGGATATTCTCTGAATAGTAAGGCCTTTAGGGTCTACAACTTAGTGACCAAGAGGGTAGAAGAGAATCTTCATGTAAATTTTCTTGAGGAAAAACCCAATGTGAAAGGACTAGGTCATAGGTGGATGTTTGACATTGATTATTTAACTGATTCTATGAACTATATTCCTATCTCCAAGGAGAATCAAGCTAACCCTGATGCAGGTTCCATAGAAGTAACTAACAATGCAGGTACTCAAGTTATTTCTGAAGACAAAGAGTTTGAGGAGTTAATTGTGATTCCTGCAACAGAAGTTAATGATGCTGAAATTAAAGAAGGAACAAAGAAGAAGGAGCCTGTGCACAAGTATCAACCACAAGGAAAAGGGGTTTCTTCTATTAAGGTTTCAGAAGATGTTCTATCTTTCAGGGATGAATTGAATGCTTTGGCTGACAAGCATCTGGGCAAGAAGGCTACCAGCACTAACTCAGTTAATTCTGATAGTGTCTCAGTTAAATCTGGTAGTATTTCCGTTAAATCTGGTGGTGTTGCAGTTAATTCTGCTATACCAGACTCTACTCATAATGATGATTTTGATGATTCTGATATGCCTGATCTTGAAATCTTTGGAAATCCATGTGAAGGGATCTTTGAAGAAGCTTCTTATGATGCTGAAGGAGTAGTTACTGATTTCAACAACTTACCTACTGAAGTGGATATGAGTCCAACTCCTACACTCAGGATTCACAAAGTTCATCCTAAAAGTCAAATACTTGGTGATCCTATGTCTGCAGTTCAAACCAGAAGTAAAGTGCAAAAGCAACCTGAAGTTCATGCACTTTTCAGCTTTATAAAAATGCAGCAAAGGAACAACCATAAAGATCAACAACATTGTTTATTTGCTTGCTTCCTGTCTCAAAGTGAACCCACTACAGTTTCTGAAGCTTTGGGGGAGGAAAGTTGGGTAGAAGCTATGCAAGAAGAGTTGTTGCAGTTCAAGCTACAGAAAGTATGGGTTCTTGTAGACCTACCTAATGGAGCTAAAATCATTGGTACAAAGTGGGTCTTCAGGAATAAAAGGGATGAAAGAGGGGTAGTTGTAAGGAACAAAGCAAGACTGGTAGTACAAGGATACAAACAGGAGGAGGGCATAGATTATGATGAGGTTTTTGCTCCTGTAGCCAGGATTGAGGCTATCAGGTTATTTTTGGCCTTTGCATCATACATGGGATTCAAAGTGTATCAGATGGATGTCAAAAGTGCTTTTCTTTATGGCACTATTGAGGAAGAAGTGTATGTACACCAACCTCCTGGCTTTGAGGATCCTGCTAACCCCAATCAAGTGTACAAGGTTATTAAAGCTTTATATGGTCTTCATCAAGCTCCTAGAGCTTGGTATGCAACTCTTTCAAAGTTTCTAGAAGAACATGGGTACATCAGGGGTGTAATTGACAAGACTTTATTTATTAAAAGAGATCAGAAGGATATCATTCTTGTCCAAGTTTATGTGGATGATATCATTTTTGGATCAACAAGAAAGTTTTGGTGTGAAGAATTTGAAGGATTAATGAAAGGCAGATTTGAGATGAGCTTGTTAATACAAATAGTGTCTCAAAAACGTTATTTATATTCTTTAATCTTTCATTAGTTTTGTTAATGACAAATATAAGGAATATCTTTTAGCAAATAATAAATACTAGCTTAAGTCTCTTAAGTACACATTTTACACTTCACATATTAACTAAGAATTACAAGTTTAGTAACTTGTTTCCTTAAAAGGAAACTTTAATTCTAAAACCATTCCATGACATCATTGCATGCATCACATAGAAGATCTTTGATATATCTTGGTTAGATTTGCAAGATACATAGTTGACATTTGAAGATCTTGGATGATTTGGTAAGATACAACTAAGATATGGTAAGAGACAACTATACCTTAGCTGTCATGTCCTACGGATCCAAATCACATAAGGGACGGATCCCTTGTGAGGGATCCGTGGGATCCGTGAGCTGAAGATCAGCTTGCCTATAAATAGGAAGCTGATCATTTGGCTCTCTCATCACTCATATAGCTTTAACACACATATTCATTCAGTACATATCTTACTAACATCATTCATAGTTGCATTTCACCTTGATCTTTCATTTTGTAGAAAGGAGATCAAGCATTCAAGGATCTACAGAACCGTAATCCTTTAGTTGCATTACTGTGTGATATTGTAGTTTGTTTCACACATCATATCTATCATTTGTAATCAGTGAGTGTGGTTAGTGCTTTAGTCCTCAAAGCACAAGGAGTGTAGGGAGTAGTTGTACCCGTGTAAAGAACTCGACATCTAGCTTAGTGTCGGTAAAGTAAATAGGCGACGTCAGGTTGGTTCTACCTTGTGAAAGAACCCGGTGTTTAGCTTAGTACCGGAAAAGGAAGTAAGCGACGTGTAAAGGTTTTCTCCGCCTGGAAAAGGAGTTTGTTTCTTAGTGAAAGATAAACTCTCGAGTAGGAAACTCGGGGAGTGGAGTAGGGCAAGGAAGAGAGTCCTTGTAGCCGAACCACTATAAACAACAGTGTCGTGTGGTTTGATCTTTCCTCTCTTTATCTTTTGTTTATATTGTGTGATTATTTATTTGTGATTGTTTCCTTTGAAATTAACATATAGTAACAAAGCTAAGAAAACTTTAAAACGGTAAAAACTATTCAACCCCCCTTCTAGTTTTCCACAATTGGCATCAAGAGCTACGTTACTTAAGATCTTTAAAATATATTGTATTTTAAAACTTAAAACGATCCATGGATTTTGAAAACTTTAAAGAAGGGCAATCTATGCAGAGACCACCTCTATTTGAACCAAATTGTTTTATTTATTGGAAAAATCGCTTTGAGACTTATGTAAAGTCAAAGGACATAGATCTATGGTATATTATAGTTGATGGTGATTACAAACCTATTAGTAATAATATTTCGGGTGGTCGGGATGAAGGAGCTTCTCTTACTCGTCACAGTGATGAGCAAAAGAAACTAATTGCCAAAAATAATGAAGCCAAAATGATGCTTTATAATGCCTTACCTAAGAAAGAATATGAAAGAGTTTTTATGTGTAAAACGGCTAAGGATATTTGGCAATCTCTTATTATCACACATCAAGGGAACTCACAAGTAAAAGATAATAAAATTGATCTTCTTGTCCAACAATACGAACAATTTGTTATCTCTGAAGATGAGACCATTGATAGTGCGTTTGCTAAGTTCAATACTATTATTACATCACTTAAAGCACTTGATGAATCTTTTTCTAGTAAGAATTTTGTCAGGAAATTTCTAAGAGCACTCCATCCGAAATGGAGAGCAAAGGTGACAGCTATTGAAGAATCTAAAGATCTCTCAAGCATGACACTGGATGAGCTCATAGGAAACCTTAAAGTTCACGAAATGATTATGGAAAAAGACTCGGAAATTGTCAAAGGCAAAAGGGAGAAGATTAAGTCTATTGCCTTGAAAGCCAAAGTCGAGTCAAGTGATGATGATGAGTCTTGTTCAAACAGTGATGATGAAGAGTATGCCATGGCCGTGAGGGATTTCAAGAAATTCTTCAGAAGACGAGGAAAGTTTGTAAAACCACCTCGTGATGAAAAGAAATCCTCTCGGAAAGATCGTGACGATAAGAAAGGTAAGGTTGATAGGAAATGCTATAGGTGTGGTGACTCCAGTCACTTAATAGGAGAATGTCCAAAACCTCTAAAGACCAAGTCTCAAAGAGCCTTCGTTAGTGGAGCTTGGAGCGATAGTGAAGGAGATGATGATGATGAGCCTAAGAACAACGAAATGGCACTTATGGCTAATGACACAGAAGAGGTACATTCTGATTCATACTCCTCTATAGATGACGAAACCTTAGAAATAGAATATAACAAACTGTGTGACGTTACTTTAAAAATCATAAACAAAAACAAGTTTTTGAAAACAAAGACAACACTTTTAGAAAATGAAGTATTGTGGCTTAAAGAAAAAGCAATACGAATTGAAAAAGGTAAAGATAGTAAAGAAATATGTGTGTCTTGTCAAGAACTAAAACTTGAATTAGAAACCTTAAGAACCACACAGGAAGATTTGATCAAACAAAATTCAAAGTTTAAAAGGTTTGATAAAAGCATAAGTTGTGCAGATGAAATAATGAAAATGCAAAAACTACCTCATGATAAAATAGGACTAGGCTTTATGAAACTAGGAACCTTAAGTGAGTATAAGGAACAGACTGTGAATAAAACTGATTCAACCAAGTTAGACACTCACGGATCCGATGGATCCAAAAATTTGGATCCGCCAAGTGTATCCAAAGGATCCGCGGGTACTCAAGTTGAACAGAAGGTTCACAAAGTCGACCGTTCCGAATTTGTTAAAGTTACTAAGAAACCTAACAGTAGTATAACCAATAATAAACATAAATCAGCAGTATCTTTAGGAAGAGGACAAGCTAGAAATGAATATAGAGTTAAAACGGATCAACAGAGACCTCAAATGAGTTTTCCCAAACACCCCTTTCCAAAGAGTATAGTTAATCCACAACATACTTATCAAAATAATTGGAACCAAAACTTGCCTAGAAACTTTCATGGTCCTAGCTATATGTCATGGAACAATGGTCCACCATTTACATACATAAACCATGATAATGTCATGTTTAACCCAAACGGACCCATGAGATATTGGGGACCAAATGCTTGAGTCTTTTATGAACTTAGGTATGCTTGAAAGTTGATCTTGAACCTGATGAGTGGATCAAAGATAGTGGGTGCTCAAGACACATGACGGGAAACAAAAATCTTTTCTCAACCTATCAAGTGTATGACGGAGGTAATGTCACATTCGGTAGCAAGCTTAAAAGTAAAATCATCGGAAAAGGTACAATCTCTCATGACTCTCTATCTATTGATGATGTTGCTCATGTAGATAATTTAGGATTTAATTTACTTAGTATAAGTCAATTATGCCGCAAAAAGTATAACGTCCTTTTCAGTGAAAATGGAAGTAAAATACTTAAAGATGGCATAACCGTAGGAAAATGTGTTTTAAAGAATAATGTCTATGTTATGAAATTAGATAAAACACCTAAAGATAAGTTATGTCTTACCTCCTTGGACGAAAACTCAACTCTATGGCATCGACGCTTAGGTCATGCTAATATGAGGCTTATTCAATCTTTGTCATCCAAAGAACTCGTTAGGAACCTACCCAAGTTGAAATATGACCAACACTTTTGTGATGCTTGCAAAATTGGGAAACAAGTACATAATAGCCATAAGGCTAAAAACATGGTATCTACATCTAGATGCCTAGAATTATTACATATGGATTTGTTTGGCCCGTCGGCTATACAAAGTTATGGAGGAAATTTTTACACTTTAGTCATAGTAGATGATTACTCTAGATATACATGGACAAAGTTTTTGAAAACTAAAAATGAGGCATTCGAAAAATTTGAAATTCTAAGCAAGAAAATTCAAAATCAAATAGGAAGTAATATAGTATCTATTAGAACTGATCATGGTCGAGAATTTGACAATGAAATTCAATTTGGAAATTTTTGTGATAATAATGGAATAACTCATAATTTCTCGGCTCCTCGTACACCTCAATCTAATGGTGTAGTAGAACGTAAAAATAGAACAATTCAAGAAATGAGTAGAACTATGTTAAATGAACAAAACATACCACAAAAGTTTTGGTGTCACGCTGTAGATACTTCTACCTATATCCTAAATAGAGTTTTAATTAGACAATTTTTAAATAAAACTCCTTATGAAATTTATCGAGGCAAAAAGCCTACATTAGGATATTTTAGAGTTTTTGGAAGCAAGTGCTTCATTTTAAACACAAAAGATTATCTCACTAAGTTCGACCCAAAGTCGTATGAAGGTGTATTTCTTGGGTATTCACAAAACAGTAAAGCATACATTGTATTAAACAAGGAAACATCAAGAGTCGAGGAATCGTTGAACGTAACATTCAACGAAAGTCCACCTCCCTCTAAGACATCACCTTTGGTAGATGATGACTTAGTTGAAAGTCAAATGGTTAATGATATAGAAAACATTGAAAATGACAATGAACCCGTAAAAGGAGAAATAGTCAATATTAAAGAAACTAAAAGTCATCCATTAGAAAACGTCATAGGAAAACTTAATGAAAGAACATTAAGATCCAAAGCTCAAAATGAAAGTAATTATTTTTGTTTTATTTCAACCATTGAACCTAAAAATATAGACGAGGCAATAAAAGATGAATCTTGGGTAATTGCTATGCAAGAAGAACTTAATAAATTTATTAGAAATGATGTTTGGACTTTGGTACCTCCACCTAAAAACCAAACCACAATAGGCACCAAATGGGTCTTTAGAAATAAAATGGATGAAAAGGGTATTATATCTAGAAATAAAGCTAGGCTAGTAGCTCAAGGTTACAATCAACAAGAAGGTATAGATTACGATGAAACCTTTGCACCAGTAGCTAGACTTGAGTCTATTAGGATATTACTTGCATATGCATGTGCACATGATTTTAAGTTATTTCAAATGGATGTCAAAAGTGCTTTCTTAAATGGTCTTATAAATGAAGAAGTATATGTTGCACAACCTCCCGGCTTTGCCGACTTTGAAAAACCAAATTATGTTTTCAAACTTAAGAAAGCTTTATACGGACTTAAGTAAGCACCAAAAGCTTGGTATGATCGACTTAAGACTTTCCTAGTTGACCATAAGTATACCATGGGCCTAGTAGACAATACTCTCTTCACCAAGAAAAAGGGATCACATATTATCATAGTCCAAATATATGTGGATGACATTATATTCGGTTCAACTTGTCAAGAGTTATGCGACGATTTCTCAAAAATCATGCATGACGAGTTTGAAATGAGTATGATGGGGGAACTAAACTTTTTCTTAGGTCTCCAAATTAAACAATTAGAAGATGGGATATTCTTCAACCAATCAAAGTATATCAAAGATATGCTTAAGAAGTTTGGTCTTGAAGACTCAAAACCCATGAGAACACCCATGTCCTCCGAAACCAAACTTACTAAGGATGAAGAAAATGAATCCGTAGATAGCACTAAATATAGAGGAATGATTGGTAGTTTACTCTATCTTACGGCTAGTAGGCCTGACATTATGTTTAGTGTTTGTCTATGTGCACGTTTTCAAGAAGATCCAAAAACTTCCCATCTTGAAGCTGTTAAAAGAATCTTTAGGTATATCAAAGGTACTACACACTTAGGATTATGGTATCCCAAAGGAACGGGTGTAGAAACCATAGTGTATACTGACTCAGATCACGCAGGTGATTATGTTGATAGGAAAAGTACTAGCGGTATTTGTACTTTTGTAGGATATTGTCTAACATCATGGTTCGCTAAGAAACAAACTGCCCTCGCAATCTCAACAACAGAGGCAGAGTATGTGTCTGCAGGAAAGGCGTGTCAACAAGCACTATGGATGAAACAAGCTCTCATCGACTATGGAATTGAACTCAACAACATTCCCATTCTTTGCGACAACAAAGGTGCTATCGATCTAAGCAAAAATCCAGTCCAACACGCTAGAACCAAACATATTGAAATACGCCATCACTTCCTTCACGACAATGTACAGAAGGGAATCATCTCAATTGAGAAAGTTTCCTCAGAGGACAACATTGCCGATATTCTCACTAAACCACTTAAACGAGAACCTTTTAATTATCTTAGACTTGGATTAGGATTAATGGAACCTAGTGATTAGGAGAAACATTAGTATAAACATTAGTTTAGCCACACACGACACTAAACCAAAACATGTGTTCTGAATCCGCGGATCCAATCGATAACAAGGACGGATCCTTTGTTTGGGATCCGCCGGATCCGTCGCATGTTGTGATCAGTTTATTATTAAATAAACAAGAACAGCTACTATTCATTCCTCACTCCAAAACATATCACCTTACTACATCCGACACACACTTAATCTCCATCACATTTTAGACCATTTTCTTCCACAAATTTGTGCTTCTAACATCACTGTAAGTATTCTTATCATATTTATACTCCTGATCTGCGTCTAGGATTTCCATTTCATGCACAAAACCAAAACTTGGGGTATATGCATAATTCTTGAAAAATCATGAAGCATATTTATTGCATTATACTTAAAAACATGTTTTTCTTAGTTAGGAATTGCATCTCATAGCACATTGTCTTAATTTAACAAAAACCCCATGAAAATTTTTCACTAAAATCTTCTAACAACTAGGTAAAATGATTTTTTCTTACATTGTTCATACAAATACAAAAACGTTATCTTTTAGACTTCACTTGCATAATGTCTCTTGAATGCTAAAGGGAATACATAACTAATATGTATTTTCGGGTACATTCAACCGTAGCTACATTGAAATAGGAGCGTTTGGGTTATCTCTCATTTGTAAACAAAATTTGCATAAACTAATTTTTCTTGCATAAAAAGGAGTCGAGATAACCGCACCTCCACATTGTCCCCATGTAGGCACACACTAGGAATTTTACACTTCCTTTGATCATTTTAACTAAAACTATGTAACTTTTTGTACTTAGGAAAATCATGCCTCCCGCAACCAACTACGATCACAAGAAAACCGTTAACTACTTACCCAAAGTCCACAAAACCAAAGGTCTAACCAATGCCCAAATCGAAATTTTCAAAGCCTTAGAGAAAAAGTATGTCCATGAGGGTAGAGCCGTAGATTCATCATTCTATGAAGGAACTCAACTTAGGGAACAATTAGCCGCAATTCGATTTGATTCTCTTTTAGACATAGATGAACCAATCATTCCTAGGTTCATACTTGAGTTCTATGCTAGTGTAGGTCTTAGTTCAAGCGATGAAGGGTACTTAAGTCTTCATTTTACTCTAAATGGAAATCTTGTCAACATCCCTCTTGATCAATTTGGTGAGGTCTTAGGAATTCCAAGTCAAGGGACATGTATTTACTCGGACAAATGGTCCTTAACAATCTTAAACTCCAATCTCGATAGGACGGCACCATATGCCACTCCTCTCGAATCAAAAGAAGTGATTAGGGAACATCTCTTTATTCCTAAGAACAACCCCACAAGAATGTTTCGTGGTCGTGAAGTTGCTAGAGATCCATTTGCAATGGAGCTTAATGAACTCAAACCCGAGTTCAAGAAGATGGAGGATGTATTAAGGGCAAATGTGATGTGCACCATAGGAAACCGTGATCATATCAATGCTTGTTTATGTCACATGATGTACAACATCTCTACTCATCAACCCTTCAATCTTGCTTATTATGTTGCCAAAAGAATGTGTGACATTCCGGTTCAAAGCAAGATTGCAATGCCTTATGGTATGCTCTTAACCCGACTTTATAGAGCCTTTGCACCCGCTCGTCCAAACCATCTAGGCTTTGTTCCGGATTACAATGAAATTGAACATACCTTCGTTCCTTTGAGTGACTTTAGGGTTAGTGTTGATAAGGGCAAACGTCCTCGTGTTCCAACATCATCCTCATCATCTTCAATGAGTGAAGATGATGGTATGCCAAATTCTAGGATTCCTCCACCCGAGTACTTGAGCCATCTTCTTCCAATTCAACATGAATCCGCTGAGTATCGAAACTTCAAAGGAATGGTGAAGAATCTGGGTCGTTGGATGATGAAATTACACAAGGGGATGAAGAAGTTGAAGAAGAAACTGAGTTGATGGAGTGTTTGGTTTTAAACAATGTTGGATATTGTGTTGTTAAACTTCTATGTGTCTAGAATTTATCTGATAATACTTGTTGTGTATGTGTAATAACTAACACTTGCAGGTGGATAACCATCATGGTTATTAATTTTCCGGGTTATAGCCAGTGTTTGGCATAACACCTAAAACGGTAAGTTTCTAAGTACGGATTAAACTATGTGCAATCATGTGTTAATGTTATCATATTTAGTTGTTTTGCTATGCATATTAGATGCTAAATAAGGTCTAGGTGAATTTTCGGGTTTTCGTCGAAAAACGAAAAATATGACATATGTTCTGTTTAGATTTTAAGTTTTAGTCATACGGATCCGGCGGATCCCAAAACAGGGTTCCGCCAAGGCTTATCGTTGGATCCGCCATCCGCCATCCTGCGGATTTGGCGGATCGCTAAACATGGTTCCACATTTGCAACCATTTGGATCCGCAGGTTTCCCAGTAAAATTACAAAACTTTTTCGACTTATCCCGATTCTTAAATCTTAAATGTTTAGTATCACTTAGGATTCATTCACTGATCACAATTCCTCTTAGAATCATTTAGGAATTCTTAGAAACTTAGGAACAAAATGTCCCACCAAAATTTAAATTTTTAAATTTTAGGTGTGAGTTACCAAACAGATACAAAAAAGGAACCCTTTTTAGGGATCCGTCATATCCGTGGAAATATCTAATCATCATGCTTTCCACTATCTTCTTGTAATAACTGCAAATCCACAACATATTACTCAACCAAAGCTCAATGGATTGACTTCCTTGATATGACCTGCACAAATTTTTGTTCCAAATCATTAGTAACCAACATTCTCTATTGGATTCACATCAAATCCAAACACACAGACTCACAAACCTTCTGTCTATAAATTAGCACTTTAGGATCATCCCTTCACACAACAACCATTTCCTCTCCTGTACATCTTAGCTATCATACTTCACCATGACTAAGTCAAACAACTCTTCCACATCTAGACCTTCAAGAAGAACAGCCCGCATTAGTGTTAAACCCTGTTGTTTTATCAACTTAGCAAACTCCTCATCTGAGGAAAATTCTCCTCTCAATATATCATCACCCATTGCTAGTGAAAATTTCCTTACACTCTCCACCCCAACACCATCAAATGTTGTTATACAAACACCACCACCAACCATTACTCCAATAGCCTCTACTCCACCACCGGCTCCATTACAGCCTGTTAGATCACCATCACCACCAAAATCACCCAAACTCCAACCCTTGGAATTATTTAGGACTCCTCCTGCATCACCACATCTTGATGACTTAGAAGAACTTTCACCAAAATTACCCAATCTTCCACCCATGACCTTTGAAGGTCAACAACCAATGTTTTTTCACCCGGTTTACCCGGATATCCATGGCCCTTTATACCATGATGCACAATCATCCCAACCTCAACAACAACCTCTATCACCCACATCCACTCTAGTTGCCATTGACGAGGCAATGTGGATGAATATGCCTCAAACCCAAGAAGAGATTAGTGAAGAGCTCAACCGTCTCTACACTCTCTCGGGTATGGTTGACCATCGCCTTCATGAAGCAATGGACATTCAAAACATCCTTATGAACTCCCTCCAAACACCACAACAACCATCAAACAACAACAAAAACCAACCACCATCACCACCACCACCACAAAACTTGGAGCCTAATCTTCCTCCCGGCTTCTCAAGTCATGATTGCGCACACTGTGAGAGAACGGCTCACTTGGCCCAAAGGACCAACATCTTGGTCCATGAGCTTCAAAATGAGATGAGGTTCATCTTGAACCATGTTCTCGAGCATCTCAATGCAATCTCTCATCCGCCTCAATAAAAGTGTTGTTAGGAACCTTCTAGGATGATGTTGTAGTTGTCTTTATTTAGGATTTATTTTGTAATGTAACATCATATCATATTTGTGACTTTTGTCACATAATTTTCAATTAATGAATGTGATGTTTTTATGCTTATGAGTGATCAACATATTGCATATTATCATTATCATTGTGAACTAACATTCTTATATAGCATATATTATACCTTGCTTATGATTACCCTAGGTACATATAATGATCAGACACTTAATTTGACTTTTAAAAGTCAAAACTTATTGAAAGGCTTGTTTAGGAGAATACTTCACAAGCATTCTACTTCTTAATTGAAGTCATTCATTACTAACACTTCATTTGCAGCATATCATACCCTTCATAGTATACGTTGGTACTCGAGTAGTGAGGAGTATACATCAAGGGGGAGCATCTCATAAGCATTTCATATACTAACCGTTTGTTTTGTAGATTCATGCATTATTTCCTTGATTACTCCATCTAGGGGGAGTATAAAACAAGGGGGAGCTTTAAAGTTCTCAAAATCGCATTCCGCTACGCTACTCTTTTTGTTTCGACAAAAAGGGGGAGAAAGGAACTAAGTTTGCATCAACTGTGATTCATCACAGTACATACATTTTTTACAAAACTTTTCTTTAATAAACAAACTTAATATATATTTTTAAGAACTCATGCTATATTTATTCTCTTGCTCAAAAATATACCTTATGTTTTGTCATCAACAAAAAGGGGGAGATTGTTAATACAAATAGCGTCTCAAAAACGTTATTTATATTCTTTAATCTTTCATTAGTTTTGTTAATGACAAATATAAGGAATATCTTTTAGCAAATAATAAATACTAGCTTAAGTCTCTTAAGTACACATTTTACACTTCACATATTAACTAAGAATTACAAGTTTAGTAACTTGTTTCCTTAAAAGGAAACTTTAATTCTAAAACCATTCCATGACATCATTGCATGCATCACATAGAAGATCTTTGATATATCTTGGTTAGATTTGCAAGATACATAGTTGACATTTGAAGATCTTGGATGATTTGGTAAGATACAACTAAGATATGGTAAGAGACAACTATACCTTAGCTGTCATGTCCTACGGATCCAAATCACATAAGGGACGGATCCCTTGTGAGAGATCCGTGGGATCCGTGAGCTGAAGATCAGCTTGCCTATAAATAGGAAGCTGATCATTTGGCTCTCTCATCACTCATATAGCTTTAACACACATATTCATTCAGTACATATCTTACTAACATCATTCATAGTTGCATTTCACCTTGATCTTTCATTTTGTAGAAAGGAGATCAAGCATTCAAGGATCTACAGAACCGTAATCCTTTAGTTGCATTACTGTGTGATATTGTAGTTTGTTTCACACATCATATCTATCATTTGTAATCAGTGAGTGTGGTTAGTGCTTTAGTCCTTAAAGCACAAGGAGTGTCGGGAGTAGTTGTACCCGTGTAAAGAACTCGACATCTAGCTTAGTGTCGGTAAAGTAAATAGGCGACGTCAGGTTGGTTCTACCTTGTGAAAGAACCCGGTGTTTAGCTTAGTACCGGAAAAGGAAGTAAGCGACGTGTAAAGGTTTTCTCCGCCTGGAAAAGGAGTTTGTTTCTTAGTGAAAGATAAACTCTCGAGTAGGAAACTCGGGGAGTGGAGTAGGGCAAGGAAGAGAGTCCTTGTAGCCGAACCACTATAAACAACAGTGTCGTGTGGTTTGATCTTTCCTCTCTTTATCTTTTGTTTACATTGTGTGATTATTTATTTGTGATTGTTTCCTTTGAAATTAACATATAGTAACAAAGCTAAGAAAACTTTAAAATGGTAAAAACTATTCAACCCCCCTTCTAGTTTTCCACAGAGCTCAATGGGAGAACTTACATTTTTCTTGGGAATGCAAGTAAAACAAAAGGATGATGGACTTTTTATTTCTCAAGACAAGTATGTTGCAGAAATGTTGAGGAAGTTTGAGTTCACAAATGTGAAGACTGCAGTCACTCCCATGGAGAGCAAGGTGCCTTTGACAAAAGATGAAGATGCTGCTGATGTGGATGTGCATCTTTATAGATCCATGATAGGTTCCCTCATGTATCTTACTGCTTCTAGACCTGACATTATGTATGCAGTTTGTGTTTGTTCACATTTTCAGGTAAAACCAAAGACTTCACACTTTCAAGCTGTGAAGAGAATCTTTAGGTATCTAAAGGGTAAACCCAATTTGGGCTCTTTGGTATCCTAAGGAATCATCATTTGACCTGACAGCTTATTCAGACAATGACTATGCTGGTGCAGGCCTTGATAGGAAATCCACAACAGGAGGTTGTCAATTCCTTGGAAGAAGGTTAATATCTTGGCAATGCAAGAAGCAGACAATTGTGGCTAATTCAACCACTGAAGCTGAGTATGTTGCAGCTGCAAACTGCTGTGGACAAGTCTTGTGGATTCAGAATCAGATGCTGGACTATGGTTTGAATTTTATGAATACCGTTATCCACATAGATAATTCGAGTACTATCTGTATTGTTAAGAACCCAGTATATCACTCTAAAACTAAGCATATAGAAATCAGGCATCACTTTATTAGAGATTGCTTTGAAAAGAAGTTGATTAGAGTGGAGAAAATACATACAGATTTTAATGTTGCTGACCTATTAACTAAAGCATTTGATGGACCTAGGTTCAATTATCTTGTAGTTAACATTGGTATGATGAACCCCTAGTTGATCTTAAGGGGAGGTTTGACTTAAGGAGAGGTCAAACTGTAAAGTATGTAAAGTATAAATACTTACCAGCATTTAGGTTATTTTTAAGTCTTGTAGTTTTGTTTTTAATTCTGTTAGTGTTAATATATATATATATATATATATATATATATATATATATATATATATATATATATATATATATATATATATATATATATATATATATATATATATATTGTCTTCTATTTCTTTTATAGACGATGCTGGATTAAGTATATGTTCAAACTGATAAGTGAGATTATTGGAACTTCTCACTTGGTGGAGGTGCTTTGCACTAACACAACAAAAGGTTATCAGTCCACCTTGTCTTATCAACACAAGGACTGGCTAATCCTGAGCAAACGGCTACAGGTAAAGATTGCTCAAATCCGTTTATGGCTGATAATTTGCCAAAAATTGTATGGTATTCAACTCATCATATCTGAGATAAGTAAAGAGTTGGCTAGCCCACAAGGTTATGGTTTGTGGTAAAGGCTGTGGAAAACCATAAATGGTAATCAATTCACCATGATGAGGTGCTCTTCCATCAAAGAATTGACTAGTCCAAAAGGGTACGGCTTTTGGTAAAGACTTAACAAATCCGTTGATAAGCTGATGATTTGCTAAAAATCATATGGTTATTAATGTACCATGGTCTGACACACCAAAACATTGGCTACTCCAGTAGTGATGGCTATTGGTAAAGAGAATTCAAATCCATTAAATTTTCAATGATTCACCTCTCACAGATGGTAACACATCTGGAAGTGATGAGAATAGTCTGAAACTTAAATGAATTTGATGTACACATAGTCAATGTTGCAGCAAAGACCATATCAGAAGTGCTTATCAGGATTAAAGCTGCTGGAACAAGTTCAAGACATAAAGATAATTCCAAGTATTCAAGATTCAATCCTCAGAAAGTTAAATCAGAAGAACTTGAAGTTCATGAAGCATGAAGATCAAGTTAGGGGAGGATTGTTGGGAATTATCCTAAGGATCAAGTGAAGACAGACTTAAGTCTGGTGCTATGTCTGATATTAGGTCTGTTAATGTATTAGGTCTGGTAATACATATTAGATCTGGTAGTCTGTATTAAGTCTGGTTGACTTATTATGTTAAGTCTGGTCGTGATCTAAGGAAAGTTTGTTAGAGATAAGTTAGGAAAAGATACAAAACGTGTAAGTATCTTTATAGAAGATTCGTGAATATCTTCTTAGTCGGTTAGTATTAGGGTTTCCTTAGTGTATAAAAGGATCCCTAAGATTGTTAGTTTAACAAGTGAGTTGTACGAGTTTTACACAATCAAGATCAAAGTAATATACGAAGTTAGTGTTAACTCTGTGTGTGTTCTTCATTGTTCTTGTTAAGTTTCCGCATTAATATTAACAATCGTTAAGAGTTTCTCACTTAGATTGATTGGATTTATCCACATCATCTAATAAGTATTCAAAGATACTTAGAGATCCACATACAATTCGTGGACCAACACTTAACGCTTTTCAGAATCAAGGGTCCAAGGGCCGGTGTAAGAGGGTAGCCAAGACCTAAATACCTATTTCAGCAATGAGGATCCAAAGCGTAATTAACCGCAGCCTAGAGCACATGACATTGACACGATCCAAGTATGTACCCCAAGTTCCACCATCGGGGACCCTCGAGAAACGCTTCGAAAACTAAGAATTGTAAAAACCGTGAAACTCTATTTTTTGAAAATTTTGATTTTTGGGTTTATTAATCTTATGGGAGCAAGAAGCCACAACTAACTTTCACGAGCTCTAAAGAGAACCAACTACTCCACGCTTAGCATCTAAACTCATAAATAACTCTATCATTTTTCGTTCTCCGCAAATTTAAAATCACAAATAATGAGATCAGCGGATGCTTAGCCGAACAACTTCAAGCCAAAGCTTTCGGTCATTTTTTTGTTAAGGAAACAAGCTAGGGCTCAACACGCCCGGGTCAAGTCAAAATTTCTATTCTTACTCTCACCAACGGAAAGTCAACATTGTGTCAAAACACTTATGATATTTTTGCAAAATTTTTCAATTTTTTTTTTTCATTGGAAAAACGGGGTTGCGTGAGTAAACGACAAAGTGCAAGGTTAAATCAAATCGAAGATTTCCTCCCCCCCCCCCCAGACTAGAATGAAACATTGTCCGCAATGTTTTAAGGCAAGGGTCATCCTACGTAACATCTAAGGCCGTTTATTAATTATGCCAAAAGATAAACCTTAGTCGATAAGATTAGGATATCGGATTTCCCATAAAGCAACGAAGGATGAGACTCGAGTGGAGTAAAGACAAAACCACGAGCACGAGAGTCTTCAAACTTCAGGAAAATCCTAGACATAAGCAACAACAACAAACAAGAGAAAATGGAAGAGGTCGCCCTCCTCACGTCACTTATTAGTAAAAAGGATAGATGGATAAGCATGGGGTGCCTCCCACGAAGCGCTTGTTTTTTATCGAGTCGTATAGCTTGACTCGCCCCGAATTTAATTGTTCTTGGGGGAGCATGTGGAAAAGATAATCTCCATCGGACTTTCATTCAAGATGTTTGGAAAAACATTGAAGGTCATGAAAGTTCCACTCCGATGAGATGCCCACGGCTTTATATAGTAAAAACTATAATCGATGATGCCGGGGTCAAAGATGGTATCCTCACTCCCGAACGAGTGAAGGATAGGAGAAATAACATCATATGTGAGGAATGGAAGAAAGATTTTGATAATAATCATGAGAAAATCTTCATCCTCAAAAGTGATCTTTTGAATTTCATCATTTAAGCTCTTTTGTTCAAAAGTTGTCTCGGGTGGGAGGGTCGGGATTTTGTCATCAATAAGCAAATTCTTATGACAGAGTGCGTCTCCCCCCAGACTAAAATCAAAGTAGAATTGATCATACTCCGGTGGAGATATGATATGAGTGAGTTCGCCGGAGAACTCCTCAAAAAGAAACGAATCATACTCGGGAAGAGAAAGATGAGAATGAGAAGTGGTACTGCCACTAATCTTCTCTTCAGCATGATTGATATCAAAGCTAAAAGCTTCATAAGTCGGAAGAGAATAATCGGAATGAGAGGTGGGACTGCCACTACTCTTCTCTTCAGTATCAAAGATAAAACTTTCGTAATCGGGAACAGAATCCTTGAGCTCGGGCTCCGGAGGATCTGATGGCATTACTTTAACAATTTCTTCAACATTAAGGTCCATCGGAGGGAGAGAAGATGTCGGATCTTCATTCAACAATTTTTCGAGCAAACGAATATCTCCCTCCAGATCAATATCGGCATGATCAATTTTCGGCGAAATTGAATCATTTTTTAGATAAGCATCGATTTCTTCCAATATGAGGTCACTTCCCTCAAGCGGGATGAGGGAAGGGGAAGAATCGGCAATGATTAGTTCAGAAGAAAGAGTGGGATTTCCATTTGAAGAGAATTTAGTTCCCTTCACAGATTCTTTAGATAAGCATCGATTTCTACCAATATGAGGTCACTTCCCTCAAGCGGGATGAGGGAAGGGGAAGAATCAGCAATGATTAGTTCAGAAGAAAGAGTGGGATTTCCATTTGAAGAGAATTTAGTTCCCTTCACAGATTCAACAATCTCAATACGATAAACCGATTCCAGAGGTGGGACAAGTGGTGTGCTCTTAGAGCTAGCAATATTCACCACTTCCGTTGTGGTCTCCGATTCTTGTTCATCATAATCAAAAACACTCTTAACTTTCGCAGCACAACTCTCAAACCATTTGCTTGAACCAGGGGTAATTTTCATCGCTTTGAGCTCAGCACGTTTTTCTGAAATACTCTTGACCGTGTATCTTGAAAGTGTCGGATCACTTCTTTTGGAAGCAATTACGGGATTAGATTTTTGATCAATCGTAGCAACGTTGCATTTAGTGGTTAGAGATTTAGAGCTCTGATTAATGTTAAACGTGACTTCTTCATTCTCCACCCGTAGAGTTATTTCTTCACCATAAACGTCGATCAAAGCACGAACGGTCCTCAAAAAGGATCTCCCTCAAAGTTTAAAGATACATGGACAGTCCCTATCTTTGCAAAAAAATAACACTAGTGGTCCTTTTTTAACTGGTGTTAAATGGATTCTGTTATCATTTACAAGTTAGCCCTTTTGGCTAACGACCATTTGCATCGTCAATCCTTCATAATAACGGCCGTTTATAAATTTAAGTTTTTCGTCCGTTTTATACGTTTTCGTCCATTTTTATACGTTTTTTCGTCAGTTTTTATACGTCTTCGTCCGGTTTTCTTATGTTTTTATACGTTTTTCTTGCGTTTTTATCTGTTTTCATCCGTTTTTATACGTGATAGTATGAAAATATATCAGATACGCGATACACGCGGGAATTGACGAATCAGCCCTTTAGGAAAAAGGCCAACTTACAAAACCCACGGATACGTTATATAAGATACCGGGCAAGTGATCACCCGGGTCGTTTCCCCAACGAGGTGTGAATCGAGGATTTCGTGTAAGGCTCGGGATTAAAGTGCTTGAAGTGTGGATTTGGATTTTTTGTGTTTTTATTACTCTAATGAAGTATTGGAAAGGAAATGTGCAAAGAAAATAAATCAAAAGACAATTTACGCTAAAAACGCAAAACGGGACTGAGAAACGAGCCCGGAAAACCAAATTCTTTAAAAATTAACCCTACAAGTGCAAATTTATTTTTCCTAAGTCCTAAATGATAAAAGAAAATTTTAGAAAAAAGATTTATATTTTTTTGACTTTTATATTTTTTATTATGAATTAAAAACAGTTTTAAACTAATTAAATTATAAAAAATACTAAACTATAAAATAAAAATCTGAAATTTTTTACAAAAGTACTTGAAGTGGTAAAGAGTGCAGGAAAAATAGAGTGGATGAAACAGCTTATTCGTATAAGCTGTTAATAAGCTAAAAGGGCTTATTAGCCTAAAGTGGAAAACATGTGTTATATATTAAACTTTGCAAGGTTTAACTGAAAAAGTCCCAAGGGCGCGCTGGTGTGGTGTGTGTGTGTTAAAGGTTGAGAGTGTTGAGGTCAGGGGTTCGAGCCCTGCTCACCCCTGACTTCCACTTTCCCTTTTTATTTTTTTTTTGAAAACTTTTTATACAAACCTGTTAATAAGCTAAAAATAAGAAATTTTTGTAAAAGAAGTATTTTTAAAAACTTGAAAATAAGCTGTAACAAGCTGAAAATCTTGACAGCTTTGAAAACTTAGAAAAAGATGAAAAAGGTTAAGCTGATGGCCAAATAAGATCAAATAAGCTTCAAATAAGCAACAAGCTACTAAATCCAATCTAAATCATCATTTACAACAGATAATAAGCAGTTATAACAACAAATAAGCACTATGATAGAAAATAAGCTAAAACAAAACACTTATATCAAAACAGCCTAAAGGGGTGATTTCAAGCTGTTAAAAGCTAATCAAAAGCTAAAATAAAAAATCATAAAAATGTGAAACAACTAAACCAGAAACCAAAGAGCATGTATTCCAAAATTCAGATTCTAAGAGCTTATATTGAGCTTATTAAAAATCAAAAACACAAGCTGCTTTGAACAAAGGAGTTTTGGTTGCAGGTTTACTGTAGCACACAAGAGCTTTAAAATAAGCTAGAACTTGGAACAAATAAGCTCTAATTACTATGGCTAACCTAAATAAGCATTTCTAAACTAAATAAAGCTAATTAAATAAGCAGATAAGCACTAAAATTAAAAAATAAGCAAATTGCAAGACTGCAGCTAAACAAACCCAAAGGGCTATGTTTAAGCTTATGAAAAGCTATTAAAGAAAATTAATAAAAATAAAACAAAAATACAAGCTAATGTATCAGCAACCAAATTATCTAATTCCAATTTTCAGATTAAATTCTCTTAAAATAAAGAAATTAAAAATCAAAAAGAAAGTCTGGATAGAAAATTAGGGCACTGTGACAGGTTTGGAAAATGGGTAAAAAATTGCTATTTTGACTTAGATAAACCTAGACCTGGGTTGAATCAAGTGTAATTTCATATAAGAGACTAATTTAAGCCAACTTAAACAACAATACACCCCTAGACTAGATCCTAACCTAGTCTTAGACAAAACTGCTATGAAAAAGGAAAATTTGAAAATTTAACTAAAGTACTTGGAGACTTCTTAAAAATGAAAAATTTGGCTTTTAAACTACAACTATTAATGATCTAAAGCAGTTTCAATTTGGAACTTTGGTCAAAACAAATTTTAGGCCATAAACTCCCTTATCCTAAACACCCCTTTAAAAGTTGTCTGTCTAGATTTTAAACTATAAAAGCTATTTTGAGACAAAAACTTTGAACACAGAGGTTGAAATAAGGTCTAAAACATCTTAAAAAGCAAATTTCAATCCTTAATAAGCAGTTTAAATAAGCAATTAAGAAAAAGCATTTAAAAGCTAATAAAGACAGTGAAACATTCAAATACTAAACTAAAGTTATCTAGGCTATCAAATAAGCATAAAAGGCATACATTACCACTAATAAGCATAAATAAGCAGAAATAAGCAATAAATAAGCTGTGCTACAGTAAAATCAAAGAAATAAAAAAAATTAGAAATTTGCTCACTTGAGACCCTAACTAAACAAGGGCTCCAAATTGGCAGCTACAAGCTCCTAGCTTGTAAACAAGCTAGGTACAGTCCATCTTACCCCTCCATTGCAGGCAACTTCCATTGCTTTCCACATTTGCTAAGGTAAAACTGGTTTTTTATGCTTTATATATATATATATATATATATATATATATATATATATATATATATATATATATAAAATATTCTGATTTGGAGACTCAGAAAGATTGTAATTAGACTTAAATGTGAAACCTGTATTTAGTTTAACATTTCAATAAGTAAAAGCTTGTGATGAATTAAAAGAGCAAGACAGGAAATAAAGAGTGAAACTGGGAAAACTTTTATTACTTAAAAAAACTGGGTACAAACTTAAAATTACAAAGGAAACTTAAATTAAAACTGAATTAAATTAAAACTAAAACTAAAACTACTTACTAATTTTTCTTCCTATTACATACGATCCTATTTATACTAAGAAGTAAAACTGGGTCTTCTTCATTTGTGCTTCCTTTGTGTGTTAAAACAGCTTCAAATCCTCTTTGTGCTTATTTGGAGCAAATCCTAGCCATTGGTTTGATCAAAAGATCATCACAGCCCTTTATAGAAATTTTGGCGCCAAAATGAGATGTGGATTGCCAGCATGGCAATGGGCACTGTGGTATGTTGGGGGTTGACTTTATGTTGTTCTTGGCATGGAGTGCCTGGGAGGGGGCAATGGTGGAGTAGGGTGGCTAGTAGCAGGAGTTGCAGGGAAGGTGTTGGGTGTTTGCTTTTGGCGGGTAAAAGTGGGAGAAGGAAAGACTGTTTGACCCTGTTTTTTATTAATTGACCCTTTTGGCCTAGGTCACAAAGGTTTGGCTGGGGGTTCATTTGGTTAGGCTGGGTTCAGGTTTTTTTAATTAATAGGATTGGGCCGGGTTTGTTTGATTTGGGTTAGATTGGATTGAGATTTATTAATTAAAGGGTTTGAAATGGGCTGACTTGGCCCATTAAATTGGGTCGGGTCGGCCCATAAAAAACGGTTTCGGATTCGTTTTTCCAAGCTGAATCCAAAACTTTATTCCGGGATTAAATTTGACTCCGTCTAATTTTTGCCAGATGCACAAGTTTTGTCGAGTCGATCTGAAAATGCCCGTTTTTGCTCTGTTTTCAATCCTTTGTACCTGAAACACATAAAAACACCATCCATGGATATTTGCAATATAAAATGGTATATTTGGCTGTTTTCAGTATTTTATGTATCAAAACTGGGCGTAAAATGATGAGTATTTAGGCACTCATCATCCCCCCACACTATCAGTTACTAGTCCCTAGCAATCCGATCATATAAAGTAATGAAATGATCAAAAGAAATACCAAGGATACCCCGTTTTGACTTTTTATTAAATGCAAGAAATTTAAACTAAAAAAAAAAACATATACATGCTTGATTTTCAAAAACTGTATCATAGAACAGGATTCACACAAAATGGGTGTCTCCAGGGAATGGTAATCGTCATCCTCTTTTTTATACTCCCAACTAAGCTTAAACTCATATGTGCAAATGTTTTTGTAAAATGCTAACACTACTTATACTAGCAATCTATGTAAGCCGAAACTTAACTTTTCACTCCCACAATAATTCAAGTTAAGTGCGTGTGCTCATTTTCAAAGTTTTGACCGCAAAAATCGACACTTGTTATGGCTGTTATTCATTTAAGTCAAATACTACTTTACCGGGAACCTCGGAAATCTAAGGATCAAAAAGGGCCTTTTCCATGTAGCGGCTTTCTTCTCGGCACATCCCAAACCAGTTGGTTTTAGGTGACCATGCTTTTGACACCTCACAGAGAATAGTACCGGAATCAGCGGGATTTCGATTTCAAAGATTTCTGATATTCCCACTAAGTTAGCATTAAAACTTAAATAGATAACAACAAACATTCATTCAGAGATTAGAGATTCAAAGGTGAGATCACTCCATGTAGCGACTTTCTTCTCGGCACATCCCAAACCAGTTGGTTTTAGGTGACCAGGCTTTTGACACCCCACAGAGAATAGTATCGGAGCTTTCGGGACCTTTGAAATCAACAACCTACCAAATTACCGTTAACTTTTATGACAAAATTGACGAATACGAGTTCAACTTCCGATTCAAATTTAAGAAAAAGCAAGTTTCGAACATATATACACATTTTTATTCAACACACATTCATTTTTTATCATTTTTTTAACAACATTATACTTACATTTTTACTTTTGCAACATTCAAGCAATATTACTCACTTTATTTTGCAATCTTGTTCCACTTTTAAGAAAGTATGCTTTCTCCAAAATTTAAATAAAAATTTGAACTCGGACTCTATCAAAATTGTATAAAAATTTGTTTTACACAACAAAACGATTTTAACGTTCAAAAGTTTGAAAACAGCACGTATTTATGTTAGATTAAGAGCTTCTGGGAGGAAAAGCCATAAATTACTTATATAAGCTCTAAAGAGAACCAACTACTCCACGCTTAGCATTTTCACTTGCACAAATCGTAAAACCTTAGCCTAATCGTTATGGAAGCAGCCAGATCAATACTCTGGTAGAGTCGGGATTCCCCTTGTTCTAACCTAATCAAGACCAAACACTTCTTTTTATTGTGCAAAGCACTTCTTTTTTATGCAATTTATTATTTAAAAACGAAAAAAATTTGAAAATTTTGGTCAAAACGGGGGTACTAGGGCACTAGAAGGTACACATGTGATCAAATTCACTAGAATCCCCCCCCCCCCCCACACTTAGAATTGAATATTGCCCTCAATATTCAAAGTACCGGAAATTATGCCGACGCTTAGAACGTAAAAAGGTAATACCGCTAACCAAGTTTGGAACAGAATTCTTTTCTCACAAAAAGGATTAAAAAGATATCCCTAGATAATCGTTAGCAAAAAGATCGGATATTGGGCGGCTGAATTGAAAACAGGCGCTTCAATCATCACGAACTAAGGGAAACCTGAAAATAAGAGCAAACAACACACAAAAGCAAAGCACAGTGGAGGAATTCCCCCACACTTAGTGTTAGAAAATAGAAAGAAGACAGAAACATGGGTTGTCACCCATGCAATGCTAATGTTTTTGTTAACCGAGTCACTAGCTTGACTCGACCCCGAATTCATTGGTTCATGGGGAAGCAAGTGGAAGAGAAAATCTCCATCGGACTTTCATTCAAGATGTTTGGATAAACATTGAAGTTCTTGAAAGTTCCACACCGATGAGATACATCCGGCTTAAAAGATTGATAACTGGAGATGCCGGGGTCAAAAATTGTGTCTTCACTCCCGAAGGAGAGAAGGAAAGGACAAGTCACCGTATATGTGAAGAAAGGTAGAAAAACTCGAATGACATATGTAAAGTCAATATAATGGCGATCCTCAAAGGGAATTGTCACATATGTCGAAGAAAGAATGTCCTTTTGAATCTCGGGATTAAGAATTGAGATCTATGATGAGTGTGTGAATACTCATCATTTTATACTCACAAAAGACACAAAAACGACCAAAAACACCCAAATAATACTGCAGATATCCTTGGTTTGTGTTTTTATGTGTTACAGGTACAGAAGGTTGAAAACAGAGCGAAAACAGCAAATTTCAGATCAATTCGACAAAACGTGTGCATCTGGCAAAAATCAGACGAAGTCAGAGTTGATCCCGGGAAATGGCATTGGATTCAGCTCGGGAAATCGTGTCCAAAACCAAAATTTATGGGCCAACTCAACCCACTTTAATGGGTCAAGTTAGTCCATTTAATTGCCAAAGTGATTAATAAAATCAAATGCCAAATCCAAGCCCAAAACAAATACCCGGCCCAATCCACTTTTAATATAAACCCATCCAATCCAAACCTGACCCCAGCTAAAAAACCACTTGAACCCCCTTCCTTTCTTATTTGACCCCAAACCAATTAATTAATAAAACCAACGGGTTCAAACAGTTCTCCCCTCCCACACCTTTTCCCTCCTTTTTCTGCAACTCCAACACCATCATCACCTCTGCAACCCAGCCACCCTACTCCACCACTTGCCCCCTCCTCCCACTTCACTCCAAAACCTTCACAAAAGTCAACCCCAACCAACACAGGTGGCATTGCCACGCTGGCAATCCACACTAGTTTTGGTGCCAAAATAGGATCAAGGGCTGAGATGATCATTTAAGCAATTCGATGGCTGGGATTCACTCCAAAGAAGCACACAAGCCTTTCCCAACTGCTATTACACTCAGAAGAAGCACAATGAAGAGAGAAGCTTAGTTTCTCAAATGTAGTATAAATAGGGACTTGTAGATAGAGTCGAATTTAGTAGTTAATTTTTAGTTTTTAATGTTTAGTTTAGTTTTAATCCAGTTTACAATCAAATCTCAGTTGTAATTTCAATCTTGTAATCACTTTTAAGTTAATGCAAAATTTTTTCCCATTGCCCTTAATTTCCTGTCTCTTTAGTTCACTTCAAGCTCTTTCATTTTAAATATTAACAAGCTATCTTAATTACATATCTCAGTTACTAAGTCAAAATGAAAAGAAAAAAGTATAAAAACAGAAAAGAAAGAAGAGATACAAATTTACCTTAGCACTAGACAGGATGCTTTTTGGAAGTGGCTAATAATGGAATGGCCAGGTGGACTTTACCCAGCTTATCTGAGATAAGCTGGGAGCTTGTAGCTGCCTCTATGGTGTCTTTGTTTAGGTAAGACCCCAAGTGAGTTCTAATTTCCATTTTAGCTCAAAATTGCATTTCTTAGTTTAGTTGTTTAAACTCTGTTAGTTTTAGTTTATTTCTGTCCTTTTAGCTTGTTTGTATCATATTTCAGCTTATTAGAATAGTTTTCATCATTTTTAGCTTGTTTAATGATTTTCTCATAAACTTGCCAAAAACTTGTCAATTTAGCTTTTTGTATTTAAAAGTGGTTAGAATCTGTTAGTTTATGTTTAAATCTGTCTTAATAGGATAGTGTTAGTTAATTTTATGATTTCTTGGCTTAAAAACATTGAATTGATTTAGAAAAACCTCAAAACAGCCCTCTAAAGGGGTGTTTGGATTTAGGGAAAAACCTGTGCTCAAGTCTGTGTTTTGGGCCAAATTTGGTTGAGTTAGGTCACTTTAGGTTCTATTAGAGTGTTTAAGTCATAAAATAACTAGGTTCTTAGTATCAAAGTCAAAATCCCTCTCTGTGTCCAAAATTTGTATACACTGTAACAGTTTACTTTGTATAATCTCTGGATTAGTTGCATTAGTTGATAGGATAGCTTAAATAGGACTTAAATTTGCTTAATACATCATAATTAGTAACTTAGAATAGATTAAAGTTCACTTTGGTCAAAATATTGTTAAAATCTAAAAAAGTCAAAAAGTGAAATTTTCAAGTCAGTTTCTAGCTAGGGTTAGTTTTATAATTTTAATTTCTTTGTTTCTAGGCTTAATGGTGTAAGATTTTGGATTTTAAAACTCTGGCAGGTTGTGTTTTCATAAGTATTTTTTTATATTTTTTAGAATTTTTCTTATTAACCTTTGATAAGGTTCTTTTGAGCTGTTGGGAGATAAAGCTCCCCTGCACTAGCAGCAGTTCCTCTATCTCCCTCTTGTTTTATATTTTTCATTTGCTTATTTTTTGTCCACATTAGCTGAATTTTTGCATAGAGTTAGTTGGGTAGCTTATCTATCCATTGCTATTTTTTTTAGATTTTTAGGATTTTATTTGAATAGCTTGTTGATGCCTTGAAAAGCCCCTATTTCCCCTGCACCAAGGTTGCATCAGCAGCCCTTAGTGGATTTTTAGCTTATTTTGTCTTTCACCAGTGCTTATTTGCTTATTTTTTTGACTTCTTCTGTTTCCATTTGCTTATTTAGATTATAATTAGTCTGCTTTAGCTTTTTCAGTTTCTATATTAGCTTATTATAGCTTATTCAGCCCTTTGGTCCAAAAGCCTTAGCTTATTTTCTTTTTAAGCCCATTGAAGCTGTTAAGCTTTTAAGTGCTTATTTGGCTAGCTTAGGTGTAGTAATTTGCTTATTTAGTCTCTTCTTAGTACTTCTCAGCTTATTTTACTCTAAATGGGTAGCTTATAGCTTTTTACATAGCTTTTTCCCTTTTGAGATTTTCTTTTCTTTAGTTTTGGTAGAAGCTGATAAGCTTCATTAGCTTATTTCAGCTTAATCTTCAGTTTTAAAAATTCCCCTTTTTTTTAAAGTTGTCTATTTTCTCATTAATTTCCAAAAAAAACTTTGTTTTTTAAATTTTTTTTCAAAAACATAAAAAAAAAAAAAAAAAAAAAAAAAAAAAAAAAAAAAAAAAAAAAATGAGGGAAGGAGGAAGTCCCAGGTGAGCAAGGCTCGAACCTGGGACCTCAACTCCCTCAACCTTCATCACACACACACCAATCCAACTGCGCCCTTGGGTCTTTTGCGTTAAGACCTCTCACCCCTTTCTATTTAACCCGTTTTTGAACCCTTTAGCTTATAAGCCATTTTTGCTTTTCCACAGATTATTGGTATAAGCTGTGGGGACCACATTATTTTTCATGAATTCTACTCATCTTGTAGCACTTTTTTAATTTATCTCAGATTTTTCTTTTCACGTTTAGTATTTTTTAGGATTTAATTAGTTTCGAATCTTATTTAATTCATAATAAAAAATAGAAAAGTCAAAAAAATATAAATCTTTTTTCTAAAATTTTCTTTTATCTTATAGTTTGTAGGAAAATTGTTTTTATACCTGTAGGATTAATATTTTGCCAATTTTACGTTTTTACTTGCGCACGTACGTAAGTTTTTAATAAACCGCGTGTTTTTAATTTAGAACACTTTTTAGGTTAACGTAGCTCACGTGTAGTGTTTATAATAACTTTTTAAGTAGTTTTAACTTGTTTTAAAAAATTTTAGCTTTAATTTGTGTTTTGTTCATACTTTTGGTTTCTCGGGGCTCGTTTTCGAGTCCCGTTTTGCGCGTTTTTCGCGTAATTTGTTTTTAGCTCCAAATTCTTTGCACGTTTCTTTTCCACCACTTTATTTAGATAATATAAAACACAAATATCACTTTTTCCCCTCAAGCACATATCTCAAGCCTCACACGATATTCTCAATTCCAGCCTCGCTGGGAAGAACGACCCGGGTTTGCAGAGTTCCTTTGCAATACCTCGGAAAAACACTATACTATATTTGACGTTTCCAACGAACACCATCGTATCATCAAGTTCAGAAACAATAGATTCCTTGACCTCATCGTTCTCTAACACTTCATCAAAAAGAGGATTTACGTCGCTAGAAAAGTACTCGTCATCAAATTCAAAAAGAGAGTTCGAATAGACCTTGATACTTTCATTTAGAACGTCCTCATCCGACAGTGATTCATCATCACTAGAGGAAAAATCATCTTTGGAATTGAAAAGAGGTTTAGAGAAAATCCCGGAAGTATCCTCAGAAATGTCAAGAGGATCATCATCACAATAAGACCAATCACATTCACTGTAGGATATATCCTCGGACTCACTTGGGATTGGGAAAAGGTTCTCAACACTAGACTTTATGAATTCGTCCGATTCCTTTTCAGGAATAGTGCTAAGATGCTCATCCCCCATAATTAGAGAGTTCTCGGGATCCATTGTCGGTAAGATGGATGTGATTGTAATAGACTGAGGGAGTTGAGAAATATTATCATTCAAAGGGATATCACTCTCCTCATCTTCCTCCTCATCATTGTTGTTAGCATAAATGGCTTTTATACGTTCCATTTGCTCTTCTGCTAGCAATTTTGCAACACTTTTGTCCTTTTGCTTATTCTGGACGGGAGTAATTGCAGCTGACGAATTCTCATAATATTCCTTCATTTGAATAGTATCCTCATCATCCTCATCGAGAATGGCAGCCTTGAGAAATTGGGAACGTCTTTTAGCAGCTTGCTCTCTTTCCAATAATTCAGCAAGAGATTTTTCGTTGCGAGCTGCTTGTTCTTCGGCTAGCAATTCTCTCATAGATTTTTCATGAGGATTTTGATGAATGACGGAATACTGTGGGGGTTGGAAATTGTCAAAACCGGAAGTATTGTAACAAGGATTAGGTTCTTGATTACACGGTTGACATTGACAATCGTCATGAGGACCCCCACAATTTGCACAAGAAACGTTCGGTGCATTCTGAAATGATGTATCAGTGAAATTTTGATAGCACGGTTCTTGCTCAAATGAATTTTGAGGAGGGTGGCTGAAATCGTTTTGAAAATTTGGATAAGTGAGTGTATTTCCGATTTCAGAAGTGCAACACATACAAAGTCCATGAGTAAACCCACATCCTTTGCAAAAACACCGTTCACAAAGTGAACCATCTCCTAATGGATCTCCACACCCAAAGCAATAAAGTTGATCGAACGAAGACATCTAGGGCTGTGGAGGGTAGTCGGGAAAACTTTAAGAATACGCCATAAGAATTAAACATTAACGAGGGATAAGAAGATAGAATTAAACGGTTTAAGAGGATAAAGAAGAAAATTAAAATAAAATATTTTTGGGTTTTTTCGAAAAACAACTCAATTAAAACGAGACCGAATCAAAAAACAGGGAACTTAAACCAATAATCAACAAGCGTACGGTAGCTCTCTAAAAAAAAAACGCACAAAGTGGCGGAGGAACAAAGGTGGGCAATAAATGCCACTTAAAAACCCGTCCCTTTCGGTTCGACAATTTAATGTCAATCCTCCTTAAACCTCTCTTATAGTTTGTTTCTCAATTAAAGGTGAGCCGATATTCGCAAGTGATACAAAGGCAAGTTTTGATCTTTAGTTTGGGAACTTATTATGATAATACCCAAAGTTGATGAGTATTATATTGAGATTGTCTTTTATCTTTATTTAACACAAGAAAACGAAAAATCTTTTTGTATTTTTAATCTGATATATATATATACAAAGAAAAAGAAAAATATTTTTGTTTTTTATAATTTTATGAAAGCGATAACTTCACGACGAAGGATCTCCAAGTCACTAATCGTTTAAACCTTAACGATATTGTCGCAACACAACCTCCCCGGCAGCGGCGCCAAAAACTTGATAGTATGAAAATATATCAGATACGAGATACACGCGGGAATTGACGAATCAGCCCTTTAGGAAAAAGGCCAACTTACAAAACCCATGGATACGTTATATAAGATACCGGGCAAGTGATCACCCGGGTCGTTTCCCCAACGAGGTGTGAATCGAGGATTTCGTGTAAGGCTCGGGATTAAAGTGCTTGAAGTGTGGATTTGGATTTTTTGTGTTTTTATTATTCTAATGAAGTATTGGAAAGGAAATGTGCAAAGAAAATAAAGCAAAAGACAATTTACGCTAAAAAACCAAACCGGGACTAAGAAACGAGCTCGGAAAACCAAATTCTTTAAAAATTAACCCTACAAGTGCAAATTTATTTTTCCTAAGTCCTAAATGATAAAATAAAATTTTATAAAAAAGAATTATATTTTTTTGACTTTTATAATTTTTATTATGAATTAAAAACAGTTTTAAACTAATTAAATTATAAAAAATACTAAACTATAAAATAAAAATCTGAAAATTTTTACAAAAGTACTTGAAGTGGTAAAGAGTGCAGGAAAATAAAGTGGATGAAATAGCTTATTCGTATAAGCTGTTGGTATGTGCTTAAACACATACCATTTCTAGACCAAAACCGGACCCAAAAAGACCAAAAACCCGACCAAAATGCCAAATATATTGTGTTTTTGTGTTTTTACATATGCAGGCACGGATATCAAAGAAAAGGACAAAATCAAGCAAAGAACCGAGAAACCGAGCACGAGATATGGAAGTGTTGTTTATAGCCGATGCCGAGGAGAAATTATAGTCAAAGTCAACCCGAGGTCCTTCATATTTTCAGAGATTGTCAATTTCATCACTTGGATCTACTTTGGAATATGGCAAGAATGGTCCCTTTATTTCAGAAGAATACACGTTTGGCCCTTATATCCTTTAATCACCAAATCATTAAATCACTAAAAATTAACCCTTAAAACCGGCCATCCTAAATAACCCTTTACCCAATCCAACAATAAAACCATCCAAGCCCAATCCTCCTTCGCCGGCCCAACCTTTGCCCCAACGAACCCGATCCAACACTAAACTCTTAAACCCGGATCAAAAGAATAACCCCACCCGGTCAATGCTTTTCCTTTTTAGCTAAAAGAAATTCGGTCAACAAAATAAACAAACAACACACACCTTCTTATCCTTTTTCACACCCGCTCCCAAAATCACCCCCAATTCCCAAACCGAAGAACCTTAAATTTTTAACCCGAAAAATTACCACAATTAAGGGTAATTCAGTCATTGCACGGACTTCGAGGATGCTATTGACACAAGGAATGACGCGTGGCAGCAATCTATTGGACCGAACACGTAGCTATTATGATCGTACGGTCAAGAGTTGAAGCTTGGAGATAAAGGGAAGATCCAAGGGTGGTGGATAGCTGATGATACGCACGGATCGCCAACGTGGACCCTCGAGAAGGATCGATTGAAGCCTATAAATAGCGGGGATTATTTCCGATCGAAGGCTAGTTTTTTTTTTAGTAGTTAGTTTTTAGTTTTTTTTTAGATAGATTAGATTTAATTTTAATCATTTTATTGTTACTTTAATTTTTTCAGTCGAGTTTTAATTTCAGTTGTATCAAGATTTTTATTCGTGTATTCGGTAATTTTGATTAATGAAAAAAAATTATTTCAGTTTTATTTTAATTGTCTGGTTATTTTTATTTCGAGTTATTATAATTGTTTTGAAGTTTTGAGGTTGTTTATTGAATCAGTTGTTAAAATGATTTGAGTTGCTAAAATAATTTGAGTTATTACAATTTGAGTTTTTGAGGCTGTTTTTGAGGTTGTCGATTTGATTTTTATATATTCTCTGTATTGCTTTGAGTAAGCTGTTGAAATTGCTGTGGTATTAAGCTGATGGTGAAGAGAAGCAGGATAAGGGTTTTGTTAGTAGCTTAAGCCTGGGTTGTTATTATTGTTTGGATATTGGGTTCGAGAGAAGCAGGATAATGGGTATGTTATTTTAGTTGGCTTATAAGCCTGGGTAGTTTTAAAGTTCTGAGTTCACTTCATGTGCAGCAGGACCGACTTGTGAGTAGTGTTCTATTTTTCCTTGTGATTTGCTTCTTGATTATTAGCTGATCTTGTTTAGCTTTTGTTACTTTTAATTAATTTTAAGTAATATAGTTTTAGAGATTAAAAGCTTAGTATCAAGTAAATTGCATAGGTCTTAAGCTGTTTGTTGTTTAAAGGTGCTAGGTCGAATAGCAGCTTAGCTTATCTGAATTTTTTTAGAATTGTTGAGGTACTTTTAGTTGTTATAAGAAATTTGCAAAATTCTGATTTGGTTTAGAGTAATATTTTTACAACATTTGCGCCACTTTTTCATTTTCTCTGCTATTAAAAAAAAAAAAATAAAAAAAAAAAAAAAAAAAAATAGTTCAGCAGCTCACTTGTTTTTCACTGCTGATCTAGGCCAATTTTAACCCATCAATTGAGTATTTGTGATAAGTCTTTTCGGATATTTAGTAATCTTTGCTTGCTCAGCTTTCCAAAACAGTTTTCGGCTTCAAAATTGGTTAAGTTTCGAGCGATTTACGAGCGTTTGAAAAGTGCTAGTTGAAAATACAATCTGTGTTAAAACTTTGTTCTTAAGTTTCTAAGTTTGTCATTTTTGGTCCTTGTAATTTCTGTCTAAGTTTAAGTAGGGGCTGGTAATTTTTAGCAATAAAATAGTTTGTTGTTTTGGCAAATTTAGTCCCTGCCTTTTTATTAAGTCTTTTATAATTTCAGTTTTTGCAACCTTTAGTCCCTAGCTTTTATAAACTTTTAATTTTCTTACATTTCTTATATAAACTAGTTTTTCTAAATTACATTTTCAGTCCTTTTAGTTTTTATAAACTATTTCTTAATTTTCTTTTATAGAATAGTTTTTCTAAATTACATTTTCATAAATCACTTAATTAGTTTTAAATTGTTTTAATTCAAAAAAAAAAAAAATAAATAAATAAAAAAAAAATAAAAAAAAAAGAAGAAAAAAAATATTTTTCTTTTTCCAAATTTTCTTTTATCATTTTTAATCTAGGAAAATTATTTTTATATTTTTAGGTTTTAAATTTCACAAAATCATTTTTAGTTACGTTTTATAATACGTCGCATAACGTTTTTTTAATTTCAAATTTTCGTTCTTAAAATTCATATGCTTAGTTTAATTGTTGCATTAGATTAATTAATTGTTTGCTTTTATTATTTTAATTGTTCGTAGCATAAAATCAAAATCAATCACTCTTTTTCACACATTCACTACACGTATTCGACTCCGATACGACAACTCGATATTCGACCTTCGTTGGGAAACGACCCGGGGAAAAAGCATACGTTGCCTTTTCCTTCGGAAAAATAAAATAATATACCAAAAACGACAAATCAAAAAATGGCGCCGCTGCCGGGGAAGGCTTGAAAAGAGTTGGAGTTTCGCCATAAGAATTGTGTTTTGAAGACCCTTCCTCGGAAGTTAATTGTTTTTGAAAAATAAAAAAATACAAAAATATAATAATTAAAAAAACACTTTTCCTAAAGTGTTTTCACCATTAATAATAAATCCTCGGTCTTCCGTTGAAGGAGGGCGGTTGTAAACCATTCCGAAATAACAACAAAACAAATCGTGAAATTGATCGTTATCGGATTACTTTATTACTACAACCTAATTACGGGGTTTAAGGAAGCTTGACATTAAATTGTCGAGCTGAAGAAGGCGGGTTTTTAAGCATCTTCGGAGCTACCTTTGCCTTCCCGCCACGCTGCGCGTAGTTTTAAAGGAAACGGTTACGAATAACGTAACGGTTACCAAAAATAAAATAAATTTGTTTTTCAAGGTTTTCCTTATATATAAAAATCCAAAAAGATTTTCTTTCCAAAATTATTTTTTCTCTTTTGTGATTTTTCATGTTCCTAAATTTGAAAATTCAAAAATATTCTTCTTCAATCTTCTTATCCGTTTAATTCTCATCTTCTTAATCCTCTATTTGTTTAATTCTGATGGACTCAATTATTCCTTGTGTCGGTTGTGGAGAACCACTTTTTGGAATGCCGTGTCGGTGGTGTACGTGCGAACGGTGCGGAAATGATATTCGAAACGGAAGTTGTTTGTTTTGTGGTTCGAGGAATTCAGTTGATTATAATCAAAATATGAATTCATTCAATGACTCTTCAAATTTCTACAACTACCCACCACAGCCCGATATATCTTCGTTCAATCAACGTTATTGCGACGGGTGTGGAGATTCGATTGATCCGACATCGTCTTATTGTCAACGGTGCACTTGCGAGAGGTGTGGTAGAAATTTGATCAATGGATTTTGTTCGTTCTGTGCTTCGGAAGTCGAAAATTCATTCACTTATGATTTTAATCCGAACATTTCCAATTATTCCCAAAATAATTTCACTCACCCTCCTCAAAACTTTTATGAGCAAGAACCGTATTTCAATGATACATCGAACCTTTCTTGTCCAAATTGTGGAGGTCCTCATAATGACTATCAATGTCAACCGTGGAATCAAAATTACTATGAACCGAATCCTTGTTATAGTACTCCCGGTTTTGACAATTTCCAACCTCCACAACCACTCAATCAAGAACTTCTCATGGAACTATTAGAATCTACAAAGAAATATAACCATGGACTTCTAGAGTTAACAAAAAGCTTTAAGGATATGGTTAATCAATTTAACAAAAAAACTTCTGGAGAACTTCAAGCTAAAGAACAAGCAGCTAGAGTAAACTCCCAATATCGTCAAACTTTCGTTTACGATGACGACGATGATGAGGACTCTGGGTGGGGAGTTTATGAGAGTTCGTCAGTTGCAACCATACCCGTCGTTCCTACCAAAGAGCCCGAGGACTCTCTAAAAATGGGGGACGAGCATCTTAACACTATTCCGGCAACGGAATCAGACGGTGTTGAGAACCTCGTCCCAATCCCAAGTGAGTCTAAGGAAATATTTGACGGTGAATTTGATTCACAATCTTATGGAGATTCCCTTGACGTTTCCGAGATTACTTCCGGAATTTTCTCTAATCCTCTTTTTGAATATAATAAAGAGTACACTTTCAGTGTTATTAATCCTCTTTTGATGAGGGGTTAGAGAACGTCGAGGCCAAGGACTCTACAAGTAATGAGTCAGATACGGAGACAATAATGGACGAGGTGCAAACTTCTAGCATACAAAGTACAGCACATGTCCCACCTCCGTATATCCTTTCAGAGCTCAAGCTCAAAGACAAACTTCATAAGAATCATATCATATCTCCTCCAGAGTATGATTTCTATGATTTTGAGGAAGATCATGACCCGGGGGGAGATGTACTCTATCCTAAGAGTTTGATTATCAATGATTTCACCCCAACCCTCCCTCCCGAGGTTTTCAAGAGCTTTGATGATGAAGAATGGGTCCCCATTCTAATAATGATCTTTCTTCCCTTCTACACCTATTCGGTGACTTCTCCTCTTCTTCACTCATTTGTGAGTGAAGATGTCATCTTTGACCCCGGCATTTCTCATTCTTTTAAGCCACGGGTATCTCATCGGAGTGGAACTTTCATGTGCTTCAGTGTTTATCCAAACATATTGATCGAAAGTCCGATGGAGATTATCTTTTCCACATGCTCCCCCAAGGACAAATAAATTCGGGGTCGAGTCAAGCTCATGTGACTCGGTTACCAAAAACAAGCGCTTCGTGGGAGGCACCCCATGCTTATCTATCTATCTTCTTATCTTATTTCTAATAAAACATGAGGAGGGATCCCCTCTTCCGTATCTTGTGTTTCTTGTGATATGTCCAGGAATGCCCGATGATGAAGACTCTCGTGCTCGTAGTCTCCTTCACGCTACTCGAGTTTCATCATCCGCTGCTTATCCGATATCCTACATCTTATCGTTGTACATCTATCTTTTGGCATAATTAATAAACGGCCTTAGATTTTTGTAGGAGAACCCTTACCTTTAAGACATTGAGGACAATGTCTCGCTTTAGTCTGGGGGGGTAATCTGTCGATTTGATTTTTGCCTTGCATTTTTGCGGTTTACTCATGCAACCCCGTTTTTCCTCCAAAATTGAAAAAATCCAAAAAATGAGAAAAATTTTAAAAATTTTTGCAAAAATATAATAAGTTTTGACATTTTTGTTGATTTTCCGCTGGAGAGAGTAGGAATAAAATTCTGACTTGACCGGGCGTGTTGAGCCCTAGCTTGTCTCCTTAACCGTTTATAATCTATAAGCTCGTGCTAGTCTTTTACATAAGGAGCTAGAAAATGCGAATTCTTTTCAAGAATTTGCAAGTTCCCGTATTTGACTTTATATATGCGTGGCTTGATTATTTGGCTAAGCATTCGCGGATCTTATTACTTAAGATTTTAAATTTGCGAAGAACGAGAAATGATAGAGTTGTTTATAAGTTAGATTGCTAAACGTGGAGTAGTGGTTCTCTTTAGAGCTCATCGAAGTTATTTGTGGTTTTTTGTTCCCATCAGCTTGTTTCACCAAAATAATACTCTATGAATAATTAAAGGTATTTTAGTTTTGGCGATAATTAGTTTTTATCTCTTCCTTAGAGAATTCTTGCTTATAGGAGTTGGGTACACATCAAGGTACTGTCAGTGTTACGGTGTAATAGACTATTCCATCTTGCCGGCTCGCAACCGATGTTGGGATTGTTATAAAAGCCGTAGGACTCGGGATTTGGCAAAATATATAATGAATAATGAATAATAATAATAATCCAAAGCCATAAAAAGTTTTCTGCATCTTGCCGGTTCGCAGCCGATGTTGTAGACTTCTAATAAAGGCAGAGGAAAATTTCCAAGGTCATAATAGACTATCACATCTTGCCGGTTCGCAGCCGATGTTGTGATTGTTATAAAGGGCCAAGGATTAATAATATGTGCTTAATAATGATTAAAAATGCCAAATTTCGACTCCGAGGTATCCTAATAAAGGCTTCCGTCTCTGGACTCGTAGATGAGTTGTTTCGGTCGCAAATAAAAGGGATATTCTCAAAATCGTGTTAAATCAGAGACCTTGATGTGGACCTCATTTTTGTATGCAACGGTTTTCGAGGGAAGGTTTGGAAACTACTTAGCGTCTAAACTAGGTATCTTTATCGGATTAAAAATTATCGAAACGAGAATTTGAAGAAATTCATTTCTCACCAAAAATAAAATAAATAGAGAGAAATAGGAATTTGGGAACGAGAAGTCCACAATTAGCTTTTTGAGTAGTGTTGGCAGTCTAACTTGTAGATGACAATGATTTCGTTTTTAAGCTTAGTTTGGGGACTTGTGAAAAATCAGGGACGACGAATTTTATCCGTATGGTCACTTCCTCTTGTGTCGTGTTTCCTACTCAAAGATCCTAAAAATTATCGAAAGATAATGATTCTCGACAAAGCCGTCACGTGAAAAATAAGAAAATACAAAAATAGAATAAAAAGGAAAATCGGGGAGTTCTTATAATATTGCATGAGGACATTGCAATAGCTTAGTCTGGGGGAATTTTGGTATGTGCTTAAACACATACCATTTCTAGACCAAAACCGGACCCAAAAAGACCAAAAACCCGACCAAAATGCCAAATATATTGTGTTTTTGTGTTTTTACATATGCAGGCACGGATATCAAAGAAAAGGACAAAATCAAGCAAAGAACCGAGAAACCGAGCACGAGATATGGAAGTGTTGTTTATAGCCGATGCCGAGGAGAAATTATAGTCAAAGTCAACCCGAGGTCCTTCATATTTTCAGAGATTGTCAATTTCATCACTTGGATCTACTTTGGAATATGGCAAGAATGGTCCCTTTATTTCAGAAGAATACACGTTTGGCCCTTATATCCTTTAATCACCAAATCATTAAATCACTAAAAATTAACCCTTAAAACCGGCCATCCTAAATAACCCTTTACCCAATCCAACAATAAAACCATCCAAGCCCAATCCTCCTTCGCCGGCCCAACCTTTGCCCCAACGAACCCGATCCAACACTAAACTCTTAAACCCGGATCAAAAGAATAACCCCACCCGGTCAATGCTTTTCCTTTTTAGCTAAAAGAAATTCGGTCAACAAAATAAACAAACAACACACACCTTCTTATCCTTTTTCACACCCGCTCCCAAAATCACCCCCAATTCCCAAACCGAAGAACCCTAAATTTTTAACCCGAAAAATTACCACAATTAAGGGTAATTCAGTCATTGCACGGACTTCGAGGATGCTATTGACACAAGGAATGACGCGTGGCAGCAATCTATTGGACCGAACACGTAGCTATTATGATCGTACGGTCAAGAGTTGAAGCTTGGAGATAAAGGGAAGATCCAAGGGTGGTGGATAGCTGATGATACGCACGGATCGCCAACGTGGACCCTCGAGAAGGATCGATTGAAGCCTATAAATAGCGGGGATTATTTCCGATCGAAGGCTAGTTTTTTTTTAGTAGTTAGTTTTTAGTTTTTTTTTAGATAGATTAGATTTAATTTTAATCATTTTATTGTTACTTTAATTTTTTCAGTCGAGTTTTAATTTCAGTTGTATCAAGATTTTTATTCGTGTATTCGGTAATTTTGATTAATGAAAAAAAATTATTTCAGTTTTATTTTAATTGTCTGGTTATTTTTATTTCGAGTTATTATAATTGTTTTGAAGTTTTGAGGTTGTTTATTGAATCAGTTGTTAAAATGATTTGAGTTGCTAAAATAATTTGAGTTATTACAATTTGAGTTTTTTAGGCTGTTTTTGAGGTTGTCGATTTGATTTTTATATATTCTCTGTATTGCTTTGAGTAAGCTGTTGAAATTGCTGTGGTATTAAGCTGATGGTGAAGAGAAGCAGGATAAGGGTTTTGTTAGTAGCTTAAGCCTGGGTTGTTATTATTGTTTGGATATTGGGTTCGAGAGAAGCAGGATAATGGGTATGTTATTTTAGTTGGCTTATAAGCCTGGGTAGTTTTAAAGTTCTGAGTTCACTTCATGTGCAGCAGGACCGACTTGTGAGTAGTGTTCTATTTTTCCTTGTGATTTGCTTCTTGATTATTAGCTGATCTTGTTTAGCTTTTGTTACTTTTAATTAATTTTAAGTAATATAGTTTTAGAGATTAAAAGCTTAGTATCAAGTAAATTGCATAGGTCTTAAGCTGTTTGTTGTTTAAAGGTGCTAGGTCGAATAGCAGCTTAGCTTATCTGAATTTTTTTAGAATTGTTGAGGTACTTTTAGTTGTTATAAGAAATTTGCAAAATTCTGATTTGGTTTAGAGTAATATTTTTACAACATTTGCGCCACTTTTTCATTTTCTCTGCTATTAAAAAAAAAAAAAAAAAAAAAAAAAAAAAAAAAAAAAATAGTTCAGCAGCTCACTTGTTTTTCACTGCTGATCTAGGCCAATTTTAACCCATCAATTGAGTATTTGTGATAAGTCTTTTCGGATATTTAGTAATCTTTGCTTGCTCAGCTTTCCAAAACAGTTTTCGGCTTCAAAATTGGTTAAGTTTCGAGCGATTTACGAGCGTTTGAAAAGTGCTAGTTGAAAATACAATCTGTGTTAAAACTTTGTTCTTAAGTTTCTAAGTTTGTCATTTTTGGTCCTTGTAATTTCTGTCTAAGTTTAAGTAGGGGCTGGTAATTTTTAGCAATAAAATAGTTTGTTGTTTTGGCAAATTTAGTCCCTGCCTTTTTATTAAGTCTTTTATAATTTCAGTTTTTGCAACCTTTAGTCCCTAGCTTTTATAAACTTTTAATTTTCTTACATTTCTTATATAAACTAGTTTTTCTAAATTACATTTTCAGTCCTTTTAGTTTTTATAAACTATTTCTTAATTTTCTTTTATAGAATAGTTTTTCTAAATTACATTTTCATAAATCACTTAATTAGTTTTAAATTGTTTTAATTCAAAAAAAAAATAAATAAATAAATAAAAAAAAAATAAAAAAAAAAAGAAGAAAAAAAATATTTTTCTTTTTCCAAATTTTCTTTTATCATTTTTAATCTAGGAAAATTATTTTTATATTTTTAGGTTTTAAATTTCACAAAATCATTTTTAGTTACGTTTTATAATACGTCGCATAACGTTTTTTTAATTTCAAATTTTCGTTCTTAAAATTCATATGCTTAGTTTAATTGTTGCATTAGATTAATTAATTGTTTGCTTTTATTATTTTAATTGTTCGTAGCATAAAATCAAAATCAATCACTCTTTTTCACACATTCACTACACGTATTCGACTCCGATACGACAACTCGATATTCGACCTTCGTTGGGAAACGACCCGGGGAAAAAGCATACGTTGCCTTTTCCTTCGGAAAAATAAAATAATATACCAAAAACGACAAATCAGTTGTTAATAAGCTAAAAGGGCTTATTAGCCTAAAGTGGAAAACATGTGTTATATATTAAACTTTGCAAGGTTTAACTGAAAAAGTCCCAAGGGCGCGCTGGTGTGGTGTGTGTGTGTTTAAAGGTTGAGAGTGTTGAGGTCAGGGGTTCGAGCCCTGCTCACCCCTGACTTCCACTTTCCCTTTTTATTTTTATTTTTTGGAAAACTTTTTATACAAACCTGTTAATAAGCTAAAAATAAGAAATTTTTGTAAAAGAAGTATTTTTAAAAACTTGAAAATAAGCTGTAACAAGCTGAAAAGCTTGACAGCTTTGAAAACTTAGAAAAAGATGCAAAAGGTTAAGCTGATGGCCAAATAAGATCAAATAAGCTTCAAATAAGCTACAAGATACTAAATCCAATCTAAATCATCATTTACAACATATAATAAGCAGTTATAACAACAAATAAGCACTATGATAGAAAATAAGCTAAAACAAAACACTTATATCAAAACAGCCTAAAGGGGTGATTTCAAGCTGTTAAAAAGCTAATCAAAAGCTAAAATAAAAAATCATAAAAATGTGAAACAACTAAACCAGAAACCAAAGAGCATGTATTCCAAAATTCAGATTCTAAGAGCTTATATTGAGCTTATTAAAAATCAAAAACACAAGCTGCTTTGAACAAAGGAGTTTTGGTTGCAGGTTTACTGTAGCACACAAGAGCTTTAAAATAAGCTAGAACTTGGAACAAATAAGCTCTAATTACTATGGCTAACCTAAATAAACATTTCTAAACTAAATAAAGCTAATTAAATAAGTAGATAAGCACTAAAATTTAAAAAATAAGCAAATTGCAAGACTGCAGCTAAATAGACCCTAAGGGCTATGTTTAAGCTTATGAAAAGCTGTTAAAGAAAATTAATAAAAAAAAATACAAGCTAATGTATCAGCAACCAAATTATCTAAGTTCCAATTTTCAGATTAAATTCTCTTAAAATAAAGAAATTAAAAATCAAAAAGAAAGTCTGGATAGAAAATTAAGGCACTGTGACAGGTTTGGAAAATGGGTAAAAATTGCTATTTTGACTTAGATAAACCTAGACCTGGGTTGAATCAAGTGTAATTTCATATAAGAGACTAATTTAAGCCAACTTAAACAACAATACACCCCTAGACTAGATCCTAACCTAATCTTAGACAAAACTGCTATGAAAAAGTAAAATTTGGAAATTTAACTAAAGTACTTGGAGACTTCTTAAAAATGAAAAATTTGGCTTCTAAACTACAACTATTAATGATCTAAAGCAGTTTCAATTTGGAACTTTGGTCAAAACAAATTTTAGGCCATAAACTCCCTTATCCCAAACACCCCTTTAAAAGCTGTCTGTCTAGATTTTAAACTATAAAAGCTATTTTGAGACAAAAACTTTGAACACAGAGGTTGAAATAAGGTCTAAAACATCTTAAAAAGCAAATTTCAATCCTTAATAAGCAGTTTAAATAAGCAATTAAGAAAAAGCATTTAAAAGCTAATAAAGACAGTGATACATTCAAATACTAAACTAAAGTTATCTAGGCTATCAAAAAAACATAAAAGGCATACATTACCACTAATAAGCATAAATAAGCTGAAATAAGCAATAAATAAGTTGTGCTACAATAAAATCAAAGAAATACAAAAAAGATTAGAAATTTGCTCACTTGAGACCCTCGCTAAACAAGGGCTCCAAATTGGCAGCTACAAGCTCCTAGCTTGTAAACAAGCTAGGTACAGTCCATCTTGCCCCTCCATTGCAGGCAACTTCCATGGATTTCCACATTTGCTAAGGTAAAACTGGTTTTTTATGCTTTATATATATATATATATATATATATATATATGTATATATTTTAATTTTTTTTTAATTTTTTATTTTTTTTATTTGGAGACTGAGAAAGATTGTAATTAGTCTTAAATGTGAAACTTGTATTTAGTTTAACATTTCAATAAGTAAAAGCTTGTGATGAATTAAAAGAGCAAGACAGGAAATAAAGTGTGAAACTGGGAAAACTTTTATTACTTAAAAAAACTGGGTACAAACTTAAAATTACAAAGGAAACTTAAATTAAAACGGAATTAAATTAAAACTAAAACTAAAACTACTTGCTACTTGTTTCTTCCTATTACATACGATCCTATTTATACTAAGAAGTAAAACTGGGTCTTCTTCATTTGTGCTTCCTTTGTGTGTTAAAACAGCTTCAAATCCTCTTTGTGCTTCTTTGGAGCAAATCCCAGCCATTGGTTTGATCAAAAGATCATCACAGCCCTTTATAGAAATTTTGGCGCCAAAATGAGATGTGGATTGCCAGCGTGGCAATGGGCACTGTGGTATGTTGGGGGTTGACTTTGTGTTGTTCTTGGCATGGAGTGCCTGGGAGGGGGCAATGGTGGAGTAAGGTGGCTAGTAGCAGGAGTTGCAGGGAAGGTGTTGGGTGTTTGCTTTTGGCGGGTAAAAGTGGGAGAGGGAAAGGCTGTTTGACCCCGTTTTTTATTAATTGACCCTTTTGGCCTGGGTCACAAAGGTTTGGCTGGGGGTTCATTTGGTTAGGCTGGGTTCAGGTTTTTTTTATTAATAGGATTGGGCCGGGTTGTTTGATTTGGGCCGGATTGGATTGGGATTTATTAATTAAAGGGTTTGAAATGGGCTGACTTGGCCCATTAAATTGGGTTGAGTCGGCCCATAAAAAACGGTTTCGGGTTCGTTTTTCCAAGCTGAATCCAAAACTATATTCCGGGATTGAATTTGACTCCATCTGATTTTGGCCAGATGCACAAGTTTTTTCGAGTCGATCTGAAAATGCCCGTTTTTGCTCTGTTTTCAATCCTTTGTACCTGAAACACATAAAAACACCATCCAAGGATATTTGCAATATAAAATGGTATATTTGGCTGTTTTCAGTATTTTATGTATCAAAAATGGGCGTAAAATGATGAGTATTTAGGCACTCATCATCCCCCCACACTATCAGTTGCTAGTCCCTAGCAATCCGATCATATAAAGTAATGAAATGATCAAAAGAAATACCAAGGATACCCCGTTTTGACTTTTTATTAAATGCAAGAAATTTAAACTAGAACAAAAACAGATACATGCTTGATTTTCAAAAACGGTATCATAGAACAGGATTCACACAAAATGGGTGTCTCCAGGGAATGGTAATCGTCATCCTCTTTTTTATACTCCCAACTAAGCTTAAATTCATATGTGCAAATGTTTTGGTAAAATGCTAACACTACTTATACTAGCAATCTATGTAAGCCGAAACTTAACTTTTCACTCCCACAATTATTCAACTTAAGTGCGTGTGCTCACTTTCAAAGTTTTGACCGCAAAAATCGACACTTGTTATGGCTGTTATTCATTTAAGTCAAATACTACTTTACCAGGAACTTCGGAAATCTAAGGATCAAAAAGGACCTTTTCCATGTAGCGGCTTTCTTCTTGGCACATCCCAAACCAGTTGATTTTAGGTGACCAGGCTTTTGACACCTCACAGAGAATAGTACCGGAATAAGAGGGATTTTGATTTCAAAGATTTCTGATATTCCCACTAAGTTAGTATTAAGACTTAAATAGATAACAACAAACGATCATTCAGAGATTAGAGATTCAAAGGTGAGATCACACCATGTAGCGACTTTCTTCTCGGCACATCCCAAACCAGTTGGTTTTAGGTGACCAGGCTTTTGACACCCCACAGAGAATAGTATCGGAGCTTTCGGGACCTTTGAAATCAACAACCTACCAAATTACCGTTAACTTTTATGAAAAAATTGATGAATATGAGTTCAACTTCCGATTCAAATTTAAGAAAAAGCAAGTTTCGAACATATATACACATTTTTATTCAACACACATTCATTTTTTATCATTTTTTTAACAACATTATACTTACATTTTTACTTTTGCAACATTCAAGCAATATTACTCACTTTATTTTGCAATCTTATTCCACTTTTAAGAAAGTATGCTTTCTCCAAAATATAAATAAAAATTTGAACTCGGACTCTATCAAAATTGTATAAACATTTGTTTTACACAACAAAACGATTTTAACGTTCAAAAGTTTAAAAACAGCACGTATTTATGTCAGATTAAGAGCTTCTGGGAGGAAAAGCCATAGATTACTTATATAAGCTCTAAAGAGAACCAACTACTCCACGCTTAGCATTTTCACTTGCACAAATCGTAAAACCTTAGCCTAATCGTTAAGGAAGCAGCCAGATCAATACTCTGGCAGAGTCGGGATTCCCCTTGTTCTAACCTAATCAAGACTAAACACTTCTTTTTATTGTGCAAAGCACTTCTTTTTCATGCAATTTCTTATTTAAAAACAAAAAAATTTTGAAAATTTTGGTCAAAACGGGGGTACTAGGGCACTAGAAGGTACACATGTGATCAAATTCGCTAGAATCCCCCCCCCCCCACACTTAGAATTGAATATTGCCCTCAATATTCAAAGTACCGGCTATTATGCCGACGCTTAGAACGTAAAAAGGTAATACCACTAACCAAGTGTGGAACAGAATTCTTTTCTCACAAAAAAGATTAAAAAGATATCCCTAGATAATCGTTAGCAAAAAGATCGGATATTGGGCGGCTGAATTGAAAACAGGCGCTTCAATCATCACAAACTAAGGGAGACCTGAAAATAAGAGCAAACAACACACAAAAGCAAAGCACAGTGGAGGAATTCCCCCACACTTAGTGTTAGAAAATAGAAAGAAGACAGAAACATGGGTTGTCACCCATGCAATGCTAATGTTTTTGTTAACCGAGTCACTAGCTTGACTCGACCCCGAATTCATTGGTTCCTGGGGAAGCAAGTGGAAGAGAAAATCTCCATCGGACTTTCATTCAAGATGTTTGGATAAACATTGAAGTTCTTGAAAGTTCCACACCGATGAGATACATCCAGCTTAAAAGATTGATAACTGGAGATGCCGGGGTCAAAAATTGTGTCTTCACTCCCGAAGGAGAGAAGGAAAGGACAAGTCACCGTATAGGTGAAGAAAGGTAGAAAACCTCGAATGACATATGTGAAGTCAATATAATGGCGATCCTCAAAGGGAATAGTCACATATGTCGGAGAAAGAATGTCCTTTTGAATCTCGGGATTAAGAATCGAGATCGTATCATCAAGTTCAGAAACAATAGAGTCCTTGACCTCATCATTCTCTAACACTTCATCAAAAAGAGGATTTACGTCGCTAGAAAAGTACTCGTCATCAAATTCAAAAAGAGAGTTCGAATAGACCTTGATACTTTCATTTAGAACGTCCTCATCCGAAAGTGATTCGTCATCACTAGAGGAAAAATCATCTTTGGAATTGAAAAGAGGTTTAGAGAAAATCCCGGAAGTATCCTCAGAAATGTCAAGAGGATCATCATCACAATAAGACCAATCACATTCACTGTAGGATATATCCTCAGACTCACTTGGGGTTGGGAAAAGGTTCTCAACACTAGACTTTATGAATTCGTCCGATTCCTTTTCAGGAATAGTGCTAAGATGCTCATCCCCCATAATTAGAGAGTCCTCGGAGTCCATAGTCGGTAAGATGGATGTGATTGTAATAGACTGAGGGAGTTGAGAAATATTATCATTCAAAGGAATATCACTCTCCTCGTCTTCCTCCTCATCATTGTTGCTAGCATAAATGGCTTTTATACGTTCCATTTGCTCTTCTGCTAGCAATTCTGCAATACTTTTGTCCTTTTGCTTATTCTGGACGGGAGTAATTGCAGCTGACGAATTCTCATAATATTCCTTCATTTGAATAGTATCCTCATCATCCTCATCGAGAATGGCAGCCTTGAGAAATTGGGAACGTCTTTTAGCAGTTTGCTCTCTTGCCAATAATTCAGCAAGGGATTTTTCGTTGCGAGCTGATTGTTCCTCGGCTAGCAATTCTCTCATAGATTTTTCATGAGGATTTTGATGAATGACGGAATACTGTGGGGGTTGGAAATTGTCAAAACCGGAAGTATTGTAACAAGGATTAGGTTCTTGATTCAACGGTTGACATTGACAATTATCATGAGGGCCCCCACAATTTGCACAAGAAACGTTCGGTGCATTCTGAAATGATGTATCAGTGAAATTTTGATAGCACGGTTCTTGCTCAAATGAATTTTGAGGAGGGTGGCTAAAATCGTTTTGAAAATTTGGATAAGTGAATGTATTTCCGATTTCAGAAGTGCAACACATACAAAGTCCATGAGTAAACCCACATCCTTTGCAAAAACACCATTCACAAAGTGAACCATCTCCTAACGGATCTCCACACCCATAGCAATAAAACTGATCGAACGAAGACATCTAGGGCTGTGGAGGGTAGTCGGGAAAACTTTGAGAATACGCCATAAGAATTAAACATTAACGAGGGATAAGAAGATAGAATTAAACGGTTTAAGAGGATAAAGAAGAAAATTAAAAGAAAATATTTTTGGGTTTTTTCGAAAAACAACTCAATTAAAACGAGACCGAATAAAAAAACAGGGAACTTAAACCAATAATCAACAAGCGTACGGTAACTCTCTAAAAGAAAAACGCACAAAGTGGCGGAGGAACAAAGGTGGGCAATAAATGCCACTTAAAAACCCGTCCCTTTCGGTTCGACAATTTAATGTCAATCCTCCTTAAACCTCTCTTATAGTTTGTTTCTCAATTAAAGGTGAGCCGATATTCGCAAGTGATACAAAGGCAAGTTTTGATCTTTAGTTTGGGAACTTATTATGATAATACCCAAAGTTGATGAGTATTATATTGAGATTCTCTTTTATCTTTATTTAACACAAGAAAGTGAAAAATCTTTTTGTATTTTTAATCTGATATATATATATACAAAGAAAAAGAAAAATATTTTTGTTTTTTATAATTTTATGAAAGCGATAACTTCACGACGAAGGATCTCCAAGTTACTAATCGTTTAAACCTTAACGATATTGTCGCAACACAACCTCCCCGGCAGCGGCGCAAAAAACTTGATAGTATGAAAATATATCAGATACGCGATATACGCGGGAATTGACGAATCAGCCCTTTAGGAAAAAGGCCAATTTACAAAACCCACGGATACGTTATATAAGATACCGGGCAAGTGATCACCCGGGTCGTTTCCCCAACGAGGTGTGAATCGAGGATTTCGTGTAAGGCTCGGGATTAAAGTGCTTGAAGTGTGGATTTGGATTTTTTATGTTTTTATTACTCTAATGAAGTATTAGAAAGGAAATGTGCAAAGAAAATAAAGCAAAAGACAATTTACGTTAAAAACGCAAAACGGGACTGAGAAACGAGCCCGGAAAACCAAATTCTTTAAAAATTAACCCTACAAGTGCAAATTTACTTTTCCTAAGTCCTAAATGATAAAAGAAAATTTTAGAAAAAAGAATTATATTTTTTTGACTTTTATATTTTTTATTATGAATTAAAAACAGTTTTAAACTAATTAAATTATAAAAAATACTAAACTATAAAATAAAAATCTGAAATTTTTTACAAAAGTACTTGAAGTGGTAAAGAGTGCAGGAAAAATAAAGTGGATGAAACATCTTATTCGTATAAGCTGTTAATAAGCTAAACGGGCTTATTAGCCTAAAGTGGAAAACATGTGTTATATATTAAACTTTGCAAGGTTTAACTGAAAAAGTCCCAAGGGCGCGCTGGTGTGGTGTGTGTGTGTTAAAGGTTGAGAGTGTTGAGGTCAGGGGTTCGAGCCCTGCTCACCCCTGACTTCCACTTTCCCTTTTTATTTTTATTTTTTTGAAAACTTTTTATACAAACCTGTTAATAAGCTAAAAATAAGAAATTTTTGTAAAAGAAGTATTTTTAAAAACTTGAAAATAAGCTGTAACAAGCTGAAAAGCTTGACAGCTTTGAAAATTTAGAAAAAGATGCAAAAGGTTAAGCTGATGGCCAAATAAGATCAAATAAGCTTCAAATAAGCTACAAGATACTAAATCCAATCTAAATCATCATTTACAACAGATAATAAGCAGTTATAACAACAAATAAGCACTATGATAGAAAATAAGCTAAAACAAAACACTTATATCAAAACAGCCTAAAGGGGTGATTTCAAGCTGTTAAAAAGCTAATCAAAAGCTAAAATAAAAAATCATAAAAATGTGAAACAACTAAACCAGAAACCAAAGAGCATGTATTCCAAAATTCAGATTCTAAGAGCTTATATTGAGCTTATTAAAAATCAAAAACACAAGCTGCTTTGAACAAAGGAGTTTTGGTTGCAGGTTTACTGTAGCACACAAGAGCTTTAAAATAAGCTAGAACTTGGAACAAATAAGCTCTAATTACTATGGCTAACCTAAATAAGCATTTCTAAACTAAATAAAGCTAATTAAATAAGCAGATAAGCACTAAAATTAAAAAATAAGAAATTGCAAGACTGCAGCTAAACAGACCCTAAGGGCTATGTTTAAGCTTATGAAAAGCTGTTAAAGAAAATTAATAAAAATAAAACAAAAATACAAGCTAATGTATCAACAACCAAATTATCTAAGTTCCAATTTTCAGATTAAATTCTCTTAAAATAAAGAAATTAAAAATCAAAAAGAAAGTCTGGATAGAAAATTAAGGCACTGTGACAGGTTTGGAAAATGGGTAAAAATTGCTATTTTGACTTAGATAAACCTAGACCTGGGTTGAATCAAGTGTAATTTCATATAAGAGACTAATTTAAGCCAACTTAAACAACAATACACCCCTAGACTAGATCCTAACCTAATCTTAGACAAAACTGCTATGAAAAAGGAAAATTTGGAAATTTAACTAAAGTACTTGGAGACTTCTTAAAAATGAAAAATTTGGCTTTTAAACTACAACTATTAATGATCTAAAGTAGTTTCAATTTGGAACTTTGGTCAAAACAAATTTTAGGCCATAAACTCCTTTATCCCAAACACCCCTTTAAAAGTTGTCTGTCTAGATTTTAAACTATAAAAGCTATTTTGAGACAAAAACTTTGAACACAGATGTTGAAATAAGGTCTAAAACATCTTACAAAGCAAATTTCAATCCTTAATAAGTAGTTTAAATAAGCAATTAAGAAAAAGCATTTAAAGGCTAATAAAGACAGTGAAACATTCAAATACTAAACTAAAGTTATCTAGGCTATCAAATAAGCATAAAAGGCATACATTACCACTAATAAGCATAAATAATCTGAAATAAGCAATAAATAAGCTGTGCTACAGTAAAATCAAAGAAATACAAAAAAAAAATTAGAAATTTGCTCACTTGAGACCCTAGCTAAGCAAGAGCTCCAAATTGGTAGCTACAAGCTCCTAGCTTGTGAACAAGCTAGGTACAGTCCATCTTTCCCCTCCAATGCAGGCAACTTCCATTGCTTTCCACATTTGCTAAGGTAAAACTGGTTTTTTATGCTTTATATATAGAGTGCACAGGGCATGTAATCACTAAACAGACCTATAATAACTTAAATTAAACTTAATGAAACATAAATTAACAACTATAATCAGCAATTAATCAACATAACTAATTAAGTACTTTTATACTAAAGAAATTGAAAATTAAAGAAACAAGCTGATAACCTTAAATTTCTAACTGCATATGGTTTAAACCAGATCAAATTCCACCTACAAGTACTTCCAGGCCTGCCCCAATGTCCAAAGAACAGGTTACCCCCTCCTTTGACTATTGTTGACCAGAGTGCAATATTGCTTGAAACTGATTTATAAGCTTACTAAAAGCTATAAGCAGCTTTAGTAAGCTTATTTGAGTGGTAATTAAGCTAATTGAAGCTTGGATTTAGGACATGTAAAACTGATTTTATGAAAGAAAATATAAAAACAAGAAACTTAGATCAAACTTTGAATTAATACTTGAAATGAATTACAACTGACTAAGATGCTTTAGTTCAATACAGGGAAGCTTAAGATTACAATTTTAGAAACTAATTAAGACATTAAAATTAAAAACGACATACATAAAAAAAATAAAAACTAAAACTACTCTCTTTCTAGCTTTTCTCCCTCTATTTATTCAACAAAAGAGCTTCCACTTGCACTCTGATCATTTCCCACCATTCATCTTAGCCATTGGATGCTTGGACTCGTTTTTAGCCGTTGATGAAGATTTTGGCGCCAAAAAAATATTGCAACTGGACTGATGACTTGGAGGGAAGAAGGAAGCATTAAATGCAATTTGGTTTGTTGTGGAGGTGGAGGGGACAAGGTGTGGAGAGGTGAAGGTGAGCTAGAGGTGATGATGATGTTGGTGTTGCAGAAAAAGATGGCGGTTTGGAGGGAAAACCAGGGGAGGGAGTGGTATACAACTTCCATTGCTTTCCACATTTGCTAAGGTAAAACTGGTTTTAGTTTAACATTTCAATAAGTAAAAGCTTGTGATGAATTAAAAGAGCAAGACAGGAAATAAAGAGTGAAACTGGGAAAACTTTTATTACTTTAAAAAACTGGGTACAAACTTAAAATTACAAAGGAAACTTAAATTAAAACTGAGTTAAATTAAAACTAAAACTAAAACTACTTACTACTTGTTTCTTCCTATTACATACGATCCTATTTATACTAAGAAGTAAAACTGGGTCTTCTTCATTTGTGCTTCCTTTGTGTGTTAAAACAGCTTCAAATCCTCTTTGTGCTTCTTTGGAGCAAATCCCAGCCATTGGTTTGATCAAAAGATCATCACAGCCCTTTATAGAAATTTTGGCGCCAAAATGAGATGTGGATTGCCAGCGTGGCAATGGGCACTGTGGTATGTTGGGGGTTGACTTTGTGTTGTTCTTGGCATGGAGTGCTTGGGAGGGGGCAATGGTGGAGTACGGTGGCTAGTAGCAGGAGTTGCAGGGAAGGTGTTGGGTGTTTGCTTTTGGCGGGTAAAAGTGGGAGAGGGAAAGGCTGTTTGACCCCGTTTTTTATTAATTGACCCTTTTGGCCTGGGTCACAAAGGTTTGGCTGGGGGTTCATTTGGTTAGGCTGGGTTCAGGTTTTTTTTTATTAATAGGATTGGGTCGGGTTGTTTGATTTGGGCTGGATTGGATTGGGATTTATTAATTAAAGGGTTTGAAATGGGCTGACTTGGCCCATTAAATTGGGTTGGGTCGGCCCATAAAAAACGGTTTCGGATTCGTTTTTCCAAGCTGAATCCAAAACTATATTCCGGGATTGAATTTGACTCCGTCTGATTTTGGCCAGATGCACAAGTTTTGTCGAGTCGATTTGAAAATGCCCGTTTTTGCTCTGTTTTCAATCCTTTGTACCTGAAACACATAAAAACACCATCCAAGGTTATTTTCAGTATAAAATGGTATATTTGGCTGTTTTCAGTATTTTATGTATAAAAAATGGGCGTAAAATGATGAGTATTTAGGCACTCATCAATACGTTTCCGTCCGTTTTCATACGTTCTTAGCGATTTTTATACGTTTTCGTCCGATTTTATATGTTTTCTTATGTTTTCATACGCTTTTTATAAGAAAACGTATAAAAACTAATGAAAACTTATAAAAACGGATGAAAACGTATAAAAACGGACGAAAACATATAAAAACGGACGAAAACGGATAAAAACATAAAAAAGGTATAAAAGCGGATGAAAACGTATAAAAACGGACGAAAATAGATAAAAACGTATGAAACCGTATAAAACCGAATGAAAAAGAATAAAAACGGACAAAAACATATAAAAACGGATAAAAACGTAAGAAAATATATAGAATGGACGAAAACGTATAAAAAACATACAAAACGTATAAAACCGGATAAAATCGTAAAAAACATATAAAAACGGATAAAAACATAAGAAAACGTATAAAAACGGACAAAAACGTATAAAAACAGACGAAATCAGATAAAAATCTAAGAAAACGAATAAAAACGGACGAAAACGTATACAAACAGAGGAAAATGTATAAAAATGTAAAAAAACACGTATAAAAGCGTATGAAAAACGTATAAAAATGGACGAAAACGTATGAAAACGGACAAAAATGTAAGAAAACATAAGAAAACGGGCGAAAACGTATGAAAACGGATAAAAACGTAAGAAAACGTATAAAAACAGATATAAACGTAAGAAAACGTATAAAAACGGATAAAAACGTAAGAAAACGGACGAAAATGTATAAAAACAAACGAAAATGTATAAAAACGGACAAAAACATATAAAAACGGACGAAAAGGTATCAAAACGGACGAAAAACTTTAAATTATAAACGGTCGTTATTATAAAGGATAGACGAAGCAAACGGTCGTTAGCCAAAAGGGCTAACGTGATGATTACAGAATCCACTTAACACAAGTTAAAAAAAGGACCACGAGGGTTGTTGTTTTGCAAAGATAGTGACTGTCCATGCAAGTTTAAACTTTGAGGGACGGTAGATGAAATCTTCGACAAACCACATGGACTATTTATGTAATTTACTCAATGTTCTATTTTCAGTTTCACTAAACATTTTTATATGTTCTTTGATACATGTTAAGATTTTTTGCTTCAGTTGAATTATCGCATTTTACAACCGTTTGCAATTACATTTTGATATTTTCACATTCTATTTTGAACGTTATACAAAACACTTACCACTATATCGCATATCGTTAATTGTCTACCACTAAGAACCGCTGCCACCAGGCGCTGGTACTCGTCTAGTTACTTTGAAAAAGGCAAAATTATCGAATGGTTAAATCAACAAAAGAAATAACAAAGTGTCTTAATCGAAGATTAGCGCAAACTATATAGGGCTTTTGTGAGAATTGCCCTATAAGAAACGGACTTCCTTAGAAACAATGAAAAAGCTACCTCGACCATATTCAAATGTTTCAACAACCTCCATTTTATTTTATTTTTTTTTTTTTTTTTTTTTTGACCAGCAACAAGACCTCAGGGATAGAGCTTCGGCAAAGCCATCACCCTAACCACAAAGGACTAAAAACTATATTAAACACCCAAATGTCAAAAAACGCTAGCAAGAATCTAGCGACAAACAATTACAAAGACTTACAAGCCGTGATAGGATCTTGAAGAAAACCTATCCAGTTAATCCTAAGCTTTTTGTTTATATTAGATAACCAACGAAACGATGTAGAAACAATCGAATCAAAAAGTAACGCCTTCTTCGGTTTCTCCTCTTGGAATACATTCTGATTTTTGAAATTCCAAATACTCCAAGCTGTCGTTCCAACAACCGCATGTAACCCCTTCTTCGCCAAAATGTGAAGACGAGTATCATACACCCACAACGTCAGCTCTCTAATCGACAACACGGAGGGGAAAACTAAATTCCACCATCGACCAACGAGGGCCCACACATCCCGAGCGAGATCACAATGCAACATCAAATGAGTAATCGTCTCATCCCCTGTATCACAAATACCACACTGATTAGATTGAACAATAATACCTCTAGACATCAGATTCATCCGCGTGGGTAGCTTGTTCAGAAGCATTCGCCATATAAAAATGTTTAGTTTGGCTGGCACTTCTTTTAACCACCTAGTTGCATAAGTATCCAAGCACAAGGTCCCTTTATTTATCAATTTCCTGCCACACTTCACCGAGTAAACACCATCACCCGTCCATATCCATCTATCACGCTGATTTGAACTGACATGGGTCTCGAGAAGGCTCAAAAGAGCGACCCATTGTTCCTCTTCAGCTCCCCCTCTCGGGTTCCTTCGCAAAAAAGGAGCGTTGAGAGCAAGATCCAGCCTATTTGCAACAACAGACTCAGGCTCCTGATCAAGATTGTAAACACGCGGGTATATATCTTTTAGCGAACCATCCATTATCCAATGATCATTCCAGAACCTGGTATCCATGCCATCCCCAACTTTGCGTTTAAAAAGGACATCCAAATGAACATTCTTTTTTTCAAGATCGCGAGAAACTTTTAGAATGCTAATCCAAGTTGAACCAGCATTACCTCTAGGCTCGCTATCGTGCATTCCACCATGATGACCAAATAGAGATTTAATGACCAAAACCCAGAACGCAGATGGGTATGACATAAATCTCCATTTCCACTTAAACAAAAGAGCTCTATTGAACCCGTAGAGGCTTCCAATACCCAAACCTCCGTCTTTTTTACTCGCCATGACTTTATTCCATTTGATCCATGTCATTTTATTCTCGTCCGCATCCGCTCCCAAAAAGAATTTATTTCTACTCGGCTCAAGTTCCTTGATGACCGCAATAGGAGTTTTGAAAATACTCATATAGTATATCGCGATGCTTCCAAGAACCGATTTCAGTAACGTCAACCGACCACCTACTGAAAGGGTATTGACTTTCCATCTAGAAAGCCGGGTCTTGAATTTATCAATTAACTCTTTCCAACCTCCAACTCTAGTCATATTTCCACCAACTGGAACCCCCCAAATACACAAACGGAATAGTAGAAGCCTCATAACCAATAATACTGGCCATACCAGAAATCTCACCCATGGGAACCCCAACTCCCATAAGCATGCATTTGGCCAGATTGATCTTTAAACCTGAGACTAGAAAAAAACATTGAAGTAGCAAGACAATATTTGAAACATTTGTGACATTCTAGTCTCCAAGAAAAATAACGTCATCAGCATAGAAAAGGTGAGATACCGTGACATCCCCATTACCAATTTAAAGACCATGCAATTGAGAGGCATGTATATCACGGGATATCAACATATGAAGACCCTCCATAGTCAAAATAAATAGGAAAGGAGATAGCGGATCTCTTTGCCTAAGATCCCTTCTTATTCTGAAATCATCCGTAGGAGATCCATTGACCAAGATAGAGGTCACAGACGACTCTAGGCATCCCCTAATCCACGCACACCATTTCCTTCCAACCCCCATTTTAATCATTACATCTTGAAGATAATCCCAACAAATAGAATCATAAGCCTTTTCGAAGTCTACCTTAAAAACAAGGGTCTTTTTCTTTTCCTTTTTACACCAATTTAAAATTTCATTTAGGATCATTGGGCCATCCATGATTTGTCTCCCCTTTACGAAAGCCGATTGCTCAGAACTTATCAAATCTTCCACAACACTAGCGATTCTATTGGCAAGAAGTTTACCAACAATCTTGTAGAAACTTCCAATCAAGCTAATCAGCCTATAATCCTTAATAAACACGGGATCCACCACCTTAGGAATAAGAGTGACGAAAGATGAGTTACACCCCAAAGGAATTTTCTCAGTCGAGTGAAAATGATTAATCGCCTTATAGAAATCATCTTCCACTAAACTCCAATATCTTTTGAAAAAATCAAAAGTAAAACCATCCGGACCTGGAGACTTGTCGCTACCACAACCCCAAACAGCCTCTTTAATTTCCTCTTTCGAGAACACCAGTTCCAGCTCGACACTTTGATCCGTTGACAGAACCCTCGAAAACTGAAATTCCATTCTCGGTCTCGACCTCACAAAGGGGCTAAATTTCTCAGAAAAATAAGATTTAAATTCATTTTTAACCCTTACCGGGTTCTTTTCCCATGCACCGTCCACCATAATTCCACGGATAGCAATTTGTCTTCTTTTTTGATTTATGAGACCGTGAAAATATTTTGAATTTTCATCACCTTCTACACTCCATTTAACCCTTGCCTTTTGAGCAAGATCAAGGCCCTCCCTTCTATTAATTTCTCCTAATTTTTTTAACACAACCACGCCTTGCCTCCAACTCATCAGTAGAAGCATTACCAATTTCTGCCTGGGATTCGATATCTTTGACATTTTTCAATAAATCCTGCTTCTCCTTTTGTTCCTTTTTTCTTCTATCAGAGTTCCAAGTCTTTAATGTATTTTTCAATCTTTTCAACTTTTTCTTTACCGCCACAATAGGATTCGAATCGCCTACAGAAGGCATGGACCACGAATTTGCAAAAAGGTCATCGAACCCAACCTCCATTTATTGTATTAAGTTATTCGTTTATCTAGTAGAAGTATAAGGTTCTTTTTAATTGGTGATTGGGTTTTGTCGTGACGGCGGTGGTGAGTGGGTTTTGTGGTGACATCGGTGTTGGTCAGGGGTGACGACAATAGTGGTGACAGTAGGTGGCGTTGGAGGTGAAAATGATGGTGGTGGGGTTGGTGGTTGTGGCAGTAGTTGGTCGTGGTGGTGGTGGTGGTGGTGGTGATGGTGGACATGAGGCGATGAAACTTAACAAAAAATCGTTAAATATTTAGCAAAAATCCCATATTGGCTAAAAACATGTTTGGCCACCTTTGATTTGGAAAATAAATAAATAAATAAATAAAATGGGTACATATCTTGAATGGAAATTAGCCTCAAGTTGGGTACCATTTTGTGAGAAGTGACAACAAATGAGCAAGCAATCAATCATCAAATATTCAAATGATGACCTTTATAATAGAAGTTGCTAACATTAGTTGATGATAACAGTATTTTCATGTAATGAGCTTATAAAGAAGTGATCAAACTTACAATTGAGCTTTTAAGCTTCACATAGCTATGTATTCTTCAATCGGCTTCTAAGCAAATTCATGTTATTTTTCGGTTTGGTTTAATATGAAAATTGTTTGGTTTATCCTGTAGGCATGAATTTGAAAACCTTATACTATTAGTGCAGAAGAACCATGACCTGAACAGCCATATTACATTACATGTAACAAAACTGACCATGAACCATCTATAAACATCCACATCCATATATAACTCAATGAGCTTCAGTACTAGATAAGCTTACAATTCCTTTCAAATAACCCTTTCGATAAGACCAAATCAACATTACAAAAACACAATCATAGGCTTTCAAACAAATCTGACCCATACCAATTTTAGCACTCCACTTTTAACCTTTATGGGGGCAAACTTGACTTTTAACCATACAATGTGGAGTACTACTTAACAATATCACAGACAGAACCAAGTAAATGCCAAATTTGATCCGATACAGAGCTACAAAAATAGTTGTTTGCGAAATATGATGAAAAGACAAGTGCAGGTTACAAGAAGGCGTATGGAGGTACAAGAATATTAACGAATTGTTACCCTTTTCATATCTAAACTAAAAATATGTATCTTCATTATTCCTCTTATTCAGGTACAAGGAGGAGAAGTGAGTTCCAGCGTATGCTGCACTCAAGAATGTTACTGTTGTTGTCGAGCTCTTGTCCAGCCAGCAGGAGCTTATGTTGTTGGTGTGACGGAATACCTTCCATATCCTGTATCTTCTTGAGCAAGTTCCCGACAGTCTTTGTGCTTTTAACTTTTAGAACAGTCGTCTTCCCATTCAACATTTTGACCAATATCTGTAATCGTGCCCTTGGTTTTGGTAAGCAATACAGTGTGCAACTGTTGGGGATGTTGGAGAGGATAAGGCTGTCATGAAGCTGTTTTCCTTCACAGAATAAGACATGCTGGTTTAAGGGAAGACCTTTCTTAGCTTCAATCAATGATTTGACACAACTGATAGTATCAGAGAGATTGACTTCCAGATTGATACTCTCTCCAGTTAACATAGTTACCGATATCTGCACCAATCCGGCTGATAGAGTCGAAATATAGGTCGTGGATGATATTCGGATGACCTCAAAGTCACAAAGGAGGGTGTCACCGTTACAGATGTTACAGTCAGCAAGGGTACGGTGGCCTTTGAATGACCTTTCATCGGTTAACAATTGAGAGAGGTTGGATACCCACAGCTTGTCACTAGAAACTCCAATCTTTAAGTGGATTTTAGCTTTCACATTCTCAATGGTATCGGTTTCCTCAACCTTTAAACAGATGGTCTCATTCGTCGGATAGAACTTTATATTATCGGTGCAATCTGAAGATACAGAGTATCCCCGTTACCAATCTCACATTCAGCAAGGGTACAATCGCCCTCGGGATCAACATCAGTAGAGCTCCCTATTAACCACTGCTTTGATGCAGGTATCCCTTCCATGTCTTGAATCTTAGATTTGACAGTATCACACGTGTCTAACATCTCAACTTCCAAAGGCACAATCCTTTGATTGTGAATAAGAAATACGTTTATTCTGATGGGTCCACCTATATCAAGTAAAAGGGTTTCACCATAGGAGATACCACACTCCTTAAGGGTCAGATGGTTCTTGGGTAGCTGTCTTCTATACGAGGTTGACAACCGCTGCATATCTTGGGGTATGTGCATCTGTTCCTGGATCATGTCCTTCACCGTTTCGATAGTATCAGACCCCTCCACTAGCAAACTTCTGATGTCTCCGGTATACACTACCTTAATGTGTATTTTAATTGGTCCATACTCAAGCCCATCACCAACTTCATCCCACTGGTCGAAGGTACTGTAGACGATCTTATCATTAGGAGACACCTCAACAAGTGCCTGCGGCGTCTTTACCTCTACCAGAAAGAGGTTAAATCCATCATATATGTGGCACTCGTCAAGGGTCTTGTTGTCTTCAAGTTCCTCTTTAGGATTCACAACAATCAAGTACTGTTTTCCAGGATCTATACCTTCCTCACGGTGGATCATGGTTCTAACATGTTTGATAGTGTCGGTTTTATTGACTATGAGTGTGCACGTATTCAGCCGTCCATCCCGAAAAACTCTGACAAACAGGTTCATCTTTTCAGCGTCCATGTAATCACTCTGCATTTCTTTCACAATATGTAAAAGTCGATTTAGACAACAAATCTCAAAAAAAAGCAACAATCAATCTTTAATAAAAGAAATACTTAGAAAGGAACAAAACACCATTAAACAAAAACATGAATTAGGTCTAATATTCATTCAGTAAGAAGATTAAAAAAGGAAGAAGAAGAAGAGAAAAAGTCAACCCATTATTATCTGTTTATATTCACAAAACAAAGAAAACACCATACTTTTTTTCTAAACAAGAACAAACAAACACTTTTTACTAAACAAGAACAAACAAACAAAAAAACCCTTTTCAAGAAAACAGAAAATTGATTCAAGAAAGAGATAACGTATCAAAAAACACTTTTGTAAGAACAAAACCCATAAAAACCCCCCCACACTTTTTTTTTCAAGAAAACGTAACAACAGAAATTGATTCGATATTTCAATCAAGAAACACTTTTTAAGAACAAAACCCATAAGAACCCAACACTTTTTCTCAAGAAAACTTAAAAAATTATAATAAAAACATAAAAAATCAAGATTATTAAAAGAAGATATGCTCAAGAAACAGTCAAACACACTTTTTAAGAACAGTCAATAATTCTTTATTTACAAGAACACAATTCAAGAAACATACAAAGAACAAATGTTGAAAAATAAACACAAACATTAAGAAAAGTGAAAGAAAGGCTTACATTTGATTATCGTTAATTTGATTGGTAATGTGGGTTTCTTGCAATTTTTTTCAGATTAAGCAAGGTTTTATTACAGTAATTTTGTGTGTTGTGTTTTTGTTTTCTTGTTTTTAAACTTTGTCTCGGTTGTAATTCACGCGCTGTAACAACAACCTTGTTTACTTTCTTTTTCTTTTAGTAATTTTTTTAAATGTACTTGATTTTTGTATTTTCATATTTTATTTTAGAGAAATGATTTCCACAGTCACTTTTTTGATTGACACTCCAACTTATGCATTAACCTGTTGTACTGTGTATACATCCTGCTTCAACTGTTTGTATATTAGAGTATGCAAATCAAAAAGTAAAGTGTGCAAATCATTGATACCACTTGTTGAATCTAACACGCCTGCTAGATCTTTGAGCCTATTCGGATCGGTAGGATGCTTATGTAATCACAAGCACACTACAAGAGAATCTCTGATTACGAAGTAGAAAAGAAAAAGAACTAAGACAATGATCCTCTATGGATCGACTAATGAACTAAAAGATAATTTTATTGAGAATTGTTAAGTTGTGAAGATCTTAAACTCATAGACGGGGTGTTTCTTTTATAATGATAAGAAACCGTAACCCTAACCCGTCCTACAAGAAAACGTGTAAAGAGATAAACATGATCTCTTCTAAAAATAAACATACTAAACATACGGATAACTAACAATAATATCCGCTGCAACAAACACTATCAGCAGAAACAAAATATAACTATCAGCAGCAATGAGCTTCGGCATGAACCAACACTATCGGCAGGAACCAACTTTCACTATCGGCAGCAACAAGAAATATCTTATTTCCGAAATTCCCAACACAATATTATCCCACAACGCTTTTAAATATCCGAAACTCTCATATCGATCACAAACGAATAATAATAATTAACGACTAACTAATATAACACGACTCAACAATATAAATAATAAACGACGACAAATAATAATTACAACGCGACAAATGGAAATAAATAAACAACAAAATGACAAGTTATTAAACTTAGCCGTGACTCGCCACGAGTCACGGGTCGACTCAATCCGAGCCGTTGAGGCTCTCGGTCGCAAACATACTTAACACAAACACGACCAAATTAATTCTAATCTATTCCTAACCAGCTCTTATACTAACTCTTTTTAAAAAAAAACTCAAAACCATGTCACAGCCAATACTCATTTCGACACAAGTAATCCAAATTGACACAACAATTCCAAGTCTCATTTAATCCTAACTCTAAACCTTATTGTAACCTTTGTTTTAAAATAAAAAAAAAAAAATCCAACGTTACCAACAAATTTTTGAAACTGCCATCCTAATTATGTTCCAACGCAATATCCAAAATTAACAAGAACATTCAAACATCACATCCTAATATATTCTCAATCCCGCCGTGACTCGCCGTGAGTCACGACTCGACTATATGTCGACTGGCGAGACATCAAACCAACCAAATGGACTCAAAATTTATCCAACATCAACAAATCAATACCACATCAACTAAACAGCCATGTGGCTGCCGAAACTGTGAACAACCAAACGGACCCATCAATATCCAAACTCAAATAAAAATATAATCACAACGAAAGAACTAAACAAGAAATAATAAATCATCAACAATATCAAACCCTCACCGAGTGGACTGAGTTGACTCGGTGAGTAACAATATCAAACCCTCACCGAGTGGACTGAGTCACCGAGAAGAGGGGGAGGGGAGGGTTTCCACACAAGTTTATAACAAGTTTTTAAAACCATTTTTATTAATAAAACATTAGTTTAAATCGGATTTATAAGAAATAAAAATTAGGGTTTCAAAATAAATTAAGAAATATAAAAATAAATGGCGCGTGAGGTGGGTTTACCAAAGGAGAAGAGACGGGGTGAGGCTGTGGTGGTGGCGCGTGACCGTGTTGTGGTGGGAGCCGTGAGCTCAAAAACTCCAGAAGTGAATAAATATGTCCGATCTAACGATTCGGCAAAGAAAGAGACTGGCCGAAAAAGATGGAGGTGGTCGGACGGTGGGACACCGACGGTTTAGAGAGAGAAGGAAGAGAGAGGTTGAGTGAATAGTGAAATGGGGAATTATTATTATTTGAGGTATTTATATTTTTGAGGGAGGGGTAGAAATGAAACTTGAAATGTGAGGGAGGTGTAATGAAAATATGGGGCGGAGGGACTGATGTTGCCACCTTGGCTAAACTTTTGCAATAAACGGTGTGGGACCCATTCGACATACCAAACGGACTCGGAAATTAACGAAACTTGCGCCATTGTTCACGAAATAATTTTTCCGATAAAAATGAGTATAAATATTCAATATTTTCAAAAATCAATATTTTTGATAATTACGATACGTTTTGTGCTTTCTAGGTTGTGCCGGCTCGATAAGGGAATAACGCTCACATTAATCAAGGTATTCATAGTTTTTCAAACCCAAACAAGTTCAAAGGAGTTCAAAAGTTAAAGAAAATGAGAAGCAGTGTTTTGGCTCGTAAAATAGGTTCAGGAAATTTACCGGGTGTTACAGCACATACATCATATTTGGAAATCCGTCCCGGATTTCAGTTTAACTTATCAGTTCCGGTTTCGAAGGGGTTCAAAAGCTAAGGAAAGTCAAAATGATTGCTTTGGCTCGTAAAACAAGTTTAAGAAGTTTGTTGGTTGTTACACATTGATGTATCAGATTACTTGCTTCACTGCCTTTAGGTGATAATCCTTTGGGTCTTGCATAAATCTGCTGAGTAGTCCGACTGAGTAACTAAGATCTGGTCTTGTATGTAGTAAGTACCTGAGACTTCCAATTAAACTTCTGTAATAAGTTGCGTCAACTGAGTTTCCATCTTCCGCCTTGACTAACTTAGTACCGGGATCCATTGGTATCTTCGTATCATCACTGTCCGTCATACTTGTTTCCTTCAAGATCTTGTTAATATAACCTGCATGCTTGATTGTAATCTCTCCTCCTGTCTGTGTAACTTCTATCCCAAGGTAATAAGCTAACAATCCTAAGTCGCTCATTTCAAATTTATCTTCCATCTGGGATTTGAACAAGTCTATTTCCTTCCTTGGAGTGCCCGTGATTATCAAATCATCTACATAAACTCCAACTATAAGTGTAGAAGTCTTGCTTCTCTTTGTGTAAACTGCTTGTTCGAGATTACATTTCTTAAAATCTAATGACTTTAAAGTTTGATCAAGTTTCACATTCCAAGCTCGCGGTGCTTGTCTTAAACCGTACAAAGCCTTAATGAGCTTGTAGACTTTCCCTGAATTTCCTTGTTGAATAAATCCTTCAGGTTGTGTAACATAGACTTCTTCCTTCAAATCTCCATGTAAAAATGCCGATTTTACATCTAAGTGATGTACTTGCCATCCATGATATGCTGCTAGTGCTAATATCAACCGAACTGTTTCTATCCGTGCAACTGGTGCAAATACTTCATCGAAGTCTATTCCTTGTTCTTGTACATATCCTTTTTCTACTAAACGTGATTTATATTTGATGATCTTTCCTTTTGCATCTCTCTTGGTTTTGAAAACCCATTTAAGTCCTATTGCTTTCTGGTTTTCCAGTAAAGTTGTAAGAATCCATGCGTTATTCTTGCTGATTGAATCCAATTCAATCTCCATGGCCTCAATCCATTTCTTATCCGTTGATGCCTCCTTGTAATTACGTGGTTCTTCTTCCGTAAATAGTAAACTTGCAATTTCAACTTCATGTGTATCATTATACAAATCTGATATCCTTTTGAAACCTCGTACTGGTCTATCATCATATGCTCTTCCTGAGCTCCTAACTGAACTATTAGTAGCTTCTTCTTCTTCCTCTTCTGAGTGTGGGTTGTAAGTGTATGTTGGTGGGGTAATTGGTGAGGTTGGATCTGGAATTAGATCCTGTTCCTAATACATGTTATCATTGTTTTCTGTGTTGACTGGTGTAGGTTTTTCATTGTCAACTCCTTCTACCACAAAACTTGTCCAAAATGAGTCTTGTGTACCTGTTTCCTCTTCATTCTTATCCCAATCCCACGGTTTTGTTTTCATAAACTTTACATCCCTACTAACATGTTTCTTCTTTCCTATTGGATCATATAACCTACATGCTTTTGATCCTTCCTCTACTCCTAAGTAAACCATTGGTATGCTTCTATCATCCAGCTTCTTCAATTGAGGAATTGTTATCTTGGCATAAGCTGTGCATCCGAATATTCTTAGGTTTTCCAGATTTGGTTTTCTGTTGTAGAGTGCCTCATATGGAGTTTTATCTATCAGGGCTCGTGTAGGTACCCTATTGAGTATATAAATGGCGTGTCTAACTGCTTCCGCCCAAAAAGTTAATGGTAACTTCATTGCTTTCATCATACTCCTCGTAGTTGATAACACTGTCCTATTTCTCCTTTCCACTACTCCATTCTATTGTGGTGAGTAAGGTGCTGTCAACTGTCGTGCTATTCCATTCTCTTTACAGTAATTTGTGAATTCATTTGATGTAAATTCACCTCCCCTATCCGTTCTTAGCATCCTCAACTTCAGTCTCATTTCCATTTCAATTAGTTGTCTAAAATTGTTGAAAGTGTCAAAGGCTTGATCTTTCGATGTCAGAAAATAAGCCCAAATAAATCGTGTACAGTCGTCTACTAACAAGAAAATATATTTCTTTCCGGAGTGTGTGGCTGGACTTATTGGACCACATAAGTCTCCATATACTAAGTCTAATGGGTTCTTTGATCTGAACTTAGCTTGATTTGGAAATGGTGTTCTACTGTGCTTTCCTAATAAACATGCATTACAAATCTGCCCTGCATGGATTATTCTTGGTATTCCTTCCACTAGACCCTTCCTTGTCATCTTATTAATGTCGTCAAAGTTTAAGTGACCTAGTCTAGCATGCCATAACCATGCTTGGTTATCTGTATTTGCTAAGAGGCATATAGGTGTTTCTATTTTTAGTCTAATACTGTAAAGTCTATTCTTCGATCTTTCAATTTTCATCAACAACTTCTTATTCTTATCATACAAGGTCAGCTGGTTTCCATCCATAATGACCTTACAACCTATCTCTGTGAGTTGTCCTAAACTCAATATGTTGTTCTTTAGGTTTGGTATATAGTATACATCCGATACTATCTTTTGTTCGTTGTTCTTACAACCTAACAATATAGAGCCTTTTCCCTTTATCTTCACATACGATCCATCTCCAAAACGAACGCGTCCTGTCATACTTTCATTAATATCTTTAAAATGACTCTTAGTTCCTGTCATATGGTTACTTGCACCATTATCTAAATACCATATGCTTGCATCTGCTGTAGCATATTTTCCGGGTTGAATTTGTCCTTCATTCAACAAAACTTCCTCGTGTTCAGTTTCGTGTGTTGCCATTAATAGTGATGGTTCTTCTTCTTCTAAGATAAGGTTTGATTGTTCCTGAGTTGTCGATGTTCCTCTACAATTTTTCTTAAAATGCCCAAGTTTTCCACACTTGAAACATTTTACCTTGCTCATATTTCTCTCACGTTTATTCCTATTTGACTTTCCGTTGTGAGTTGAGCTTTCTTCCTTTGAGTCATATTTGTTTCTATCACTCTGCCAGTTTCCTCGTGAAAAATTTGATCTACCTCCGCGTTTACTAAATCGCCTTCCTTTTCTCGAGTGTTCGCCATGTGCAAACAGTAAGTTTTCCTGGCTTTCAACTTGTCCTCCTTTCCGGAGTTTTATCCTTTCTTCAAATGCTTTGAGTTTTCCCGTGATCTCATCTAAGGTAATATCGTCGAGATCATTTGATTGTTCTATGGATGCTACTATGTGAATGAACCTATCTGGTGTGGAATCTAATAGTTTTCGTACTAAAAGTGATTCATCCAAAGTTTTCCCTAATTCTTTTGCCTTAGTGGCATAGCCGTTTAGTTTAGCCGTAAATGCATCCACCGTGTCATCTTCCTTCATTTGAAGTGTTTGAAACCCAATCATCAATGATTGTAACCGTGCTTGCTGCACTCTCTCTTCTCCAACGTGTCTCCTTTTTAACGATTCCCATAATTCCTTTGCCGTTTTACAACCCGCTACTTGTAAAATCACATCCTCAGTCAATGCTTGATATAGGAAGGCAGTCGTTGCCTTATCCTTCTTATCATCTACTTGCGTATTTTCCTTAGGTTCTATCGCTTCCCATAAACCGTGTGCCTCTAATATGACCTTAATTTGTATAGCCCAAACAGTGTAATTTGTGGTTTTCAATTTTGGGCATTGATATTGTGCGATTGGTGTTATGGGTTTTGGTGGCGTAGTACCATTTGCATCGTCACCCGACATCCTAACTGTGTTTAATATCTTCACCTTCTAACGTGTGGGGTTATCCTTGCTCTTATTGGAATTCCTAATACTATGGGAATAATAATAGCTTATCCGGGAATCCTGGTAATACGGGATCAATAAAATAGTTCTCGGGATTTCCTAATAGTACGAAATAAATTCCTATACTATCTAATATAATTGAAATCCAAAAAAATTGTGACTTGTGACCTCGTTGTTGTTGTTGTTTTTTTTCAATCCGAATCACCAAACCAAAACGACTTTTGAATTCGTTGTTGTTGTTTTTCACACCGAACCACCCAAAGCAAAACACCTCCGAATTGCTTTTCTGTTCACCTCGACTTCTTTCTGTCCTAACAAGACCACACGAATTCCTTTTCCTCGTTATTCCCTTTTGCCTCACGTTGCTATTACTTGTGTACGACTTGTAACCTATTCCAAGACTGCGTGCCCTAGAACCTTTTCTCTTTTCTTTGGTATCCTTTCAACCGAACCAAAACTTGTTGTTTTGTTTCTGTCTTTATTCGAACTCCTTTCAATATTTTCGAACCCCAAGTCTACACGAAAACAAATATCTTTTGATATATTAACCAAAGCAATCCGATTTGCTTTTTCCACTAATACCTTTCGGTATTATTTCCCATGACAAAGCAATTTGTTGTTGTTGCTTGTCGTTGTTGCTTGTTTGTCTCCAAACGTTGTTCCACAATACACCTTCTTGTTCTCCTTCTTGTTCCACACCGTATTCTACAACAAATTCCAAAATACCCGTTGGTATTTCCTTCAAACAAGTGATCAGCTCGTTTCTTGTGTTCGATATTGTTTTTGTTCTTGTATTGCTAACGTTTTCTTTCACACAAACAATCCTAGATTGTTTTCTTCACTTGGTATCTTCCAACCAATCTACAAGCAACCCTTTCTCTTGCGTTTTATAACGCGTATCCCTTTGCGTTTTCTTTTTTCAACCGGTTTCCTTTACTACACAAAGTTCCTTTATCTTGACGTCGTATTTTCTTCCTTGTTGCTGCGTTTATGCAGTTACCAACAATATCTTATAACAATTGTTCTCTTCTTGTTCTTTGTTGTCGCGTTACAGTGACCACAACAAAACAATCCACCAATGTCGTTTGGTGCCAACGTTTGCAATTCCTACACAAGTATGGTCGTGCACTACTTTCCTTGTGTTCCTAGTTATCTAGGCAACGTTCTCTCTTTTTAAACGTCGCGTCCTTCCTGCTGTAACAAAGTTGCAGCGTGTTCTTCTTTGGTTGTGTTAACGAGCGTGAAATGAAACCTTGCTCTGATACCAATTGTTGTCCCAAATGTGAGTCGAATAATGAATTGCAAAGTAAACTGAATAACTATTATTTCGTCTAACCTTTACATCGAGTACATGTACATCTATTTATACTACATGAACCAGTACAATTCAACCATTGTGTCCCTTGGCATTTTGTAACCGAAAATAACTACCATTTGTAACTAACTAACTAACTTAACCGCTTTACGGTTATAAACTAACTAACGAACATCTTTGGTCCTTCATGTTTCGTTATATACATATGAAGCAATATCTAGATTATAGTTCACACTTCAATTATCTATTCAACTTCAAAAAATATATAATGTTGAATAAGTAGTGAGCCTTATCTTAATGGCGTGATTCATTACATGACAGGCAAAAATGTCACCAATTGATTTCGACTATCTTGACTACTTCTTCATGAGGTACAAGAAGCGTAAAAATGAGTGCTTCGTTTTGGCTAAGTCCCTCCTATCTCGTTCTGAGACTAGATAACCCCAATTAATAAAAAAACATGCAATTGTACGTGAACTTTTGACAGCAAAAGCTTCTTAGTGTTTCCTCAAGTTCAAACACGATATAGACCTCCTTAAGTGGCCACGCTAACCTCCTGAAAAAGGAGGGCTTTACCTGGTTTTATTCTGTGTGGCGGTGGGTTCAAACCCCGTGGATTAGTTGGCCAAAAGGTCGGAAATCATGGTTACCAAAAAAAAAAAAAAAAAAAAAAAAAAAACACGATAGAGACCTTGACATTTTCTACTACGTTAGAAGAATTTAAGGTGGCGTTTAGTTGGAAAACATTTTCTTTCATTTCCTATTTCTTGTTTTGTAGGAAAAGGGAGGGGAGTTTTATTTCCACAAAACAATGGAAAATTTAGAAAACGCGCTTAGTTTAAGAAACATGTGTTTGTGTTTTTCATTTTGCAAAACTAGAAAACATGTTTAAGTGTTGTTGTTTTCTATCTCAATTCTCTATTCACCTTTGTAATATTATAAAAATATTTTCAAAACACAAAAACAAATGTTATAAACTAACCAACTAAATTATAAAATAACTAAAAAAATCTAATACGAGAAAATAAAGAATTAAAAAAGTAAAATATAACATCAAATAACATGAAAAAATCTTCAAGCGACTATAATTCGAAAACGTAAAATAACTAAAAAATGTTTTTTTTTCTTTACTTTTTCGTCTGTTTTTTACGTTTTTGTCCACTTTTTTACGTTTTCGTCCGTTTTATTACATTTTCGTCTGTTTTTTTACGTTTTCGTAGGTTTTTATGTTTTCGTCCCTTTTTTTTTTTACGTTTTCGTCTGATTTTTTACGTTTTCGTCCGATTCTTTACGTTTTCATCCATTTTTTACGTTTTCGTCCGATTCTTTACGTTTTCCTCTGAATTTTTACGTTTTCGTCTGATTCTTTACGTTTTCGTCCGATTCTTTATGTTTTCATCCGATACTTTTCGTTTTCGTCTGTTTTTTTACATTTTGGTTTGAATTTTTACGTTTTCTTACGTTTTTTTACGTTTTCTAAATTTAGTTTTTTTCTTTCCATTTTTTTTACGTTCTCATCTGTTTTTTACGTTTTCGTCCATTTTTTACGTTTTCGCCAGACGAAACCTAAAAAAATGTAAAAAAAGACGAAAACGTAAAGAATCAGACGAAAATGTAAAGAATCGTACGAAAACATTAGGAGACGGACGAAAACGTAAAAATTCAGGCGAGAACGTAAAAAAAAGACTAAAACATAAAGAATCGGACGAAAACGTAAGGAGACGGACGAAAACGTAAAGAATCAGGCGAAAACGTAAAAATTCAAAATAAAACGTAAAAAAAAACAAACGAAAAAATAAAAAATCGGACGAAAACTTAAAAAATCGGACGAAAACGTAAAGAACCAGGCGAAAAAGTAAAGAATCAGACGAAAACGTAATAAATAGACGAAAACGTAAAAATTCAGAAGAAAAGGTAAAAAATCGAACGAAAACGTAAGGAGACGGACGAAAACGTAAAGAATCGGACGAAAACGTAAAAAATCAGACGAAAACGTAAAGAATCGGACGAGAATGTAAAAAATCAGACGAAAACGTAAAAATTCAGAAGAAAACGTAAAAAACAGACGATAACGTAAAGAATCGGACAAAAACCTAAAGAATCGGACGAAAACGTAAAAATTCTGACGAAAACGTAAAAAAAACAGACGAAAACGTAAAGATTCTGAAGAAAACGTAAAAAGTCGGACGAAAACGTAAAGAATCGGACGAAAACGTAAAGAATCGGACAAAAACGTAAAGAATCGGACGAAAACGTAAAAATTCGGACGAAAACGTAAAAATCCAGATGAAAACGTAAAGAATCGGATGAAAACGTTAAAAATCGCACGAAAACGTAAAGAATCGGACGAAAACGTAAAGAATCGGACGAAAACGTAAAGAATCGGACGAAAACGTAAAAAATCGGATGAAAACGTAAAGAATCGGACCAAGACGTAAAGAATCGGACGAAAACGTAAAAAATCGGATGAAAACGTAAAGAATCGGACCAAGACGTAAAGAATCGGACGAAAACGTAAAAAATCGGATGAAAACGTAAAGAATCGGACGAAAACGTAAAGAATCGGACGAAAACGTAAAAAACGGCTGGAGCGACGCCGGCGAGGGTGGTGATGGCTGATGTGGGCTGTGGGAGGGTGGTGTTTGGCGTTAGGGTATGGTTGGAGTGTCTGATTATATTGTTAGGGAAATAGAGTAGAAATAGGAAATAGGAAAACGGGGAAAACAAAAAAAATGTTTTCTTGTTTTCTTTATTAGGGTTGGAAATAGAAATTTTGTGTTTTGGAAAACATTTTGTTGGAAAACACTAATTTGAACGTGATCTCTGTTTTCCTTGTTTTCTACAAAATATTTTGTAAAAAACAAGGGTGTTTTCCTCCAACTAAACGCACCCTAAAAGGTTTGTAAAAAGATTGAAAAATAATTGTAAACTTCATTGTAATCATGAACGCTGTGTGTGATACTGATTAGTAACATGCTGCTAGTAGTCATGTGAGAGTTAATTAATGGCCAAGGTTGTATGAC